>ML776819.1:1624583-1642050 GCA_009831015.1 Picea engelmannii
ACTTTTGGGTTAAGTTTCCTAAGTCTACTTATGTCTCCAAAATCACCACAAAGTGATTTAATACTCACTTTTGCCAAAAGTGACCAAAATTCACTTTATCCAAAGTCAAAGTGAAAATAGACAAAAGTACTAGGTACAAAGTGGCATGTCCTTCCCTCATGTGCTAAGGAGGTCAAAAGCACATGGGGAACACCTCCCAAGGTACAAATCTCAACAATGCTGAATAAGTCACTCACTTCACAGAGTGATAAAAGAACCATTCTTCTAGTCTGGACATATGTCCTAGAAGAATAACTGTTCCAACAGATGCTGGAAGCCATGCCATGGGCTACACAAACTATTCTTCAAATCCAGACATACGTCCTAGAAGAATGACTGTCCTGGACCATTTTCCACAGGGAGAATGTCTATCCATCAACATACTGACTATCCATCTAGCTAGTAATCATCTCCAACACTAGTGATAGTCTCCATGGCAATCAAAACAATGCCATTCAATAGAACACAACTTTGTCTATCCATAGTAGTACACAACTACTATCCAGTGGTATACAACCACACCTAGTAGCACATGACTACTAACCAGTGACACATAGTCACAACCAATGGAACAAATCCACCACAATGACATACAACCACTGTCTAGAGACATACAATCTCTGCAACAATCATATCATCTGATATCAACCTGCATAACAATATCATGATACAAACTGAGTCATCTGGGCCATTCTTCCACTCACATCTGTGAGATCTGGAAGAGCATCTGCCCTCAGAAAGTAAAACATCAGCCATGGGCTATCTGGACTATTCTTCCCAAGCATAGAAGAATAACTGTCCCTGATTTCTGAGCCTGGACCATTCACCTAATTGGGCCATTCCTCTGGCACTAATCACAGTGCAACCTGAAGAGAATGAGTCCGCCCAAGGGAATGCCTGTCCCTGATTGCTGAACCTGGACCATTCACCTAATTGGGCCATTCCTCCGACACTAATCAGAGTGCAACCTGGAGAGAATGAGTTTGCCCTAGGGAATGATTGTCTGGACCATTTCCTATGGAAATGACTGTCCTGCACCAACCTCCAAAATGGACCATTCTTCGAAATTGCTCACAACTGTGAATTTCGAAATAATGACTTCCCGACGAGGCAAAGCATTCTACTTGACCACTATTGAGAGTGATTGCCAAGAAGAATGACTGTCCTAGACCATTCCCCCACACTGGCCACAAGGGGAATCGTTGTCTATGGTACATCAACAATCTATCGGACCATTTTCATTACGAAAATGACTGTCCTATCTGGACCATTTTCCGAACTAGAAAATGCATGTTCGTCAGAAATCTCAAACCACGTTCCGAACTGGAAAGGAATTGCCCATCCTGGGCCATTTTCTGTACTGGAAAATGACTGTCCATAAATCAATAACATATCAATGCTCCCTCCCAACCTGAGAGCAATCACTTCCTTTTCCAATAAGGAAGTCGTCTCCACGAGCCCCAACTTCTCTTAAGTACACAAACTTTTCATCTTGGACAGAGGCTATACGAAAATATCTGCTATTTGCTCATCTGTGGAGATATACTGGAGAACCACTTCTCTCTTCTGGACTTTATCACGGAGAATATAATGCTTGATCTCAATGTACTTCAGCCTGTCATGGAACACCAGTTTCTCTGAAAGCTTCACGTGGCTCTGATCATTACAATATATCATGGTTGAATTCAACACTTGATCAGACGGTACATAAATCAACTTATTGCTTCTGTACAAGCATCACAAGCTGCAATATACTCTGCTTCTGTAGTGCTGATTGCAACAAAATTCTATTTCCTACTAGCTCATGACATCGTGGCAAAGCTCAAATTGAAACATATCCAAGTAGCACTTCTTCTGTCATCTGTATTCCCCGCCCAATCTGAATCGATAAATTCTTGCAGCTGTATGTCATAATTTAAATGTCCCACAAAACAAATATCTGGCTGAGTATTTTCCAAATACATTAACAAGCCAGTCAATTGTCAATACAGAGACATGTCTACTGGATTAGAGTCGCTTCAACTTCTTCAAATTTGTTATCATGGGAGTTAGCCATAGATTTGCAATCCATCATCCAGACTTCGGAGTAACCATTATGATACACTTTCTCTGTCATAGGAAGTTTTCGCCACGCTTCTGTTGTATATGAGATGCTCTGCATCAAGTTACTTGAATCCATACAARGTCTTCTTCCATTTGCATACATGGGTCTTTTTCTGGTATAAGCTTCTTTCTCAAGTCTTTTACATGTAAATTTTAATCCATGGATACTGTAAGAGGTATATTTGGTTTACTGGAACAATCTGTCGTCATAGTCTTCTCCCTCCTTCTGGAAGAACCTCTAGTTCTGAATCTCACAATGCTTCCATTCATAAGTCTTTTTCACATTTTCTTACATACACTGTTCTTCATCACAACTTCCATTTCTTCTGCTTGATTGCTTCTAGTGGGTTCAAACCAAGCTGGTAGTCTTATGATTCTCAGTATAATAACTGGTTGTTCTATATTTTCTTTCTTTCTTGGAATCTTCATGTTTCTCTTTAACTTTGGGGTCCATGGAGTTTTCTATATATTCCATGCCCTTTCTTCCTGAAGATTCCAACTTCTTCCTTTCCTCATAGGAACATAGATGTAGATGGACAACCAAGGATACTTGAGACTTCTTTTCGAAGAAGACTTCTTCTACAGTCAAACTGAACACGTGCTGGCAACTGCTTATCATGGCTACTTTCTATGGGGAACATGGACAGATACTTCATAATCTTCACTGATTCTTCAATGGATCATATCATTTAGGATTAGCTCCCTCCTAATCCTAGCTTCATGCACGAATGCATGCTCTTCTTTTGGAATTCTGTAATCAACTCCCTCCATCTAAGAGAGTCCATGCTTCCGTCTGCATCCTTATTGCCTTCTACAAAGTGTCACAAGTCTTATTCTAATTTCCTCTTGATTACTAACTTCTTTTTTATTTGAATCCGTCTGGGTCTCTTCGATTTTGATTCTGATTTTGGCCTATCTAGCAGTTGTTACTTATATAATAGATTCCTCAGGAATTTGTCAATGTCCTTCATCTTCTTGTAGTCATTGTAATAGCAATCCTTATCTTGTTATTCTTCCATAAGTATTGTTTCACTAACCATCTTTTCTTCTAAGAAATAAATATGCATGATATGTACAAGAACTATGTAAACATGGTATGTACAAGAACTATGTTATAGAAGAATATTGTTACCTTGACTAGAAGAAGAAGTCTGTTTTATCCTGCTTGGCTTTCTTTGAGGGTTCCCTTTGGCAAATGTTGCTTCATTTGTTTCCTTCGTTTTCTTTAACTCAGGACAGCGGTTCCTGTAGTGACCATATTTTCGACAGTTGAAGCATTGTATTTTTGACATATCCTTTTCTCGATTGGGTTTCTTCCTTAAACCAAACTTCCTCTTATTCCTGAAATTCTTGAATTTTGCTGTGAAGGCTTGATCATCATATTTCTTTTGGGATTTCTCTTTTGCGCTAATCCTTGATTCTTCTTGTGCACAACAAGTCCAAAGTTCTTCAAATGTGGGATACTCCTTTCTTGTGTTCATACTTGCGGCAAATGCATCCCATGCCTTGGGAAGGCCATTGAGTACTATATTTAGCAGTTCCTTTTCTGAAATGATTTCTTCTATATCTTGCAGTTGATCTGTTAACTGAGAGATTCTTACAAAGTATGATGGTATGGTGTCATCATCATTCATTTTCATGTCATGGAGCTCATTCTTCAGACTCATTACTTGTCCAATGTTTCTGACTGAGAAGAGGTTAGTTAGGGCATCGTACATCTTCTTAGATGAGTCAAGATGAGAGATGTAGGGTATCAAGTGGTCTTTTACAGATTCCACTATGATACTCATAGCGTTGATATCAATGTCCTTGAACTTCTCCATAACTGCAATGTTCTGAGGTTCCTTCTCTTTTCCTGCTTCAAACTGTGGTTCCATTGTCTTGCCTTTTACGATATCCAACACTTTATTCTTGGCAAGGATGAGGTCAATCCTTATCTTCCATGCTTTGAAGTTAGAAGCCCCTTCTAACTTGTTTTTCTGACTTCATAGAGTAAGTCATGACTACTTTGACTTGGTCAACCTTTGACTTTGACTTGGTCAACCTTTGACTTTGACCAAAAACTCAAACTTGACGTCTTGGCTTGCTGAGAGTACCAGGGGGTGCGCTAGGCTAGGGTGCACTAGGTTACCCATGAATTCGGCCAAGCTCTTCACTTAAGGTGCCTTAACAAGAGGGTTAGGGTTTTGTTGTTGCGACAAAACTTTGTCTGCAACTGCAACTGTAACCGAGCAAATCCTCCCAATCTATCTTTCAACGGTTAGACTGTCCGAAGATAGTGTGGGCCCATAACCTGTTAGAAAAAAAGGTGTGCTCGTTTCACCATAGACAATATAGCAATATTGTCACCCAATCATAGGCATAAAGGCCACCCCTGAGCACCTTAACCTTGACAGAGAGAATAATTCCGGAAGAAAACCCTAGAACTAATAGCCAACCAAGGTAGCGTACCTGTCTCCAGAGCTAGCGTACCAAGCAGAAAGTCCAAACCATAACCAAAGAGAAAGTCCAAGCCAAAACTGAAATGCCAGCAGCTGCAGCTGCAACTCCTCTCCAAACTTGTGCACAACTGGTCTTATGCAGTTGTGTCAGTAAGGGTGATAAATGAGCTCTAGTGCCCTCTTATTTATAGTCCTCCAAGTGACCTAACTGGGCTGACTTCTACTTCTGGAGGCTAATAACTCAATAATAAATATTCTCTTGAGCCGACTTGTCTCCTAGGGTTATTATCCAACGTTTTAGGGTTTCTCTAGCTTCCCAGAATATTCTAGTCTTGTTAGGGTTACATGTAGAGGTTAATACCTCCTGCAACTACCATAATATCAACAATCACAAGGATCATCCTGTTTCCCTTTTCATTACTAATTTCATTAATTGCCTATCTTCTACCTAAAAACTTAGGAAATATGGGTTTTCCTTAGGAATGGACTCATTTAAAACAATTAATAATGTTTTCTTTGGTAAGACTTAGGCAAGTGACAGAGTTAATTTAAATTGTTATGCTTACTAGGAAATTGTCACTTGGAAACTACAAATTAATGATTTTCTAGGAGGCTAAACCCATCATCTTAGGTGGATATTACACATTGGAGTACTATTTGACACATGGAGTGCCCCTTCTTCTTTTGAATAAATGCACATTATGATAACTTAAATGTGGCGGGGGGGCGAATTATGCCTTGATGCGTGGATTATCTCGTTGAAAAAAGCTAAGTACTTGGACAATTTGACCATTTTTGACCCCTTCTAAAGGGGGTTAACCACTTAGAGCATTATTTTATTGTATTTTGACCCTTTCTAAAGGGTAAATCATTATTTTTATTGTAAGAGCACTTTCAAGTTTAAATATATTATTTTGCTCATGGTTTGTTAGGGCAAATGATTTTACCCATGGTAATCAACTTATCCATGCTTTTGTAAACGGTTTTGAGCCTCCTCTTCATCTATAAAAAAGGAGGCATTCTCATTTGTAAATTATTGGAGAATAAAGAAAGGAGATCCTGATATTGTCTATTTATCTATCTTTTTCTTGGGTGTGCTATTGCTTCATTGAGGAGATTGATTAGGTTATTGCTTGATGTGGAGAAAGTTTCATGCAAAGAAAGACAAGCCAAGGAGGTAGGAACTTGCTCTATGTTCTTGCTTTTCTGGATTTTTTAAGCATATTTGAAAGGTATTTGGAAAGAAGATTAAGTAAATTTGTTCTTATTACTTTGCTATTTACTTAGAAAACCCTTGCATGCAATTGGTTGTTTGTTGTCTTTATGATTCAATCCCCTTTAATCTAATAATCTGATCCATCTCTAGATTAGTGCTTTTTCCCCAGCCTTAGGTGAGGGAAAACACTAACAATATTCAACCACTATATCTTCAAAATTGATAGACCCCATGGCTCAATGGTAGGCCCTTCTTCCACTTGTTCCTCAATCAAATTCTAAACAAAATTTACTAATCAAATTTTAATATGTTTTGAACTTAAATGTTAAATCCGTCAATAATTTTTGCTGGTCATTTTCATATTTTTGACTTATAACCAACGCACAAGGTTTGAATACTCTCCTGGTTCATTTTTATACAAACCCTTTGGAAAATAATAGACATGCTTTTAGGCCAGACCTAAATATTTGAATACCCTAGATGATATTGATCCATTGATTGTTTACCATACATGCAAGTAAACAGAGTTTTGCAACCATCACTTCTCAGCGTTTGGGCGTATCCTATTTTGCCGCAGTTTATAGATCAATTGCTTTTAATGCAAAGTGATCCCCTAAATTTGCTGAACGATTATCTTACTACTAGATCTACATGAATTAATGATGCATACTCAATAATGGCTCAGTCCGTCCTATGACAACGCTTTTGTGGTCTTGCTGTTCAACAGACTTTATTGAACTCCAACGATTTTGAGTGAAGGCACTATCACTGACTTGAGGATTTATTTGTTATCATAATTGCAGAGATCTAAGTTGGTTTTCAGAGGAAATCCGATGATTTGATTGTCTCTTTGATTGTCGTTTCAATTCTTATTGATATTCCCCAGATCACAAGTATCCTCAAACTGTAGGGTAAACTGCGAGTTCATCCCAAGCTATGACAAATATTCCAGGGGATCGTTGGCACATACTTTCTCATTTCAAATTTGATCTCTCCATCAATATTTCAAGATACCTTTAATGGCTTGCGAATCCATTTCATTGTTCAATCACCATTTTCTGTTTGTATGCCGATTTTGCAGACGCACTGTCACAGTTAGGATTTCAAGAGTCCATCTTCTACGCCAAGTTTGAGCATCATTTCCAAACGGGTCAAGATTCAAACTATTTCTGTGGTAAGTGCCTTGACATATCCATAGGAATGAGTGTTTATCTGCCATCTTATGGGTCGATTCCAAAGGTCATTTCCCGGGTTATAATTTAAGTGCTGGTACCTCATTTGAAATATTCCTGTAGTGCTTAATTCAAACAAAAAAAATTGAATTTCCGCTAAGCTTCATTTCAGTATTTTTCTTTAGCCATACCACCATTTGGATCTTGGACTATTAATAGATAAATCTGGGTGTCAAATTGGTTTTCGTTTCAGTATTTTTCTTTAGCCATACCACCATTTGTTTCTTGGACTATTAATAGATAAATCTGGGTGTCAAATTGGTTGAGTCATTCTATGTTTGATTTGTTACACTTATAAAATTCGCTGTTATTACATGGCAAATATTTTCGAAGAATGTTTGTGAGCATATTCCCCTTTCTTAATGCTGATACCTATAACCCGTTAGGATTCACTAAGTGGTCACATGAACAAGATTTAGGGAAAGCTGCGCTTGTCATTGGCTATTTGTGATCATCAATTGTTTTATGATATGTGGCATACAATTGAAATATTCATAAGCAGTGCTATATCTCTTTGCATTCTTATTAACATTGGTCAAATGAAAATTGAATGATTTTGCAAGCATCCTTTCTTTCCACATCTACAAATAAGTTTCATTTGATGATTTTGAGTAGGTAAAGATAATAATGTGTGGCTGTGATAATAAGCGACTTATGGAATGAAGCAAAGTTACCTTAGCTTGCTTGAATACTCTTCAATATATGCTGATGGTTCACTGAGATGATTGATTGTGCGAGTAATTGATCTCATATATATTTCATTGAAAGTTTCATTTAATACACAATGTTAAAGTGAACATCATTCAAACTGAAAGGGGGGAAGCCATGCTTAAGTGTTTTATCGATCATTGATGATTGGGTGATAAGTAATGGTGCAATTGCAAAACATATGAGCCAAACCTTGTTGCACTTCGACATTAAAACTTTACTTACTTTATCATTCGATTTGAGCATCTACTCTCTTTGTGTAAATTACATGGTGATTGTGAATGATATATGGATGTAAATGTTTATTCTAATTTGAGCACTTCATGCAAGTTATGATGGATATCATGATGATGGACAATTTGCTGGGCAAGACCCTTAGTCATTTTTAGGCTAGAGACATGTTCTAACGTTTATAAATAACAACAAGGAGCCGTTGTTAAGCATATAAAACTGTGGCTTGTGATACACTATACGCAAGGATACATGAGAGTTCATGAGGCTTGAGCTTTTGTCTCGCCTTGTTGGAAGTCATTGTAACCCCTATTGGTACCCATTTGAGTAGTATTGCATTAGACAACACCTGAACATGAACATTACTTCCACTTACCCTAGGGTATATCGGAGCCATAGGCAACCTGAAACCAACCATTCGACCTTCGAACTGTTATAGTGCATTGAAAACAACATTTGGGAAGATTACTCTCTCGTAGCGTGGGTTTTCAAGCCTCCAGGTATATTTGAGAACTATAGCACAAGACACAACTTTTGACTGGAAGCCATTTTTTATTTTTTGTCTTGCCCAAAATATCTTTTGTAGCACTTGCATTTGAATGATCATGGGAAAAGAACACTTTTCGATGGTTAATGAATTATAATTCATTTGCAAGACATATAACTTCCAAGCATTCATTGATCATTTGACTTCTCGCTTATCTTGAATAAACCTTGCAAATAAGTTAAATCGGGTCAAACTAAGTCCCTTGTCCTTGCCCATTTTCATTACAATGATAGGATTCAGCTTGACCACATGGGATCCCCTCCTTAGGTTAGTGACCTAGAAGTGTAGAGCCAAGGCTGTTGAGGTGATAGTGGGAGGCTTGCCTGTCTGTATCCTTAGGCTTCCCTTGAGTAAGGTTGGACTTTTCCTTCGGGAGTGTCTGAGCGACAACATGGTACTCATTCCTTTCCTCATCTTTTTGTGTGAGCATTGTTGCAAGAAAATGATCAAAAGCGAATGTGTACAAAGAGAAGTCTTTATTTAAATATGGGTTGTGCAAGGCCGATGTTGCGACAAAGGTAGCCTTGACTTTGCCAAAAGCCTCCTTTTCAATAAAAGTCCATTTGAACTGTGAATCCTTCTTTATCATCTAGTAAAGGGGTTTAAAAATTTCGACGAAGTCAACTACAAATATGTTCACAAAATTTATCTTTCCAAAGAAAGACCACATAGACTTCTTGCTGTTAGGCATGGGAATCTGCATTATAGTTTTGGTTCATTCTAGATCCACAGAAATCCCATGCTTAGAGATGATGTGTCTGAGTAGTTTCTCTTTTGAAACAACAAAGATGCTCTTTTGGGGATTTAAAGATATTTCATACTTTCGACATCTTTCGAAAAGCTAGTTCAGGTGATGAAGGTGGTCTAACCTTTTGTTGGAATACATAGTAACATCGTCAAGGTAGACCACGCCACTTTGACTGATCAATCCTCTGAATACTATGCCCATGGCATGTTGGAACGTTGCACTTGCGTTTATCAATCCAAAAAGCATTCTCCAATATGCGTATGTACCTCATTTCACGTAGAAGGTGGAGTGTAATTGATTACACTCCGCTACTAGAACTTGATTGTAGCCAGAGAACCCATCTAGTAGTGAGAACATCTCATAACTAGAGATGAGCTACAATTTTTTTTCCATTGAAGGAATGAGATATTTATCCTTGCCAGATGCTTGATTCAAATTGCAGAAATCCACATAATCTAATCTCCCCAAACTTTTTTCTGAGTGGCGAACTTTAAAGATGATTTTAACGTCTAGTGATTTTTTGATCTCCTTTTGTATCAGTGGCTCAATTGTTAGATGAACTTTATGTAGCTTATGCTAAAAAGGCTTTGCATATTCCTTGAGAGGGATGATGTGTTCTATGATTATCGTGTCATACGTCTTCAAATCCTTGTATGTCCATGCAAAAAGACCTTTATATTTCGTGAACAATTGGATGTATGCTTGCTTCTCGACTTCTAACCAACATATTCCCAAATTGATGTATTTGGGATTGTCTTTGGTACCCAGGTTGACTAATTCATGTCTCGTAGAAGAGCTATTTGTCTTTATGTTGACCGTTTGTCGAAACCTTGTTTACAGATCAAATGGTTTCTCTAGAGTCAAAGCCCCTTTAGGTATTGGGTTAGTCTTGCAACTATCCATGCTGTCCCTACAGTTCTACATAGCCCTTTCGTGTTCCTCATCATCTATGACAACATCCTTGAAGTTGCTTGCATTGGTGAGGAATCCAATGATCTATTCATCATCATTGAATACCCTCCATCTGGTTATATTATCTAGTATTGGGGCCTTGGAAATCAATTCAATAGAAAAACCATTATTTGGTGGAGAAAATCTTGAAGTGTCAGCTAAAGTATCAGTAGTTGCATTCTTCGAACAAGAAATAAAAGTGTTGTTAAAAGCATCAAAATTATCAATCAACTTCCAAACCTCTTGTTGATAACCTTTTAGTGGGGAGATAGACAATGTATAGAATTCTTTACCCGTCAAACAATGATCTCTGAATCACCAAAAACTTTTAAGAATTTTACCTTTAGGTCAATGGATTTTTTCAGACCTTGAATCAAAGCCTCATACTCAATTGTGTTGTTGGTGCACTCGAACTCAAATCAATAGGAGATCATAGTACTCCTTTTATATGGTTCGATGAGAATACAACTTACCTCGACTCCTTGTGATCTGGAGCCATCAAAACAATGTCCAAATGTTAGTATTTACGTCTATGTTAGATGAAATAGTACTAGCTAACTCTACTACTGTACAATCATTAGCATCAACTCGAGTGCAATGGAGTTCAGACTATGTATTTGATTCATGGGGTGATTGTTGAGCTGCATAACACCCAAAGTCAGTTTCTAGGAAATAATTATCGAAAATTGAATGAGAGAAGTTGATAGGTTCATTCTAACCTTCCAACTCTATAACAATATGTTTCATATTGACTTCCCTTTCCACCCTAATTTTGTTCGTCTTTAATTTATATGGCAACCATAGGTGTGGCCAATCGGTAGCGAAATAACCCTGCAATTTCTGTGACAAATCTTTGCTCAGTAACAAACCACAAGATTTAGGAATGTCAACAACAATGATGTCAATAATTTGGCAGACTCTAGGGTTTGAAACTAGTCTTATCATGACATCTTTGAGTTCACCCATAACTTTTACATTAGACTTATCTAATTGGATGATTCTAATTGTGCATTTTGAAGGAACATCATTAATCTTTTGATGCATAGAATATGGCATCACATTAGATGATGCTTCTAAATCTACCAAACAATTATGTACATTAGAATTATAGATTTCAAATGTTAAGAGTAATGGGGGTGTTTGAGATTTTAAATGCGTGCCTATGCTAATTGCATTTATGGTTTCTTTTTGTACTATTTTGTCCTCTTGTTTATTTTCAGTTTTCGGTCTGTTTTCAATGGGCTTGTGTTGGCTTTCACAAGCTATCATGGTTTTTGGTTGTGAGTTATGTTGAAATATTGTAACTTCGAAGAATATTCTAATTATATTTGAGTTATTATCTTATAGATAAAATCCCCTTTTGTGGATTGATCATGTCGGCTCTTGTATAAGACCAAATCCCCTCTTGTGGATTGGTCAAACCATATTTATATTGTGGTATTTGTAAAGTCGCCCCCTAGGGTTTATAAAGTAGTTTTAACCACTCTTGGAAGAAGTCGGCCCTACTAAGTGAAGAGACATAACCCTAGCACCTCCTCCACTAGTATTTATAAGTGAGGATGGCGCCTCACTTGTTCATTCACTCACTCACACTTCTAGTGCACATCTTTTGAAGGAAGTTGCAATTGCAAGAAGGAGAAGAGAGGCGCATGCTCAGTCCTAGTTTATTCTTGGTGGTTTTTTCTTAGTCTTGGCATTGTATTGGCAATCTATTATTGAGGAAGTTTTGCTGGGTTTTCTCCCCCATGAGGGTTTCCTAGGATAAAATGCTATGTACCTTGTGATTGTGTTTCTTTCAGTGATCCTCTTTATGTTGTTTTGGAAATGCATTGAATGCTCTAGTAAATTGAAAATAACCTAATAACAACATTAAACTTAACATGGTAGTAGAGCTTGACTGAATAGAGCACCTTTCACTAGGTATCTAAAAACGTCACTATTGTCGTACAAGGAAATTAGGGCTTTTTATTGGAGAGGATTTTATGACCAAAAACTATCTAGGGAAGTGCGCCCTACCCTAGCGCATCCTTTGGCAGATTCAACGCACCTTTTCAGTGGCTAGACTCTCCAAAAAGTCAAACCTTAGCTTTGACTGGTACCAGAAAACCAGGAAACCAGAACCAGTACCAGAAGTACCAGTCCATATTTGCACAGGTCAAGTTTCAAGGGGTAAAACTTGGAATTTTTGGAAACAGTCAGCTCTAGTCAACAACAACATCGTAGCCAGTGACTGATAGCTAGTGATCGCTTCAGCCCAAAGCATCTCCTGGTAAGTTCAGATTCATTTTCTGAGCACTTTCATTTTCTGGTCATTTTCCTAGCTCCAGGTCAAGATGTTTGCAAGCACCAAGTTTGTTGACAAGTTAGAAGGTGTGGAAAATTTCCGTGTCTGGAAGTACAAAATTGGACTCATTCTTGAAGAGAATGACCTTGCAAAATTCATAAAAGAAAATGTATCGGAACCCAAAGAAGAAGCAACCAAAGAAAAGTACAAGAAGGATATGATTAGGGCCAAAAGAATAATTGCAGATTCCATTAAAGACCACTTGATCCCTCAAGTGTCTTCTAAGAATACTCCAAAAGAGATGTTTGATGCCCTAACCAGAATGTATGAAGGAAAGAACATCAGTCGAAAGATGAACTTCAGAATCCAACTCAAGAATACAAAGATGCAAAAAGGAGAAACAGTTCAAGACTATTTCTATAGGGTTACTCAATTCAAAGAACAGTTAGAAGCAATTGGAGACCACTTGGATGAAGATGAATTCATCATGACGACTCTTAATGGTCTCACAAGACCTTGGGATGCCTTCATCCAAACTATCTGTGCAAGAAAAGAGACTCCAATTTGACATTCTATGGGTAGAATGTGTTCAAGAAGAAACAAGAGTGCCCAACCGAGAAGATGTACTGTTAAGGGATGAAGATCAAACCCTAGCTGCTCATGCTAAAGGAGGAAAGAAAAGGTCTCATTTCCAAAAGAAGACCCACCTTCATAAAAAGTCTCACTCTCCAAAGAGATTCACCCACTTTCATAAAGAATCTCACCCTCCAAAGAGATTCCAGAAATATCATAAGGGTCAAAGAAAGGAAAAATATTTCTCCTCTTATCAATGTTATCATTGTGATAAGATGGGACACATTGCTAAGAATTGTTTTGCCAGAATGGAAGAATACAAGAAGAGAAATAACAAAAGACATCATGCCCATGCAATTGAAGATGATGAGCCACCCAAGAAGTTGACTAAAGAGGAGATTGAGGATTATGTTTTATTTTCCGCCCTCTCAGGATCTATGACACCTAGAGAGGATACTTGGCTCATAGAGAGCGGTGCCTCAAAGCACATGACAGGACATAAAGACATTCTCTCTAGCCTCACAGAAAAGGACTTTCCCTAGAAAGTTTCACTTGGAGATGATTATCAGTACCCTATCAAAGGAATGGGAGAATCTACCTACAAACGTGATTCAGGGACTTCGATGAGAATGAAGGATGTGCTTTATGTACCAGGTTTGACAAAGAACTTACTTTCTATCTCAGCTCTAGATAAGAAAGGATTCAGGGTTGCATTCATAGATGGTGAAGTTCTTATGTGGCCTAAAGGAAAAACCATAGAAGATGCAGTTGTTATTGGAACAGAAGAAGGTGGTTTGTACAAGTTAAAAGGTCACTCAGATGCAACCTTGCCTCACTCCACTGAGAGTCCTTGTGAACTTTAGCATAGAAGACTAGCTCACATCAACTACAAAGCCTTACCATATGTAAGCAAGGTAGTTACAGGTTTACTCGAATTTAAGGTTGATCACGAAGGTGTATGCAAGGGATGTGCACAAGGAAAGAACATAAAGAATCATTTTCCAAAGAGCGACAGTAATGCAGAAGGAATCTTGGAGCTCATCCACTCAGATGTATGTGGTCCAATGCCATCAACCTCTCTAAGTGGGTATGTGTACTATGTATCATTTATTGATGATTACACTCGTAAGACTTGGGTTTATTTCTTAAAATCAAAAGATGAAGTACTCAGAAAGTTCAAGGAATTCAAAGCCTTGGTAGAAAACCTCTCCGAAATAAAAATCAAGATACTCAGGTCAGATAATGGAGGAGAGTACACCTCAAATGAATTTGGAAGTTTTACAGAGATATCGGGATTAAGAGGGAGCTCACCAGTCCCTATAATCCTCAACAAAATGGTGTAGCAGAAAGAAAGAATAGAACAATTATGGAAGCAGTGAAAACTATGATTCATGATCAAGATCTTCCAATGCACTTATGCGCTGAAGCAACAAGAACAACAATTTATGTCCAAAACAAATTATCCCATAGTGCACTTGGATTCAAAGCCCCCGAAGAAATGTTCACCGAAAAGAAGCCGGAAGTAATCCATCTCAAAATATTTGGTTGTCTAGTGTTTGTACACATTCCGAAAGATAGGAGAACTAAGTTGGATCCTTCAGGAAAGAAGGGAATATTTGTTGGATACTGTGAGGTCTCTAAGGCCTTCATAATTTACATACAAGGTTACCATCATATTGAGATCAGCAGAGATGTAACCTTTGATGAAGATACAACACTCAAAGAATCAAGGAAATGCCAGCTTGAAGAAGTATATGAAGAACAACCTGTAGCTCCCAGAGTTGCAGAACCAGTGAAGGAAGTTACAGTTACCCCTGATGATAATATTTCAGAAAATCATGATATGATAGAATCTCAAGAACCTCCACGGATGACGATCTCTCACAAGCGAAAGCCAGCTTGGGCAAGGGAACTTATTCAAGATGTAGAGAAGTATGGTGCTCCAGAAGGAACCATGAGACAATGCAAGAAACCTAAGCCAGTCTCCAACTATATGGCCTTGATGTGTGATCTCATAGAAAAGGAACCTACTTGCTTTGAAGAAGCCATTCAGAAGAAAGAATGGGTGGATGCCATGACAGAGGAATACCAGTCCATTATAAAGAATGATGTATGGGAAGTAGTTCCCAGACCAAAGAACAAAGATGTGGTATATTCCAAGTCGATATACAAGATAAAACATGCAGTGGACAGAAGTATTGAAAAACATAAAGCAATATTTGTGGCTCGTGGTTTTTCTCAAAAGGAAGGTATTGGTTATGAAGAAATATTTTCTCTTGTAGCCAGATACACTTCTATCCGGACTATCATAGCTCTTGCAGCCAAAAGGAAGTGGAAGTTACACTAGATGGATGTGAAAACAACCTTCTTAAATGGTGTTATTGAAGAAGAAGTGTATATAGAACAACCACAAGGGTTTGAAGTTGAAGATAGAAAGACTCATGTCTGCAGGTTAAAGAAAGCTCTGTATGGGTTGAAGCAAGCTCCTAGAGCTTGGTATGGAAAAATTGAAAGTTTCCTAACGAGCTTGGGCTTTACCAAGAGTAAAGCTGATTCTAACCTTTACTTCAAGGTTATGAATGATGAGCCAGTTATATTTCTACTGTATGTGGATGACTTATTCTTAACAGGAGAAGAAAAGCTCATCATAGATTGTAAGAAGAAGCTCGCTGCAAAGTTTGAGATGAAAGACCTAGGCGTTGTGCATTATTTCTTAGGTCTTGAAGTTTGGTAGAGCCCAAAGAAGATCTTCCTTAACCAAGGGAAGTATGCAGTTGAAACACTGAAGAGATTTGACATGCTGGAATGTAAATGCATGAACACACCCATGGAAACAAACTTGAAGCTCCTAGTTGATACTTCATCAGAATTGGTTGATGCTACTCTATATAGACAGATTATTGGTTCGTTGATGTATCTGATGAATACTAGGCCAGATATATGCTTTGCTGTGAACACCTTGAGTTAGTATCTGGTAGATCCCAAACGTGTTCACCTTGTAGCTGCAGAGCATGTGATGAGATACCTTAAGGGTACATTGGATTATGCTCTCTGTTATATTGGAGATTATGACTTCAGACTGTATGGTTATACTAATTCAGATTGGGTTGGAAGTGCTTCTGATAGAAAGAGCACTTCAGGATGTTGGTTTAGTCTGGGGTCAGCCATGACTTCATGGAAAAGCAGGAAGCAATCTAGTATTTCTCTCAGCAGGGCAGAAGCAGAATATATTGCAGCATGTTTCGCCAGTTGTGAAGACATATGGCTTCGGAAGTTGTTGACAGGTCTATTCGATCTGAAGATGGAAGCCACTGTGATTCTATGTGATAACCAGAGTTGCATAAAGATGACGAAGAACCCAGTGTTCCATGATAAGTCGAAGCACATAGAGATCCGGTATCACTACATTCGTGATATGGTGCAGAGGGGAGCTGTAAAGCTCTAATATGTTGGCACAGATGAGCAGGTTGCAGATGTGTTAACCAAGCCTCTTTCTCGTGTGAAGTTTGAGTACTTCCGAGACAAGCTTGGTGTTGTTTGAAGGGACCTCCCTCGAAAAGGGGAGTGATGTTGATGATATTATGGTATCCTGACCAACAATGGGTAGCTTGGTTAGGATTTTATATCCTAGGGGATTGATCATCCCTAGACAGATCTTGAAGGTCCAGTAAGGATGGTTTGTCATAGTACCTGTGCATGTATATGCCAGTTGTGGTCAATAGTGGTAGCTCTGTTAGGTTTTTATATCCTAGGGAATCTTTTGATTCCTAGGCAGATCCCGAAGGTTCGGTAAGGACGTTCTGTCAGAGTACCACGTGGTAGCTTGTTAGGTTTTATATCCTAGGTAATCTTATGATTCCTGGGCAGATCCCGAAGATCCGGTAAGGACGGTCTATTAGAGTACCACAAAATGTTGTTGTTGCACCTGCCTCATTTTGTTGCCACATGATGATGATGTTGTTGTCTCAGCCTCGTGCTGATGATGTTGTTGTCTCAGCCTTGTGTTGATGATGTTGTTGTCTCAGCCTTGTGTTGATGATGTTGTTGTTTTAGCCTCGTGTTGATTGTATCAGACTCATGTTGTTGATGATGGTGTATGTTGATTGTATCAGACTCATGTTGTTGATGATGGTGTATGTAACGAACTGCCTCGTTACGACAACCATTCTCGTAATAGGTGCAAATTTTTTTTTATTTTTTATGTGAAGGGTGTGTGCGCGCGTGTAGAAGTAGCAACATATTGAACGACACGACGCCAACTCGACAGCACAAAACTCAACCACGACGTTCGGCATAAGAAGACTGAAGGCCTCAACGAGGAACGACAACAAATACCACCATAGGTAGAGGTGCACAACGCAGACATTTAGCGACAAAAGTAAAACTGACCACCC
>ML776819.1:1673215-1683849 GCA_009831015.1 Picea engelmannii
TTCTTTTGTAGTCCACTAGGTGATCGGGGCATGATAAATTCTTAAGGTAATAGATGATATCAGAATACCACTCATCATGTTCTAATTCACTGACCACTACATTTATCTGTTCACTCTCTCCCATTCGTATGGCCTGTTGGTTGCTTTCAGCTAGCATCTGGGCTAGACCTTGTCCCTTTATTATCTTAGTGGGTTGTATCTCTAAGTCATACTCTTGGATTTTAGAGACCCACTTCCCCCCAGTACCCATACAATCTTGTTGTGATAAAACATCTTTTATTGCCGGGTAGGGGACATAAGCCTTGATTTTGTTGTAGCTAATGTAGTTTCTAAAGTGCTTGAGGGACTTCACCAAGGCATATGCTTGCTTCTCCGTGATGGAATAATTCAACTCTGAGTCTCTAAGGACCTTACTCATAAAAGCTATGGGGTGTTCATAATCATCAACGTCCTTTTGCAACAAAACGCCTGCTATGGTATCTTGGGAGGCAAACGAGAATATTATGAAATCTCATGAATAATCAGGGCTGATCAGGACTGGGGCCTGAGAGATGGCATCCTTTATATCTTCAAAAGATTTGATGGCTTTATCATCCCACCTGAAGGTAACGTCCTTTTTTAGCAAAGCACTCATGTGTTTTATCCTTTCGGCAAAATTTGGGACAAATCTTCGAATGAAGTTGATCTTTCCAAAAAAGGATTGTAAAGACTTCTTGTTGATTGGGGGACGTACGTCTTTTATTGATTGGACTCTTTCAGGGTTTATGGAGACTACCCCTTTTGAAGCCACGTGACCCAAAAGTTTCCCCTCATCGATTCCAAAAACGAACATTTTAGGATTTAGAGATATACCATATTTCCTACATCGCTCGAAGACAATCCTGAGTTGTGAAAGATGGTCTTTTTTGTTCTTTGATACAACTGTGAGATCATCTTGGTAAATCTCTATGATTTTCTGTATAAGATCCCTAAAGGCGAAGTCCATTGCTCTTCGGGATGGAATGCATGTGCGGAGATGGCACATCAACATGGCTCATGAAGACAACCTTTCTATGACAGAAGAAATTCAAGTATGGAAAATGCCTCCCTCGTTGAGAGGGACTGTTGGAGATTTGCAACTTCGGGCAGTCATTCTCCACAAGAAAGTACAAGAAAACCCATCTACACCATTACAGAAGCCCCAAGAAGAAGTTGGAGACCCAAGAAGAGAAGTCAGTTCCACGGGAAAATAATAAAGTAATCGAAGACCCAGAAATAAGAAGTCGGCCCCAGACTGGTGCCCAGATTAGTATAAATACAGGATTGGCTCATTTCATTTGTGTAGACAGACAATTCTCCTTTCTGCAGTGTGCACAAGGCAGTTGCAACTGCAGTTGTGCTATTTCGCTATATCTTGGTTCTGGTTGTTTTGGAAAGTGCGCCACACTTGGAGAAGCTCTTGCTTGGTTTCTCTTGGTCATTTTATTGAGGCACTAGGTCTTGGTGATGCTAGCCTTGGGGAGGATCTTCTCTGTATGATATTTTGGCTATTGATGACGATGTATTGGTAATATCTTGGACTGAATTCTTATATATAAAGGTTGTTGGGTTTTCTCCCAAGGTTGGTTTCCCAGGATAAACTCTTGCGTTCTTGTGTCTACTGTGCATGGTTAATATTTCTAGATATTGTTATTTCCGTTGCATTGTTATAGTTGAGATTTTCAGTGTATGAAAATCTATGATAACAGTTATTCTATGATAACTGTTGTATGAAAGTGAATCTTGTTATTAATCATAAGGAAATAACTATCGGATTTGAGAATCATATAAATAACAACAACAATATCTTGGAATTTCTTGAGATTTGTATACAATTGCTTCTAAATCATGCTAAGCTCATCTTGTAGTTCAAAGGCACAAGCCTTGAACTCTGCTAAGCTAGTCATATTGTCTTTGTAATGCCCTACTTCTTGTTCTAGCTTTCCTATTCTCAGCTTGTAATCTTATATTTCTCGAGCCATGTTCCTTATTTTCGAGTTTGAGGCTTGAGAAAATGCAACACCTGCAAATGTTGTAGCAATTGGATCTCGTCTGGTGTCATCCATCATAGGTGTTTTAGTTGTAATTGTGAGTTTGAGAACTTAGCTTCAACCTTGTGTACTCTTCCTTTTGTTTTGTCAAAAATGAAAGAATTGAGGATTGCCCCTTCATCCAACTTCGAAGGGGTGAATTCTCCCAATCCAAGTTTCCCCAATGGGAAATGTCCTCCTGTCACAATAGTTCTGGGCGTGCTATATGAAGTCTCTGGACGAACAATGTCCATAGGTTTTGAACCTTCGGCCTCCTCATTCGTCTTGTTCACTTCCTCCCTTTTCTTCATCTCTTACTCTTCTTTTTTCTTTCTTTCTTCTTCTTGCTGAAGCCTTAGTGCTTTGGGTTCTTTTTCAAGCCTCTCCCTTTCTACTCTTGGCACTACCTTTTTAGCTTCCTTTTCTCACTTCTCTCTTTCACCTCTTTCTTTGTCATCTTCCTCCTCTGCTTGTTCTTTTCTTTTATCTTTCTTGGCTCTAGAGATGCTGCCCATCCAAAAGGCTACCTCATCTAAAGATGTTGCCCTTCTATAGATCTCTTCTTCTTGGCATACCTCATTTTGGTAAGGCCACCTATACTTGTAGGCATGGAAATGTTGGTTGACCACGTCCAATGGATCATATGTCTTGAACAGTTCCTCCCCAAAATGGAAATTTATCAGAGTCTTAGTTTTGGCCACTACTTCTTTAACATCTTTAAACCCGTAGGCTCCCATGTGGCAAGGAAATGGGGGCCATAAGGATTTATTAGATTAAGCAAGAGATGCTCTGACTTCATGTACAAATGTTTGGTAAGCCACTTCTTGCAGGGCCAACTTGTCATGAATGAATTTTGGGAGTAGATGAGGAGCTTTGATAGCTTCGAAAACTCTAATATGCATCCCTTTGTTAGTGACATACCAGTCACCAACCTCACCAATCACCTACATGGATTTCTTAGACATGCATTTTGCAGGCTCACAAAAGATCAACTTGTATAGTGGGGCTACAAACTGCCCACAAATTAGCATGTAGTGGATCTTGTATTGGTGCTCTTGCAAGTTTTGACAATATATATGAATAGGAGCTTCACTCGACTTCTACTGCCAACCCATTCTAGTAAAATGGTTGACAGTACGAGTGATATCCAAAATATAGGAAGACAAAGAATGTAGGATGTGTGCCCGGGGTTGCAGGCTTGGCCTTGGAGATGGCCTAGCCCATGGAAGCCGACAAAATTACACCCCTATTGAAAATGGTGCTTGTTTGTGTGATTGCATAGATCATAGGGACCCAAGATTCTTTGAACTAGATAAAATCCTCTCCACCATATAGTCTGTTGATGAGAGCCATTGTAATTTTGAAATGAGTCCTCACAAGGCTAGTGGGATACATTCATGTTTTTCTTTCTCTAAAGGGTTTGGGGTTCACCCACCAAATTTTCATGAGGTCCCTGTAGTTTAGAGGGAATTGTAGCATCTAGTCATCATCAAGGTCAACTTAAGCTAGTGGGAATTTGTAATAGACTTCTAGGGCCGATGGCTGAAATGAATCAATGACGTTTCTATTAGTGTCTTTGATCAACTGATTGTCAATATTTGCTCATCTGATGAGACAGGAGATGACTTTCGCATAGGGAAATACAACAGGTCTGGCTGCCACTTTGTAGAGTTGTGATTGTTTGATGGATTGATACACACCAACATCTAGGTTGGTGTCATCGGGGAGGATTGGTAGCTTGAAAGGTTTCTTCTCTGAACATTTGGTACAAATCTCCCCATTTGTAGTTTGTTCCCACATCCATGTAACATATGGTGTCTCCATAGATGGGCCTTGGAATGCCAATGTCTGCTTCAAGCTCTCTTGCTTCCTCTCGGTCAGGGCTAAACTCAATTAACTGTTCTTTTTGTTTCTTGGATCATTTAGATCCTATGTCTGAGTCCTGTAACTCATGCATTTTAGTAAATAGGCAACATTAGTGAAGTTAGATATAAAATAGAAATACAATGCCTGTTTAGGGAGAGATCTTTTTGAAATAGAAAAAAAAGGGGAGATGGGAAGGTTTCTTATCTTTGATGTTAGGCATTTCAAGATAATTTTTGTTATTGTATTTAGCCACTTTGATTGTATCCTTCACATAAATGGTGGGTCGAGCACTTGAAATATTGGTCTGAGGGTTGTGGTAGCAAGGAGAAAGATCAAATGGATAAGACGATGGTTATGAATATTCCTCACTTAATTGAATTTTGTACTTTTCCTAGCTTTTCGCGCTCAAGTTTTTTGGGTTTTGCGTTGAGGAACTGTTATCGCACAAGTTGTAGGTTGGGCAAAGCCTGACCCAACCACAAAATGGCGACAACTAAGAGAACACCTACCCACTGTCACCTTAGACAAGTATTCCTGTCACTTTAGAGATGAAGGAATCACCTCGAGGGGAGAATCCTGGTGACCCTGGGGGGAATGAGATGGAAAGTGAAGAGATGGAGGGTCCTGCTATAGGTCAAGATACTAAGTGCGGAAAGGCTTGGGAAAGAGGCTTGGTGGTAACCAATGGTTGCCAAGAGGTATGTGTACCTGGAAAGGGTGATTGCATTTGCCCGAGACACAAGAAAAGCCAAGTATGCATGTAATATGTTAGGTGGACAAACAAGTTAAGCTTGCTGTCCCTAATTGCAACAGTAAACAATAATATATATCAGCAACAAAAAGATAGTAAGAGTTGCAAATGAAGATGCTCAAAGTCTAGTAGAATAAGCAAGAGACAAGCTAGTAAATACTAGTTTAACTCAAGAATGAAAGAGCAAGACTTTAGCTTGAAATAAGGCTGTAAGAAATAGTATTGCGGAGATGTAATTTGCAGCCTTATGGCTGTAGCATTCAAGTTGTTACAGCCAAGATATCAACCATCAAAACTTGCCAACAATCCACCCAAAAAGTGCGCTAGGGTTAGTAGATTATAGGGGCAAAATTTTAGCAACTTTTGATGGTTGGTTTGTGAGCAAATTAGAAAATTGTATTAAGGTTTCTGCAGCCCTAATGGATGTAGATGAAATGTTATGAAAGCAGCAAGAAGCACTTAGTCAAAGGTGACGCCCTAGTGGCTCAACCAACCATACAAAACATAGAATTGATTCCAATTTAGACAATCTCAGAATCCCGAGTTTTCACGTTAACCAATGCAAGATTTTATTTCTCCAATGCAATTATTTCTAGTGCCTTTAGCTATTGAGTTATGGAGTCAAATAAATGAAGAGCTAACAAGTGCTATCTCCTTGGGGGTGTAAACCCTTTTACTCCCCAAGGAAAGCAAATGCTAACTAAGAGATACTAGGAGGGTGTAAACCCTTTTACTTCTCCTAGTAAAACCTTGTGCAACAATTAATTCTAGACAAAAATGATAGATAATGGTGGGGTTGTAAATCTTTATACTGCCCAAGAAATCTAGCAAATCAAACTTGTAACCAAGCAATGAAGCATCAACAAAATAAATCCTTACCTAGTCCAAGAAATGACAAGATAAACCTCCTCTTACCAAGATAAATCCACCACAAATGCAATAGAAATCTCCAAAAGAGGTAGCACACTACTTCTTCCACCAAAAGCATGAAGAAACCATAACAAAAGCACGAGAGAAGAGATTGCCCGAAGAGGGCACAAATTTCAGCTAGGAAGGCATCTCACAATGAGAGAGCTATGATTAAATGAGATTCAAATGATCTCTATTTATACAAAATGTCTTAAACATAGTTTGTCCACATAAGTTAGGGTAAACACAAAATAAGGGGACAACAACCCTTATTTTTCCCCTTTACACAAGTAATTCATCTTTAATTCAAATTTAAATCTTAAAAAGTGTACAATATAAACCCTAAAATGATGTCACTCCTCTAAGGGTGAGGTTTTGACTGTAATGTCCCCATTTTTGGATGTTTCTATATTACAGAGTGGGATGCATGCCAAAGTAGCCAAATGGGGGTGATAGTGAGTTCAATAGATATTGAAGGGTTTTATTGGGTCCGACTTGCATCGTTCATCATATTTCATCATCATGATCCATTCCACACAACTTGGCTTTGGTTTCATTGCATTTCGACGATTTCTGTAATTTTGAGTTATTATGGAGCATATTTTAATTAAATTCACTAAGGAGGTCATTTTGGGCATAATACTTGGAGAAACCTCTTAGTGTAATAGATCATCGGAATCAGGAGAAAGAGCACTACAGGAGAATAAGATGATGAGAAGCGACTTTCAGTGGCCGGAGAAACCATAAGGACAAATAAAATTTAAATCACTTTTTAGAGGTAAAAAGGTTAATTAATTAATAAAGTGATTTTATTAAGGAATATTAAAAATAAAGTAAAAGTCACTTGGAGAGAAAAGATGAACAGGTGGATAAAAGAGAGATAAGGGCCTCTATTATCTCATTATGTTGATTATCATTTTGATGTATGGTTTCTTGCTAGAGAGCCCATGATACTTGGGGGTTTTGAGGGTTTTGACTGAACAAACCCTAGACATCAGCTTGGTGGTGAAAGATTCCACCTTTCCTGATCCAAGCTTGGCCAAGGAGGTGAAAGATTTCTCCCTCACCATTTTAGCTCATGTTCTATTCAGTTCAGAGGTAGTTTGAGGTAGCAGAGCGTAACAAGGAGGTGGCTTATCACTATCACCTTAATAGGAAACCCCTTTCTGTTTCGAAGTATGTTAAGATTACCCCAAAGGATGCATTCCTAGTGACCTAAAGGGCTGATGAAGCTAAAGCAAGGATGCAAAGATACCCCCCTCTTACTGGTCACTGAAGTCAAAAGGTCTTTATGTCTTAAGAGATGAAGCAAATGTAATGGATGAAGTGTACCTGCCCAAAACAAGACAACAAGCAAAAATATGGCAGTTTCAAGTACAAAATGATATTAGTGCTTCAATAAGACAATAAACTTTTAAAATGTATGCTAGCTGATATAAAATTGCAGCAAAATGAAAGTTTACAACAACAAGAAGTATTTTATAACAGCTGCAAGAAATATGCCTCAAAATTGCTTGAAAAGACAATGAAAAGATAGCATTTACTAGGCAGAATGATAATCACATGTCACAAGTAAATTTAGAAGTGTTTAGCTAGCATTAAATGTAGATTATGCAGAAAATTTGCTGCATTAAGATGGCTGTAGCAGTGATTTATAACAACAAGAAGGAAATCAGTTGTCTAGGCTAGGTTAGTTTTAGTTTTAGTTGGTGAAAGCTAGAAAGTTTAAGGCTTGAGTGTTGGTTTGATCTCTCAACAAAAGAAGTGTAAAGATTAGTGCCTTTGAGGGGTTATGGAGTCAGAAGTTCAGCGGCATTCATTTGGAGTAAGCAACAAAATGATTATGTTTATCCAAGTAAAGGATGAATCTTAGAAGAGTAGTACTTTAAGTCTTCTAGGATTCAATCTTTGGGGAGGTGAGCTACTAGAGAGTAGGCACTTCTAGGCCCTAGTGGTTTCCACCTTAGATAATTGAAAGAGATATTTAGATGCAACAACAATTGATCAAGGCTTCTAAAGTGCTAGCACTTAGGGCTTTAGAAGCTTGTCAAAGTTAACCACCCTAGCAAAGTCTAACAAATATAGAGAAAATAAGTAGTATCTTAAGTTCTTTACTCATAGGGTTTGTCAAGCAAGCAATTTCATATTCTTTAACATGAATAAGCAAATATACCGTAACCATTAAAATGAAATGACAATTGCAGATTTACTTCACCAAGAATAATCAAGCCATGAAACCCTAGATTGCCAAATAACTTTACCAAAAATGATCCAAGTTGCAAGTAGAAGACTTCAAGAGAGGTGCACATCACAATTTCAGCCAATAAACCCTAAGTAAGGTGCAAATTTCAGTCCACTTCTCTCCAAGTGAGTTGTTATGTTAAAATGAATGTACTTTATCCTTATTTATACAAAACTTTGACCCTTAATTAATATTAGTTCAAAATTAAGGCCGCCCTGGCCAATTTACAATAAAATCCAATCTTGACATAATAAAAACTAATTAGCAGCTAAAAACAATCTCCAAGGGTGACATCATACTTGGCCTTCAGAGGCCCCAAATGATGCCCACAGATGCCACCATGCTCAAAACTGCCTCCAAAATGAAAACCCTAGCTTTGGATGACGTCCAGGTTCATGATGGTGATGTCCAGGGTCTTCAAGGGCCAATGTCCATATGGAAGAGCAAGGTCCCCCTGGGTCTAGGTCTGACAGGGTGCCTCCAAAGGCAACATCCTTTTTTTTCCCGGTGCAAATCTTCAGTTTCTTCTTACCCCTGGCTGGGGTTGCAACATCCATCTATGGGCTTTAAGTCCTAATAAAGGTCCAAGCTAATCATTCCCTCATGTGTACCTGTCCACTGGGCAAGGTCTTGCAACAACAACAAGTATGCCCTCCAGGGGCTCATAAGTCATAGGGACCATAGCATGTAAATCACATTCAATAATTAAATTACCCAAACATGTGCATCAAACCCCCCTTAACCCAGACAATTGCTCAAAGACATTATGCAATTTGACAAGTTAGGTTTGGAAAAGGTCTTAGAGTGTCCTATTGGGCTAACCTCCCTCAAGTTTGAGGTGTTTCCCAGGTGGGAGCCAATCCAAGCCATGTAAGTGTATGAGGCGGCATGGGGTAAGTGTTTGGGCATGGGGTGCAGTAATAACAAGGAAATGTAAGTCTTACCTGTGGGTGCCTTTGTAGAGGGTGAGCTACACCTTGTCATAAATGCAATTGTTTCCTAGCCCATTCATTGCCTTTTATTCTTAGCTTTAGTTCTTTTGATCTTTTGCTTTTGTGCTTTAAGGGAAAAGTTGAGGGCCACTGTCTTGGCTTGATGACTAGAGGTGACAGTGTTATCCACAAACATTTCACGGAGATGAGAAGGTTGGCTTGTGATGAGACCCCCTTTCTCTTGGCTATGCCACCAAGAGCCACTACCTTGGTTTGGTGACCAGATAGGTGGTAGTGTCATACCGCTACATGCCCATGGTCATAATAGGTCGGCTCGTGATGAGACCTCCTATCCATCAACAAGTATCTTGAGTGTTTATGTATCTTAAGGGTTCCCTTTTCTTACTGAGAAGCTTTTCACTGCTTACTCAGGAATCCTTGGGTGAAGCATCTCAAAGGTTTCAACATTGGATTTTAACTCTTGCCAGCGAATTTTACCCTCTGGGCCTTTAGCCCCTTCTTCCCACAAGACAAGGTACATGTTAAGAACCAAATATCAATATAGCATAGAAAAACCTCAAAATAAGTACTCAACACCTTGAAAAAGAGAGAATTCCAGGTAATAAGCCTCTTCGAGGGGGCAACCTCCTTATAACCCACATAAATGTCCAAATACAAGATGATTCCAAATGAAAATGTCTCCTTGGTATATATAGGAGACTAGGAGGTACAATTACAACTAATGGATTCAAGCCGACATAAATAAAATAACATTACTAATGTAATATGCCCCAATTAAGGGGTAATGACTGTAGAATTTATGAGGTCCTATGAGGATGCCATCTAAGGTCTGTCCTTGACCTTAGTATGGCTCTAAGTTTCAACTGTGTGGTTGCCTTCTCTTGTTGTTTTTATGACAACAAATAGTCACCAAACTTTCTGCTCAATATTTAATGGTTAAGTGCTCTTTTAAGGTGCCCTTGCAAGTGTTTTCTTTACTCAATGTTAGCACATGCAATATACATTAAAACAAATAACACTACCTCTAGATCTTTAACTTTAAAATGTTGATCTACACTTCTAAGCATGCATAAATTTGACACAGGTATTTTTGGTCAACATGACCCTGGATAAAACCCTCTCGGGGAAAACTCGTTTGGGATATATGTCTATAAATGAGGAGAATAGATGGTGGAATACAGCAAGTACAAAATATAGATGAACCTGTGACAATAACAACTTGTCTCAAGATGAAATACAAGTCCAAACTAGGTAGGTGCACCCTAGCATGGTGCGCCATTTAGCGCCCCTCATAAATGCTACCAAAACCACCATAACTGCTCCAGATGCAAGCTGTGAGCTCAGAATGGAAAACCCCTCCACAGGAATGAAGCTCTGTTATGTGGCCTCCCTCTGCAACTAATCCCACTGCAATTTGACAGGTGTAAGTCCTCCCCACTGATGATGCGCCCTCCTCCGAACTAGAAGCTCCCCACTAAATAATTGAGACTCCAAGCTAGATGCCTCTCTCCATGAAAGCATGCGCCCAAGCTAGCCTCTCCCAATGCAACTGTCCTCATCCTCTTGCCCTTCCCTAAGCTCCTTTGGTGAACATACAAGTGAATGAGATCACCTTTGTCCCTTGCGCCCTCCTTTAGGAAGCATAAGGAAACCTAAAAGATGGGTGGATGAGATTATCTCATCTCCTTCCTAATCAATGGTTGAGATCATCTCAACTAAATATCAAACCAAAACCCACTTTACTTAAGTTTCCATAGTTTCACTTTATGTCTATTAATTCACCCACTTTGTGAATTAATTGTCACTTTAGGCTAAAATGACCAAATTTCACTTTTGACTTAAATCTCCTAAGTCAAAGTGAAATT
>ML776819.1:1684836-1707786 GCA_009831015.1 Picea engelmannii
AAATGAAAATGTCTCCTTGGTATATATAAGAGACTAGGAGGTACAATTACAACTAATGGACTCAAGTCGACATAAATAAAATAACATTACTAATGTAATATGCCCCAATTAAGGGGTAATGAGCCACTATTTAGGGCTTAACAGTACAACCCTTCCTAGCATGGCCAATCCCAATGCTCAAACAAGGATAGGGGAGATGGAAGGAATAAAGATGGAAGGTGGTAAGTATGGAGGGAACGAACGATGCCTTTTCAAAGACCCACCCAATGGCAGTCCATCCTAAAGGGAAACCAACTTACTAGGGCACTATGTTACCCTTCTAGGTATAAACGAGGCAAAGAGCATAATTTCCAAGCAAACATCATGAAACGAAGAAGGATTCGATACAACATATTCAAGTGCTTCAAAAATCAGAGTGATGCATACCATGATACCCAGACTCATTACCTCATGGAGCAAGACTCACCGCTACTCTAGGACCAGGCTGGTGGGGATGGATACTGTTGTTGATGATGAATGGACTGCACTGAAGAAAAGAGGGGCCCTCCAGGGCCATGCTCAAGTCGACTGCCTCTTGGTAATCCATGTCTAGGACCCATGGGCCTCGAGACGTGATCTCCTTAGTTATCCCTAGGGTAGGGGATAACATAGTAGATCGGAGTTTGAGGCCACTTTTGATGATCAGGGTACAACCGTACTCACCGAGTATTTGCCAGCAGGCAACAGTGTCCACTGCAGGGACGAGATTGGAGGGGTGAGTGACTCTTTCCTCGATAAGAGGGAGTGTTGAGATTTGGGTACCTTGGAAAGTGGTCCCCTTGTGTTTGTGAGTCTCTAAACACAAAGGGGGAGACTATTACCCTTAATACTTTACTTTATGTTCTAATTTCACGTTGACTTAGGAGATTTAAGTCAAAAGTGAAATATGTCACTTAAGTCATAAAGTGACAATTAATTCACTTTGTGGGTGAATTAAAGGACATAAGGCAAACTAAAGAAACTTGAGAAAGTGGGTTTTCTAAGTGATATTTTTGAGATTAAATCTCACCCATTAATTAGACATGGCTAGATTGAATCTAGGCCATTGGTCTTTTAGGTTTGGCCAAAGAGAGGCTAAAGGAGGGAAAAGGTTAAGGATGAGATTCACTTGTCACTTGAGAGAGTTGAGTGAGGAGAGGAAGAGAAGAGAGCACTTGGGTGCATTTCTTGAGGAGAAGAGGGCGCATGAGGTCAAGGGTTTGGAGGAGAAGCCATTGAGAGGGCACAAGCTTCCTTGAAGAGCCTTCATGGAGGTTGGGCGCTAGTGTTGAAGAAGGGCACATTCTAAAGGGAGGAGGCACACAAGCTAGTGGAGGGGCGCATCCAAAGGGAGGAGGCACATCTAGCTTGTGAGAGGGCGCATCCTCGAGGAGAAGGCTCACATACTTGGAGTGGGCGCACTCTAGAGCATAGAGGGTGCAATGGTATGTGAGGGTGCTTACTTGTTGTGGAGCATTTGCTAGAGGAGGGGCGCACTAGTGCTTAGTGCCCACTAAGCCAAGGAGAGGAGGCACACTTGTGTAGAGGGTGCAAAGTCCAAGGCAAAGGGCAAAGGCAAAGGCAAGGTTCAAGTCAAAGGCAAAGGCAAAGCAAGAGACAAGGAAGAGGACTAAAGGCTTAGCAAGAGAAGAGGGGCGCACCAAGGCAAAGGGCGCCTTTGTTCAAGGGCTAGCAGACACATCTACAAGGGACTCCAAAGCATCCAAGTTTGGTTGCTATTGTACCAAGTTCACTTGTATTTGTTTTCCTTGTTGTAACTTTTTCTTTGAGATCTCCTATATACATCTATCTCTAAACTGGTTTTCCTTGGGGGAGTTTTATCCAGGGTCATGTTTGTTGGCAAATATTTAAACAGCGCATGCTTGTATAATTGTCATTGATGGCAAGTACAACAGTGAAGATGGCATGAGTACAGAAAGTATGTAATAGATGGGCATTATGAGAAGACGCTGTAGAGAAGATTTGAATAAGCTCAGAAGAGATAGTGCAGAGGATTGTTGGCAGATCATCGATGGCAAGATCAGAGTAAGCGGAACAAAGTAAGCTCGGGAGGAGAAACAACATTTATGATCGCCATTTACAATTCCTGATGATCGTCAGATCAAGTGTTGATCGGGACTGTTGATCTGAGACTCCATTTCACTCGCGACTTGGAGAGGCAAGAAATATGACCATTGAAATCGCGATTTAATCGTAGCCGTCAGATCAAGGTGTGATCTGGGCCGTCGACTCCATTTCGAAGTTTCGCGACTCGCGACTTGGAGAGGCAAGAAATATGACCATTGAAATTGCGATATGCGAAATCGTGATTTAATCGCAGCCGTCAGATCAAGGTGTGATCTGGGCCGTCAACTACATTTCGGAGTTTCGCGACTCGCGACTTGGAGAGGCAAGAAATATGACCATTGAAATCGCGATTTAATCGCAACCGTAGATTCATCGAGATCATGGACCGTTGATTTAAGCTTCATTTTGGAGTTTCGCCTATCACAACTTGGAGTGACAAGGACCTCCATCGAAGGAATCGCGAGATGCGAATTCACGATGAGATCTGGACCGTAGATTCATCGAAATCGTGGACCGTTGATCTAAGCTTCATTTCGGAGTTTCGCCTATCGCAACTTGGAGAGACAAGGACCTCCATCGAAGGGATTGCGAGATGTGAATTCATGATGAGATCTGGACTGTAGATTCATCGAGATCGTGGACCGTTGATCTCAGCTCCATCTCGGGGTTTCGGGGATCGCGACTTGGAGAGTCGAGATGCCTCATCTCCAAACTCACGAAATGCGAATTCGCGAAAAGCACTTTATGCATAAGCGCTTGGTCATGGCCTTAGTGATATTGAGGAAGGAGTTAGCGCAGAAAAGCTTTGTATTGGAGTTTCGGAGATCGCGATATGAAGTGTCGAGACACTTGGCCACGATGCCGAAATGCCGAAACCCGATTTAAAGGCAAGATTAATAAAGATCATCCAACTGTGCAGATAAACTTGAATATGATCGGAGGGCTACTATTCTCTCTCACAGTTAATTTATCAGTTACGAATCGGTTAGCGAAACTGATTCATGATTCTTGATCGGTTGGCGTTTCAGTTGCTCGGACGGTTTTTCTTTTGCCTAAGAAGATGCGAAGAAAAAGTGCGGTGAGTACGGTGCATAAAAGAAAATGAGACAGACTGTGAGTAGTTGGTCGTTCTGGACAAAAAATGAATTAAACAGTAAGAAAGGGGAAATCACAGGATGCGCAGTGTGAGACTGAAAAATATGCACAGTGTGAGATAAAACTCAGAGAAGAGTAACAGATGAGGAAAAGACTTGAAGCATAGCAGAATGACAGAACAAGTTGAAGCAGAGCAGATTTGTAGAACAGACAAAGGAAGAGAAGAATTGCAGAACAGTTAGCAGAAGACCAGATTTACAGAACAAAGAAGAAGTGGTAAGAATCGATTTATCTGTGTAGTTGCTTGTTTAATTAATCATTTATATTCCAGGGTGGTTGAGAGGTGCTAGGGAGGACTGTTGTCCTCAGAGGTTCAAGTGGGAGCTTGAACACAGGGAGTTGTAGCTTCCATCTGGTTGTAGCCAGAGAAACCAGGGTGGCAGGGTGGTGCAAGGGAGAACAAGTGTTCTCTGTTATACAGATTGGAGTCTGTGTAACTGGAAGTTGGTGCTTCCATCCAGTTGGTGCTGAAACTTTAAGGGAGTTGGTGCTTCCTTCTAGTGGGTGCTAGAGAAACCAGAGAGTTGGTGCTCTCAAACAAGTTGCAGCTTGTAAAACAGAGGTAGCAGCCTCACATTGAGTTGGTGCTCAATTATAGATGATGTACAAAACTTAAAAGACTGCCTATCATTTCGAAGAAGAAGAGGTTTTCTCCCTTTATGGGTTTCCTCATGAAAATCTATCTCTGTGTATACCTTATGTGTGACTGATGCTCTTTACTTTTACTGTTCATATGCTGTATAATGTTGATGATCACTTGAAGAAAGATTAAGAATGTTTTAATAGACTTAAAATTGTTTAAGCACAATAACAACTGATTCACCCCCCCCTCTCAGTTGTCTTAGTAATTTCAACAATGTTGACCAAAAATACTTGTGTTCAAATTTCATGTATGCTTAGTGTTTAAATCAACAATAGGAGCTTGTTAAGATCCTAGAGGAGTGCTATATGTTTTGAGGTTTGCATGTGCTAACATTGTGTTACTAAAACCACTTGCAAGGGCACCTTAAAAGAGCATATATCCATCAATTGAAGGCAGATTTCTTGGCAGAATTGAACAGATCTGTTTGCTGTCCTAAAACAGCAGCAAGGACAGATTTGATTGACTAAACTTAGAGCCCAACAAGAGGTCATAAGATAGGCCTGTTGGGCAGCCTTCATAGTTCCTCAAAGATCTACATACCAAGCATGACTGGCGAGGGTTTAGGAAAGGTCAACAAGGGGAAAAGAAAACTTGGCAGTAGAGTTGCAACCGTCGGAAAATGGTGCTATAAAAAAGAGGCGTTGTATGGAGGAATGGAGACACCTAGAGAAAAAAGCCCAAACATGTCGAAAAACGGAAAAAATGCCAGAATAACTAGTAAAAAAAATGAATTTAAAAAAAATTGTGGAAATTAAAAATAAAATTCAACAGAAAAATTACAAAACCCTAGTGTAGTAGAGAAGAAGCCACTTAAGTCTTGTTCCTTTTGTGGCAAAGATGGGCATCTTGATACACATTGTTGGAAGAAGATGCAAACATTGAAAGTGTTGAAATATTGTAACTGCAAAGAATATTCTACTTATTATTGAGTTATTATCTTATAGATCAATCCCCTTTTGTGGATTGATCATGTCGGGACTCTTGTATGACCAAATCCCCTTTTGTGGATTGGTCAAACCCTAAACAAATGCTGCTAATTGAGAAGTCGGCCCCTAGGCCTAATTAAATTGGTTTTAGCCACTAGTTGTAGAAGTCGGCCCCTAGGCCTAATTAAATTGGTTTTAGCCACTAGTTGTAGAAGTCGGCCCTGCCTAATGAAGAGACACCACCCTAGCGCTCTTCTCTAGTATAAATAAGAGAGGCTAGTGCCTCATTCACTCACTCACTAAAGTCACTCATCTAGTGCGCAAGTTTGAGGGAAGTTGTAGTTGCCGGAAGAAGGAAGAGAGAGGCACATTGCTTAATGTTGGTTATTCTCATGTGTTTGGTCTTTTATCTTGGCATTGTATTGACAATCTATATTAAAGAAGTTTTTGTTGGGTTTTCTCCCCCATGAGAGTTTCTCAGGATAATTGTTGTGTACCTTGTGATTGTGTATCTTTCAGTGATCCTGCTTATGTTATTATTGTCTAGTAAATTGAAAAGAACTTAATAGCAACTTTAAATTTAACATGGTATCAAAGCTTGATTGAATAGAGCACCTTTCACTGGGTTACCAAAAACGTCACTGTTGCCATACAAGAAATTTAGGGCTTTTTGTTGGAAGATAATTTCAGCCTAAAAACCATTTAGGGAAGTGCGCCCTAGCCTAGTGAACTCATTGGCAGCTTGAGCGCACCTTTTCAATGGCCAGAGCCTCCGAAAAGTGAAACCCTAGTTTTCACTGATACCAGAAAACCAAAAAACCAGGAAACTAGAACCAGTACTAGAAGTACCAGTCCAAATTTGCGCAGGCCCAGTTTCAAGGGGTAAAATTTGGATTTTTAGAAAACAGACTGCACCAGGCTACTCGCCTTAGCCAAGTGCACCTCCTGGTAAGTTCAGATCTAATTTCTGAGCACTTTCAATTTTTGGTCATTTTCCCAGCTCCAGGTCAAAGATGTCTGCAAGCACCAAGCTTGTTGACAAGTTAGAAGGTGTGGATAACTTCTGTGCCTGGAAGTATAGGATTGCACTCATTCTTGAAGAGAATGACCTTGCAAGATTCATCAAGGAAAATGTACCAGAACCCGTAGATGCTATAGCTAAAGCAAAGTACTAGGAAGATATGGTTAGGGCCAAGACAATCATTGCAGACTCTATTAAAGATCACTTGATCCCTCAAGTGTCTTCTAAGAATACTCCAAAAGAAATGTTTGATGCCCTAACCGGAATGTATGAAGGAAGGAACATTAACCGAAAGATGAACTTGAGAACCCAACTCAAGAATAGAAAGATACAGAAAGAGAAACCGTTCATGACTACTTCCCTAGGGTTTCTCAATTCAAGGAACAACTAGAAGCAATCAGAGACAACCTAGATGAAGATGAACTCATAATGACAACTCTTAATGGTTTCACAGGACCTTGGGATGCCTTCATCCAAACTATCTGTGCAAGAAAGGAGAAACTCCAATTTGACAGTCTTTGGGAAGAATGTGTTCAAGAAGAAGCAAGAGTAGCTAACCGAGAAACAGTTCTTTTAAGGGATGAAGATCAAGCCCTAGATGCTCATACTAAAGGAGGAAAGAGAAGGTCTCACTTCAAGAAGGAGACCCACCTACATAAGGAATCTCACTCCCCAAAGAGATTCATCCATAAAGAATCTCACCCTCCAAGGAGATTCCAGAAGTTTCAGAAAGGTCAAAGAAGAGAAAAGGATTTCTCCTCTTATCAATGTTACCATTGTGACAAGATGGGACATATTGCTAAGAGTTGTCCAGCTAGAAGAGAAGAATACAAGAAGAGAAGTAACAAAAGACACCATGCCCATGCAGTTGAAGATGATGAACCACCCACAAGGATGATTAAAGAAAAGATTGAAGACTATGTCTTATTCTCTGCGCTCTCAGGATCAGTGTCACCTGGAGAAGATACTTGGCTCATAGATAGTGGTGCTTCTAAGCACATGACAGGTCAGAGAGACATTCTCTCTAGCCTTACAGAAAAGAACTTTCCCCAGAATGTTACACTTGGAGATTACCAATACCCTATCAAAGGAGTGGGAGAATCCACCTACAAACTTGATTTAGGGACCCCAATGAAGATGAAGGATGTACTATATGTACCAGGTTTGACGAAGAATTTGCTTTCTATCTCAGCTTTAGATAAGAAAGACTTCAGGGTTGCATTCATAGATGGCGAAGTCCTTATGTGGCCTAAAGGAAAAACCATAGAAGATGCAATTTTTATTGGAACAGAAGAAGGAGGCCTGTAAAATTAAAAGGTCACTCAGATGCAACTTTGACTCACTACACTGAGAGTCCATGTGAACTTTGGCATAGAAGACTAGCTCACATCAATTACAAAGCCTTACCATATGTGAGCAAAGCAGTTATAGGTCTACCAGACTTCAAGGTTGATCATGAAGGTGTGTGTAAGGGATGTGCACAAGAAAAGAACATAAAGAATCCTTTCCCGAAGAGTGACAGTAAAGCAGAAGGAGTCTTGGAGCTCATCCACTCAGATGTATGTGGCCCAATGCCATCAACCTCTCTTAGTGAGTATGTATACTATGTGTCATTTATTGATGACTATTCTCACAAGACTTGGGTTTACTTCTTGAAATCAAAAGATGAAGTGTTTGGAAAATTCAAGGAATTCAAAGCCATGATAGAGAATCTCTCTGAAAGAAAAATCAAGATACTCAGGTCAGATAATGGAGGAGAATACACCTCAAAAGAATTTGTAAGCTTTTGCAGAGATGCTGAGATTAAGAGGGAACTCACCACTCCCTACAATCCTCAACAAAATGGTGTAGCAGAAAGAAAGAATAGAACTATAATGGAAGTAGTGAAGACTATGATCCATGATCAAGATCTTCCAATGCACTTATGGGCTGAAGCAACAAGAACAACATTGTATGTTCAAAACAGATTATCTCATAGCGCACTTGGGTTCAAACCCCCCGAAGAAATGTTCGCCGAAAAGAAGCCAGAAGTAAGCCATCTCAAGATATTTGGCTGTTCAGTGTTTGTACACATTCTGAAGGAAAGGAGAACCAAGTTGGACCCTTCAGGAAAGAAGGGAATATTTGTTGGATACTGTGAGGTCTCTAAGGCCTTCAAAATTTGCATACCAGATTACCATCATATTGAGATCAACAGAGATGTAACCTTTGATGAAGATGCAACACTCAAGAAATCAAGGAGATGCCAGCTTGAAGAAGTATATGAAGAAGAACCTGTAGCTCCCAGAGTTGCAGAACCAGTGAGGGAAGTCACAGCTTCCCCCTATGATGAGATTCAAGAAGATCATGATATGATAGAATCTCAAGAACCTCCCTAGATGTTGATCTCTCACAAGAGAAAGCCAGCTTGGGCAATGGAACTTATTCAAGATGGAGAGAAGTATGGTGCTCCAGAAGGAACCATGAGACAAATCAAGAAACCTAAGCCATTCTCCAGTTATATGGCTTTAATGTGTGATCTCATAAAAAAAAAGCCTACTTGCTTTGAAGAAGCCATTCAAAAGAAAGAATGGACAGATGCCATGACAGAAGAATACCAATCCGTTATAAAGAATGATGTATGGGAAATAGTTCCCAAACCAAAGAACAAAGATGTAGTATCTTCCAAATGGTTATACAAGATAAAACACGCTGCTGATGGAAGTATTGAAAAACATAAAGCAAGGTTTGTAGCTCGTGGCTTTTCTCAAAGGGAAGGCATTGGTTATGAAGAGACGTTTGCTTCTGTAGCCAGATACACTTCTATCAAAACCATCATAGCTCTTGCAGCGAAGATGAAGTGGAAGTTACACCAGATGGATGTGAAAACAACTTTCTTAAATGGTGTCATGGAAAAAGAAGTGTATATAGAACAACCTCAAGGGTTTGAAGTTGAAGACATAAAGACTCATGTCTGCAAGTTGAAGAAGGCTCTGTACGGATTGAAGCAAGCTCCTAGAGCTTGGTATGGAAGAATTGATAGTTTCCTTACGAGCTTAGGCTTTACCAAGAGTAAAGATGATTCTAACCTTTACTTCAATGTTATGAATGATGGGCCAGTTTTATTGTTGTTGTATGTGGATGACTTATTCTTAACTAGAGAAGAAAAGCTCATCACTGATTGTAAGAAGAACCTCGTTGCAGAATTTGAAATAAAAGACCTAGGCCTGATGCACTATTTCTTAGGTCTTGAGGTTTGGCAAAGCCCAAAGAAGATCTTCCTTAACCAAGGGAAGTATGCAGTTGAAATACTGAAGAGGTTTGATATGTTGGAGTGTAAATTCATGAACACACCCATGGAAACAAAGTTGAAGCTCCTGGTTGATACTTCGTCAGAATTGGTTGATGCTACGCTATACAGACAGATCATTGGATTGTTGATGTATCTAACGAATACCAGGCCATATATATGTTTTGCTATGAACACCTTGAGTCAGTATCTGGTAGAGCCTAGACATGTTCACCTTGTTGCTGCAAAACATGTGATGAGATACCTTAAGGGTACGTTGGACTTTGGTCTCTGTTATAATGGAGATCATGACTTTAGACTGGTTGGTTATACCGATTCAGATTGGGCTGGAAGTGTTTATGACAGAAAGAGCACTTCAAGATGTTGTTTCAGTCTGGGTTCAACCATGACTTCATGGCAGAGTAGGAAGCAATCCAGTATTGTTCTCAGCACAGCAGAAGCAGAATACATTGCCGCATGTTCTTCCAGTTGTGAAGCCACATGGCTTCGGAAGTTGTTGACAAGTCTATTTGATATGGATATGGAAGCAACCGTGATTCTATGTGATAACCAAAGTTGCATAAAGATGACAGAGAACCATGTGTTCCATGACAAGTCAAAGCACATAGAAATCCGGTATCACTACATTCATGATATGTTGCAGAGGGGAGCTATAAAGCTCCAATATGTTGGCACAAATGAGCAGGTTGCATATGTGTTGACCAAGTCCATGTCTCGTGTTAAGTTTGAGCACTTTCGAGACAAGCTTGGTATAGTCCGAAAGGATCTCCCTCGAAAGGGGGAGTGATGCTGATGATACTATGGTATCTTGATCAAGAACAGGTAGCTCAGTTAGGATTTTATATCCTAGGGGAATGATCATCCCTGGACAGATCTCGAAGGTCCGGTAAGGATGATCTGTCAGAGTACCTATGTATGTATATGCTAGCTGTGGTCAGTAGTGGTAGCTCCGTTAGGATTTTTATAATCCTAGGGAATCTTATGATTCTTGGGCAGATCCTGAAGGTCCGGTAAGGATGGCCTGTCAGAGTACCACGTGGTAGCTCCATTAGGATTTTATATCCTAGGGAATCTTATGATTCCTGGGCAGATCCCTAGGGACTGTCAGAGTACCACAAAATGTTGTTACACCTACCTCATTCTGTTGCCCTATGATGATGATGATGTTGTTTCTCCAGTCTCGTGCTGTGATGATGTTGTTGCTCCAACCTCGTGTTGTTGATGATGATGTTGTTGATGCCGTTGTTATAGATTTTATGCTAACTGATGTTGATGTTTCAGGTTCCAGCTCCATGCTGTGAACGATGATGATGATGCTATTCCAGCTCCATGCTGTGAACGATGATGATGATGCTATTCTAGCTCCATGCTGTGAATGATGATGATACCCAACTCCATGCTGTGAATGATGATGTTATTGATGATGAAAAAAAAACTTTCGATGATTTATAGATATGCCAGTCAGTGATCCAGATGTTGTTGATGTTGCTGCCCTCTCTCTCTCTTGATGATGATGTAGAATACCTTTCTTGTTAAGGGGGAGTGTTGAAATATTGTAACTGCAAAGAATATTCTACTTATTATTGAGTTATTATCTTATAGATCAATCCCCTTTTGTGGATTGATCATGTCGGGACTCTTGTACGACCAAATCCCCTTTTGTGGATTGGTCAAACCCTAAACAAATGCTGCTAATTGAGAAGGCCACTAGGCCTAATTAAAGTGGTTTTAGACACTATTTGGAAAAGTCGGCCCTGCCCAATGAAGAGACACCACCCTAGTGCTCCTCAGCTAGTATAAATAAGAGAGGCTAGCGCCTCATTCACTCACTCACTAAAGTCACTCATCTAGTGCGCAAGTTTGAGGGAAGTTGCAGTTGTCGGAAGAAGGAAGAGAGAAGCACATTGCTCAGTGTTGGATATTCTCTTGTGTTTGGTCTTTTATCTTGGCATTGTATTGGCAATCTATATTAAGGAAGTTTTTGCTGGGTTTTCTTCACCATGAGGGTTTCCCAGGATAAATGCTGTGTACCTTGTGATTGTGTATCTTTCAATGTTCCTGCTTATGCTATTATTATCTAGTAAATTGAAAAGAACTTAATAGCAGCTCTAAATTTAACAGAAAGTAGCCATGAAGAAGCATAATATTCAGTTAGATTCTTCCTCTTCTACTTCTAAACCTCATGCTCTTTTTGCAATGGCATGTCAGCCTAACCATGAGTGGATTTTAAACTCAAGGGCCTCTCATCATATGGCCAATAATATGGATTTTTTCTCTAGTCTTGGTGATTGTACAACTTGCAATGGATAATCACAAAGTTATTTATTATGCATAATTAATTGATGGCATGTGCACAAAGAATTAAATAATGTGCACATAATCATGCACCGACAGGTACAATTACCTGGGACAGATAGAACACACCCCCAAGTTATTCAGGGGATGACAGGTTGGGGACGGCAATAATATTTACACACATAGTTTCAAAATAATAAAAAATTTAGAATTCACCATAAACATGAGTGGTAAATATTAAAATTAAAAACATTGAGATAGAAATTAAATTAGTCACAAAATTCAAATGAGTATAGGTTTTAGGTAGATTTAGGGTGTTATTTTTTCTCGTTTTATATTTTATTTCGTGGCTTTATTTTTTGACTGGGTCTCATCATCAAGGAATGTCTCATGCTGACACGGGCTTAGTCAAGTCAGTCTGACATGACTGAGTTTGACTTTGACTTTTCTGAGTCAGACCATGTTAGCTGCTAGTTAGCAATTGTTTTGAATTATCTTTTCAATGAGCTGAGTTAGGCTTGATCAGGTTTGAGTGACTCAACCGAGTGTGGCTACATTGCTTGCTACCTTCAAAGGTAGATTTATATGGGTTTAACCAGAGAAAAGAGAGAATTATGAATCTAAGCATAGAACATAAGGGCAGAAAGAGGACAAGGATGAATCACCAAGAAGGGCACTCAACGTTGGAGAGAAAAGAAACAAAGAGAAATGTAAGGAGATGTCCTTTAGTAAGGACCTAGCAAAGACACTCTTATAAAATATGCTTTCTATCTTCCTCTCTTCCACACTGCACACATTTACCATTTTTAAGTCTGATTTTGGCTAACTCGTGTTTGTTGGGTAAAGCTTAATGAATAATGAGCCATTGAATTGCTGAGTTTAAAGGCACAAGGTGATCTCCACATAACAACAATTCTTTTAACTCACTTGTCTTCTAAATTATTCAAGCTCCATCTCTGATTTACTTTATTAAAAACTAAGGGTCTTTGCCTGATCCACCTATAAAGCACATGGGTGTCATATATATATGGGTCTTCCATTAGGTCACACCCTCTCTCCTTCCAGCTCGGATCCTTACAATTCAAAGCCGCTTTAAATCTATCTCCTGGCTCAAAAACTGAGATAATGTCCATGACAAGAGTTTTATATTTCTTATGAAACAACGATTTCCTAGAAAGATCCCTCCAAGAAAACCATTCCTTTCTTTTTGGGACCCCAAAAATCCAACCGTGAGAACACACCTTTCTTAGTTGAGAACTTTCCTTAAGCTCTAAAGAGTGAGCCAATAGATCTTGATGACAACTTGAAGAACCAGATGCTACTGGACCCCATGTGCCTACCACTGCAGAAGTCCCTGGAAGTTCAAAGGGAAATGTTATTAGAACACTTGCCATTGTTCAACATAGGGTATCCTTGAGTAGTGAAGTTTGAGGCATTAGAAACAATGTCTGCCAGGCCAAAACTTCATTTAGAACAAAAAATGCAGGAAACTGAACTTGAATTGGTGCCTAATAAGAATATACCAATGGGCATCACCATCAAGTGATTTTACATGCCATTTAGTTACCAGAACCAGACTTTGAGAACAAATATCTATCAGCCCCAGTCCCACTTTATCTTTCTCTAGAGTGTAGATATCCCAGGACACTAAAGGCAACCCCTGTTTCCCTTGTAGTTTGCCTCAAATATGGTCGTGTAAGATTTTTTTTAGCTTAGCAAAATTGGAAGCATTGGGAAACCAATGAGAGGAATAATACACAGCAAGAATCCAGATTAATTGTAATCCTTCCTACTAAAGGGATGTCTCTATTGTATCACTTACTAGTTTTAGTCTTCACTTTGAAGTTTGTTTGGATAGCACCTGGTCCCACTTGCCCTTTAGAGAGACATTTAAACCAAAAGGAATCCCCTAATATCTAACAATGATCCCTTCCGGGACTGTTTTCCAAGACGGATTCAACCATTCAAGAACTATGTCTAAGCTGTATTCTGTCTCATGATTGCTAATTCAGGCTCCCAACGCTGCACAGAAGGTCTCCAGACATTTCACTGTGCTTGCTATGGATGCTTAAAGTTAACTTGTGCAGAATCATCAGCAAAATGAACATTCAACATTTCTTGTCCCCTTGGTAGCAAAGTTCCTTTGATTTTCCCTTGAATCCCAACATCCTCTAATAAATAGCTCTGAGCATATGCAGAAATAACATAACGAGGAGGGGTCAACGGACAGCCTTGCTTAGTTGAACTCTATAGAACAATGGGATTAGTTATCTTCCCATTAACATGTATTTTAAAAAAGGCTCCACAAAATAAACTGTTGAGCACTTCTCTGAACTTTGGGCCCAAAGCAATCCACATTGGCTTACCTATGATGAGGTCTCACTTCATTGTCATATGCTTTGTTGAATTTCATCTTAAGAACCAAGGCTTTGGCCCACTCAATAGCTTCCCATGTAGAGACACAATGCTATCAAGAATAAATCTACTTTTGACAAAGCCAGTCTACTCTGCACATACAAGCCATGAAGCCACATGTTCAATTCTCTTGGTAAAATCCTTAGCAAGAACTTTGTGTGCAACATTAAGAAGGGTTAACGGTCCCCAGCCTCTTATGGAATCTCTGTAGGAGGTTTTGGGGATTATAAATTTATTCCGTTGCTATTCTCTTAAGGAGATTTTTTGAACGAGTGAAGCAATTAATTGCTCAGAGTTTATTGTTCCACTTAACTACTATTGGTCATGATTCCTTTTGAGCCTGCTCCTCCTTTTGGACAAGCTTAAAGTTACTAGTTTATAACTTTATAAGGTCAACCTTGAACGAAATATGCAGACAACTTGATAATGTCCAACATAAAATATTGGAAATCCTAGGTAGGTCATGCTCTGGACACTTACTATTTCTTAGTTAATATCAGCTGATTCAGCTCAGCCTACAACCCACTTTTTTCTTCTTAGCAACATTAACTGCTGGGCTGCAACACATACCATTTTTTTGTGTTGTTTTCATCATATTCTGAATTCAATTCCCTCAAAATACACGGGAGCTGAAAATTCCAATTAAACAGAACAAGGCATGCCAGTGTTTGTATCAGCATTGACTTCCAAAAATCACTTTTGTAAAGCAACTTAATAATGTCAGTATGCTCACGATAATACTCAAAGAATTTTTTTGGAGATTAGACTGTTATTTACCTTGATTTAAATGAATGGTTGGTTTTGTATATTTCCTGTGTGTTTCTATTTTAATGATAATGAGATGGTCCTCAATTGGATGCAGACTTGCTGAAATCTTATTGCACTACTCTTTCACAGGTTTTGGGAGGATATGCCATCCCTTGTCATGATCAGCATGCTTGCATATTTCTGTTTTCTTGAACAACTTCTGGTAAGAGCACATACATGGGTCTGACATTCTTCAAATGAAGAATTCGTTTTCTCAATTGTTTTATTTTTCCTGGTTCACTCTCAAAGAAGATTGTTTTTATTATTATGATACAATTTGAGCAGGTGGATGACATGAAGGTTCGTGCTCTTGCAATTGCTTTGCCTTTTGCGTGTATATTAGGTCTCCTTACATCAGTCACAGCCTCATCTATGGGTATGCCATGGAGGGGATCCCTTTTCCTGAATTTTTGTTTTAATATCAGGGCATGCTATGGAAGTGATACCTATTCCAGAAAACTTATGATAGATTCTCTTCATATCTTATGTTGTAAAAGGCTGCTCTTACAATCAAAGCCTTGAAATATGCGTCTAAATATTTCACTTGGCATTTTAATTTTTTTTTTGCTATGTGCAGTGAATAAAGAATATATCTGGGCATATTCTGCCTTTCAATTTGCAGTTGTAATTCTCTGTGCACATATCTTCTATACAGTGGTGAGTAGAAACAAGTGTAGTATTCTTTGATAATTATAATTCTCATATGGCATGCTGGTTAGAACTTAGAAATATACAATTGCTTATGTAAACTTTAGGTGCATTCCAGATTTTCTCACGAGCTACATTGGTCAATTGAAAATTGCTTTATTTGCAGCTCCGGATTCAGGCTATTTATGCTATTATACTTTCATCTTTTACTGGCTCTGGCATAGCGATGAGCATGAATTCGTTGCTTTTAGAATACTTAACACGGCGAGCAAGGGTTATGAGGATATCAAATAATTTACAAAATGCTCAGACTGGGCATGGATCTCAAAACCAGTCCAGAGGAGATCCTTGGAATGATATTCAACATCAAGCTACTCCAGACAATCAATCTGATCTCGAAAGCTCATTTGTGGACAACAATAATCCCTTGCTGGGTTCCCAGAGATCGGGTAGATTGTAATGTTACCAGTTATTTTTCTGTGGAAGGAAATAGGCTTTCAAGGTAGTCTGGCTTGTGATTTATTCCAGGCAGGCAAATTAATGAGTGCTATAAGTGCAGAGCATCATTTAGTTAGTATATGTAGCGTAAGTTATTCGATACCTGTTCATTTTATAAATTTAAGGATTGCTATTCGGTTATTCCAAATAGACTTACAAAGTTGTTTCTACCCACAAAAATATGTAAAATGTTTGGACATGATACGGCAGGGATATGCCAATATAAGAAAATTATATATATACTTCCAAAACATAGAAAAGTTCAAATACCATTAATGCATTTGGATGTTCATATACCACTTGTGTATGCAATTTATAATCTACATATAAATATGCACACACATACACATTGTACTTGTGAGATGAAGAAATCAACCCACATAGAACAAGATCCTCTAAATCATCATGTAATGAGTAAAATCGGTGAATAACAAAGAAGATTTTCTTTGAATTCAGTGCACAATGAAAAAACACCTTCAAATTGCCCACCAAACCCTTAAATTTACCCTTCAAACACACTAATTGATGTAAATTGCAACTCAAACGCATTTTTTTCATATTTATGTTGCTCGTCTTACTTTTAGGCTTTGGTCTTAATTTTATTTTACTTTAATTTTAAGTTTTTAAGGATATGGTTGAGATTTCCCTACCAGTCATACCAAGGCTGTATCCTTCTTGTATTTACACCTTATGTATATTAACATGGTGAGAAAGGGTTATGAGGAGATCAAATAATTTACAAATGCTCAGACTGGGCATGGATCTCAAAACCAGTCCAGAGGAGATCCTTGGGATGATATTCAACATCAAGCTGCTCCAGATAATCAAGCTGATCTTGAAAGTTCAGTTACTTACAACAGTAATCTCTTGCTGGGTTCCCAGCTGTGTCACCGGATCTGCACGGGGTTTGAGGTTGGATCTACGGATCTGTGTTTTGGATCTAGATATGGATATTGATCCACCTAGATCTGCGAAGTAAATGGATCCTTTATGCCCGGAAACAGATCCCATGCCATCTAAATGGATTCTGTGCCAGCTCACCCCCACACCCGATCCCAAGCGAATAACATCAGATTTTAGGTTTTTAATTTTTTTTTAAGGATGTCTGCCACCTTTTTGAAACCCTAAGCAGTGGCTGTTAGAAAGTGTAGCTTGGGCAGGTACTTTCACATTGGGGGTGTCTAGCAATGTGATAGGGGCCATCATATGTCTAGACTATTTAGAAGTGGTGGAAGATGACTTAAGTCAATGTGAGATTAAGTCACAGCCATTGATCTTGATTTAAGTTATCTCAACGATTGATTAAGTCCCCACCGTCGAATCTAGATATTGAAGAGAAGATCTAAGGGCCAAGATTAAATGAGAGGCTAGGGTTTATAAAAGACCAAGAGAGCCTCATTTCTTATTATCACAAGTGATTCTCACCATTTGAACTAGAGATAGGGAGATCTAAGTGTGATCTAGCAGCAAGCTAAGTTGTGCTTGCCAGAGAGGGTCCAGATAGGGCCCTAGAAGTCAGATCTAAGGACAGTGATGGTACACAAAGAGTGAGTGAGCACTCAGGTGTGCCAGGGCAGGGGCCGAGGAATGAAGGCAAGGGACAACTACGGAGATAGCAGCCAGGTGGGCTAGGCTATCAACTGTAGTTGTATTTCCTCATAAGGGCCATTATCCCAGGACGGGAGCCTTGATTTCATAGAAATAAAATCATCACAGAACTGGTTTTCCTGAGAGGGTTTTTCCAGGGGTTATTTACCTAAAAATATTGTGTGCAATGTGTTTAGTCTCTGTTTTGTTTTGTGCTTCCACTGAGGTTTTTGTTGATAACCTAGTTGTACAGTTAAATGTGATTTTATCTAGAGTTAGCTGTCTGGTGTTAGGTTAGGTAAATTCAACATGGTATCAGAGCCAGGTTCTGGTCTCTGATGAAAGCCTGGTTTGTTGCACTAAGATCGTTTTTGCAACGAGAAATTTTTATCTATAGGTTTATGCAGCAGCTGTTAAACAAACAAAAAAAAGACGTACAGTGTACGGATCGACCGTGAGAGTAGCCACGAGTGTGAGGGTTGAGAGATCGACCGAGCTGGGAACGCAGGGTTCGTGTGCACATGGATTTGACTGTTGGCAGCAGAGAAAAGTGCGGGCAGGTCGAGGTAGGGGCTGCAGGCATTGCAGCCGCCATCCAGGAGGATCATTGCAACATAAGCGTCGAGAATAGAAGCCGTGACTGGTAGTCGACTGTGTGGTAGTAGCTGAGGCACACACGAAAGACGTGATGACAGAGATAATCCGCAGGCAGGCTCGAACATGGAGCCACGAGCAAAGAAGACATCGATGGAAAAGAAGCTTCTGGGTTGTGGAGGGCTAGGCTATGCAGTTGAGGAAAGACGATGGGGTCGTGACCGTTGAAGAGCACGTGGAAGCTGCATGAAGCAGTTGAGGAATCAACAGGTGCAGATAAAGGGAGTAGGATGCTGGATCAACCAACAAATTTGTGGCTGAGCTGAGCCATGAAGGCCGATTGTGGAGTATATTTTGGCTCGGTGAGGATCGATTGTAGGAAAAGCCGCAACACAAGAGTAAAGCTACCGACTAGGTAGCAGTGAAGGCACCCGCAGGCAAGGTCGGGATTGTGACGACTGAGTGTGAGTGGAAGAAGGCCAACCATCACATGTTGTTGAAGTCGTCGCCTGCAGAGAAAGAGTTGGGCGAGTAAAGGGCGACAACAAGATAGCAATCGTTACTGCAAAGGTGCCACGCTGGAACCGTGGAGGCTGAGTGGTAGGTTTAGTCGATCGAGCAGGGAACGTGAAGGAATCGTCGGTCAGGTGTTGCAGCCGAGGACAAAGCTCATGGGCTGTGCTGGATGCTGGAATCCCAACCGCCGAAAGTGGAGTTAGAGGTCGCGGTGCAGAGTCAAGATGTAGAGTTGACAGGTCGCCGTCAAGAGAAGTCGTTGGAGCAACCGAGGAACACCTGCGTGCAGGGGTTGAAGGCTAAGTGGGAGCCGGACAGGCAAGTCACGCGAGGGCTGTGGTTGTGTAAGCGACGTGAGGTCCGAGTGGGAAATGAATGTTGGATAAGAGCCGTTGGCTGGTAAGAGAGGACGCGGGTGTAGAGGAAAAGAGGAGCTGGCAGGGCCAACCTCCAGCGTACAGAGGTGAAGGTCCGACGGGCTAAGGACGAGCCACCGTGTGGTGTTGCCGCCAGAGAGGAGCCGCCGAAAACCAAATGACAACCGCCGTACAACCGGTAGGCCGCCAACATGAAGGAGGCCGTGGAGAGGGCACTGTTCGGGTCGGCTGAGAGTAGTCGTGGGTTGCCAGCAAGGCAACACCACAACCACGCAGAACAACCGAGTGAGGGATACGGATCAAGTGGGCTTGGTCCTGGTAGCAGCCAGCCGTAGAGAATGCAGGCAGCCTCGGGTAGTTAGCAGAGTTATCGAGCAGCCCCAAAATTTTTTGGGCAGTGAGAAGAAAAGGTCTGGGCAACCCAGAAAGGACCCGGGCAACAACAGGGGGTTGCAGGAAGCCTTGGGTAGCAGTCGGGCAACCCTAGAATTGGTCGAGCAACAAGCCAAAGAAGGATCTCTCTCACATAAAGTGCTATGTATGTGGAAAATTTGGCCACTATGCCAGTCAATGTCCTCAAGCCAAGAGGGGCAAGGAAACAAAGGGCAATAAGAAGCAAGTGGTTGCTCAGGCAGAGGAGGACCATGATGAGGACGAGGAGGAGCAACAGTTGGCTGCTACAAGACGTCAGTTTTCCAAGATGTTCAGGCTTGAGTACACTCTCTTCCTTGAGAAGACCCAGAGCATAGTGGTACATAGACAGTGGTGTCCCCTGTCACATGACTGGAGAGGAGGATGCGTTCCAAGAGTTCTTAGCCTAGGATAGGGGCTTCATGAGGTGTGGGATTCACACCAGCATGACAACAGTCAAGGGAGAAGGAACAATGACCCTCTAGATAGAGTCAAGCAAGACTCAGGGTGACTGGGGTACTCTTTATACTAGGGATGAGAGTCAGTGTGCTCTCAACTGCAGCCTTGGAGGATCAGGGCTATGGAGTTGAGTTTTATGGTCATGGAGTCCATATTTTCACTACATGGGGAGAAGCTCTAGGGGTACCTGTTATGATCGACTACATTGAGGGCCATCAATACAAGATATGGGGGTATCCCATCTACAACTCCAGGAGGAGCAAAGGATCAGTTGGATCATTCTTGAGAGAGTAGGAGGCTCTCCTTAGTAGACCCACATGGTGGGAGTGGTCCAAGCTGGATGAGTGGGGATACTGAGATGGCTTCAGTGTAACATATATAGGTAGCTACAATATAGAGGGGGCTGAGTATACAGATCCAGAGGGAGGATGTCTCTTAGATTCAAAGGGAGAGATTGATAGAGATGTATATCATGGAGGAGGCAGCTCCGGTGCTAGTAACTCCCTTGCTAAGAGGGAGTGTTAGAAAGTGTAGCTTGGGCAGGTACTTTCACAGTGGGGGTGTCTAGCAATGTGATAGGGGCCATCATATGTCTAGACTATTTAGAAGTGGTGGGAGATGACTTAAGTCAATGTGAGATTAAGTCACGATCGTTGATCTTGAATTAAGTTATCTCAACGATTGATTAAGTCCCCACCGCTAGAGCTAGATCTTGAGGAGAAGATCTAAGGATCATGATTAAATGAGAGAAAGGCTAAAAGACCAAGAGAGACTCATTTCTTATCATCATAAGTGATTCTCACCATCTAAGCTAGAGATAGGGAGATCTAAGTGTGATCTAGCAACAAACTAAGTTGTGCTTGCCAGAGAGGGTCGAGTTAGGGCCCTAGAAGTCAGATCTAAGGACAATGATGGTACACAAAGAGTGAGTGAGCACTCAGGTGTGTCGAGGCATGGGCCGAGGAATGAAGGAAAGGGGCGACTAGGGAGATAAAAGCTAGGTGGGCTAGGATATCAACTGTAGTTGTATTTCCTCATAAGGGCCATTACCCCAGGACGAGAGCCTTGATTTTATGGCAATAAAATCATCACAAAACTGATTTTCCCATGAGGGTTTTTCCAGGGGTTATTTACCAAAAAATAGTGTGTGCAATGTGTTTAGTCTTTGTTTTGTTTTGTGCTTCTGTTGAGTTTTTGTTGATAACCTAGTTGTGCAGTTAAATGTGATTTTATCTAGAGTTATCTATCTGGTGCTAGGTTAGGTAGATTCAACAGTGGCTATTCTATAAGAAGCCCATTCTCATTGTTAAGATATTCAATAGAAAGTGAGCATTTGTTTGAGTTTCAAAGCACAATGAGCACACACCAAGTGAGGTGGTGAGGAGTGACTGTTGACAGAGCACTACACAGTGGGTGAACAGTAGCATTGAGCAGAGTAGTGATACACTAATATCGAGCAATGGGTGAAGAAAGAATCCAGCAAGCTATCAACCCAAATAACTACCTTTCAAAGGTATTTATATTTTACTATTATACTGTAATACACATTTTCCTCCATGTCGATTCAAGTCTCCATAGTAATGTTTATCAATACATGTTTGAAGGACGAGTGCCCACATGCTTAAGTTTTTAGGCTTTAAAGTTTATATATAATGTTCCCAATGACATCTACAGGCCTGTAACTTAGTCTATTCGATTTAGACTTTTAGTTAGATTACTTATTATCCAAATGCTTAAATTATCATAACAAAATAGAAGTACACACCATGTACAAAATGTGAGCGTGGAGCACAATTCCAAGATAGATAAGTTACACAATAACTCCTTTAAGAATATGAGAACCTCCTCCACATAACCAAATATATTCATACATCACAATTCACATGTCTACAATAATGAATACACGATCTCTATATATATCTATTCACACTTGCACATGAGGCCCTGTTGACCGCCTCTTCAACTAGGGGGTCAACTCCATGTACCATGAAGATATGCATCAATAGATGCAAACATGTCGAAGACTTTTTGGTTCTACAGGGCAATTTTTTTGCTCCAGCACACAATTTTGTAAGTGGGATTATCGCACCCCTGCGCGGGTTTATAATGTAATAGGTCTACATGGATCATGTTAGGTCAGTTGCCTTAGGGTTTCTTCATTAGGAGAGTTCCTTTTGCTAAGTGTTTTTTATCCTCGGGAGGTTAATATGGCCTAACCAACCGGGTTAATCCCCCTTGAGTTTTTCACTCCCACCCAATAAATTCTCCAAAGTGGTGAAAGACGTTCTAATGAAGTCATTCCTAGGTAGCTAGTGTTTACAAATGTTGTAAATAACCATGTAAGACAGCACACGAAATTTCGAGGAATTCCGTCAAGTATAGTTAGGTTTTCTTTTAAGGTTCCAAATGAATTAATTAATTAATTATGGGTAATTAATGTAAAACTTAGGTCTCGGGGTTTTTGATAGGGGTATTTGTACTCAAAAGAAAGTTAATGAGATCTACACCCGTGGACCAAGTTTCAACTCAGTCGGACAAGTTTTGCTAGATTGTTTGTCCACTTAGGAGTTTTTCGGAAAAACGACGGTTTTAATTGCCAAACCTAGGACATGGGCAAATGTCAATTTTGTAATAATGGTCCAAATTAGATGAAGTAACTGGCAAATAATGATGAGAGATACCCCACCTACCTATCCTAACCTTTACCTACCCTTTAAACCCCCATTTAATTATTACTCAACTTTTAATGTAATAACCCATATGAGGAATACATCCTCCTCTCCCACGTAAATGTTAGGAAACTCTCATTTTTTAAAACATGGGTCCCTTACCTTTTAAGTTACGACCCTCTCTACCCATTCCACCTCACTTTGGAGTGTGGACTCCACACTCCTCCCTCACTCAAACTTTCCCTCACGCACCTCACCTTAACCCACACATTCCATTTTGGATATGCATCCCCCTCCCACATAATAATTGGAAACTCAAACTTCTAAATTAGAACGTGGGCCCCTTTCTTCCACTCATATGCCACTTCATCCTTCCACACTCCTCCATACCTCACGCCTTCACCTCACCTTAGCTCATGCATTAATTAAGGATTACGTCCCCCATTTCCCTCACGTAAAATTTGGACTCTCACTTAATTAAGAGTGTGGGTTCCCCTTTCCTTTTCTACACCTCCCTTATCCTCTCCTCCTCCT
>ML776819.1:1714071-1746165 GCA_009831015.1 Picea engelmannii
TCCAACGGAACTCTATCTGTTGTGAGCATGCTTGGCTCCATGTGTTGATGATTGCTTTATCTTGAGTATCTTTAATTCCTGCGCATGCGAGTAAACTTGTTAGTATATTCAATATCTTGTATCTAGTCTTAATCTGTATATCTGATATATTCTTGTGTCTAGTTGTATCTATCTTGTTGTAATAATTTGTAACTTGTAATTATCTTGCAACGAACATCCCCTTAACTTAGTTGACCCCATTGCTCAATCTTAGGCACTAGTCTTAGTTACCCTAGGAAAAGGTTTGACTCTCATGCTTAGATAGTTGCATCTTGCATTTGCTGATTGACATCTTAGGCTAGATTCCCCCTGACTTTTTAACCAATTAAAACCGACTCCTAGAACATTAAAACTCTTAATTTCATCTAGTAACTAGGGTCTACCCCCCTTGGCTTCCCTAGGAGTTAGCCTAGACCGAAAAATTTCAAGTCAAAGTGACAGCGTGGACTTTGAACCTAGGCATTGTGCCTCTAAGGACAAACTAGGTGAGCAGAACTTAGCTCACGTTTGAAAGTGTGTATAAGGACGACAACATGCCCCTTCACTATTAGGCCAACCCTATTACATATATATTTACACATTTCATGTACATTTATGCCCATATATGCCCCCCCTTGGGTTCATATCATATACATTTAGCTCTATATATGCTCCACTTAGGTCATAACAGATTCCCAGAGATTAGATGTATTGTAATGTTGCTAGTTATTTTCTATGTAAGGAAATAGGTTTTCAAGACAAGTCGACTTGTGATTTTTTTCAAGTAGGCAAATTAACGAGTGCTATAAGTATAGAGCATCATTTGGTTGTTATAGGTAGCATAAGTTATCTAACAACTATTCATTTTATATATTTAAGGCATGGCATTTGGTTATTCCAAATATATGTACACAGTGCTTTGTACCCACAAAAACATGTAAAATGTTTGAACATGATATGGCTGGTATAAGGCAATATATCAAAATAGTTTATATTTACACATACTCCAAAACATACAACATATCATTAACGCGTTTGGATATACATAGACTATCTATGTTATGTAAATTTAAAATTTACAGATAAATATTAGTTATGCACATGTCACATATACACATTGTATCTATGAGATGATGGAATCGACTCACGTAGAAGAAGATCCTCTTGAAATCATCTTGTAATGAGTAAAATTAGCAAATAATGAAGAAGATTTCTTTGAAGTCAGTGTGAATGAAGAAAACACCTTAAAATTTCCCATCAAACTCTCGAATTCACCCTTCAAACAAACTGTATAATTGAGTTTAATTGCAACTCAAACTTGCAGAAGTGGTGGTGTGAAACGATGCATTGTTTTCATATTTTATGTCTTACCTTTTATACTTTTAGGCTTTGGTCTTCATTTTATTTTATTTTACTTTTGATTTTAAGTTTTCAAGGATACGATTGAGATTTCCCCACCTGTGATATCAAAGGTTGTTTCCTTGTTGTATCCATACACGTATCCAAGCAATATCTTGGTAATATTCGTATTATATAAGGACTAATGTATGGGTTTTGGGGGCATATTTGGTAACTTAGTTATCAAGGTGATACAACAAGGTTGTATCCTTGTTGTATCCATACACGTATCCAAGCAATATCTTGGTAATATTCGTATTATATAAGGACTAATGTATGGGTTTTGGGGGCATATCTGGTAACTTAGTTATCAAGGTGCAAGGATGATAGCAACTAGTCTTCTGTATCACGTAATGTGTTAACACACTAAGCATCCATTTTCCCCTCACTAGAAGTTGCAATTGTTGCTTCCAAGCTTTTAGGTGGTTTCAATCAAAATGAACGTAATGTGTTAACATACTAAGCATTCATTTTCTCCTCACTAGAAGTTGCAATCACTGCTTCCAAGCTTCCAGGTGGTTTCAATCAAAATGAATTTGGCTTGACCTTTGCATTTGGATAACATCTTTGATGTTTTACTATGAGGTCTTAGCTAAAGTCCTTTCTTCACATAAACTACCACTTTAAAATAACCTTTGTTTCATGATGACATATGGATATGCAATACTAGCAATGGAAAAAAGATTCCTAGAGACAAAGAAAAACACAACATAGAGAGTATATGAATATGAGAGAGGACTTTTAGAATTGTACACTCATTTGTATTAACTATAGAGTACAAAATGAAAAGAGGGAGTGATCAAAGTTGACCAAGGTTCCAAGAAGATATAATCATTGTGTAGTGTTCCCCACCTCTTGATGAGGAGGGTGTGAGAGACTTAGTAGTCTAATTGTCCCCACTAGACTATAGTCTCATGAATCATGGGGACCAAGAAACCCAAAGCACGTACCTAAGCACAATGTTATAATGTCAAGTTGACTTTGGGAGAAAAAGGTAAAGTGAAGAAAAGAAAGACCACATGTGAAAAAGTAAGGAGCTAACTCCAGGAAGTGGTTAACTAACTCAAAAGAGAATTAGATCAGGGCATAAAAGAAAAGGAGGGTGTGTCTCTCACTGATTCTGGATTATTATTACTTTTTCATTTGGGCTCTTGAGCACAAAGACGTTTTGAGGGTTTTGAGATTACAAACCCTAGAGATAAACTCGATGGTGAAAGATCCCACCTATCTTGATACAAGCTTGGTCCCGGGGGTGCAATATTCCTCCCACACCATTCTATAGTAGGTACAGGTCATATCCACCAGCAAAGGAGGAGACAGTGTGCAACCTCAGGGGGTTTCCAACAGGAGGGTGCACCATCTGAAGGAGAACAGTTCGATCTAGGAAGAGGAGAAGGATTTTGGGAATAAGGACTTCTGGGTTTTCTTTGTATGGCCAAGGTGCCCTTTCTAGCTCAATTTGGAGGGGGTTTCTTTGTCGGATGATTTATTAGAGATTGGCACGACTTGGAGAGAAGGAGGGCACACTATAGAAGGAGGATTAATCCATTTGAGGGGTTAGACCTTCATCATTCAACTTGAAACTTTGCAAGGGGGTTTTCCTTGCCCCAATCTACCGATCCAATGATTTTGGTGCTATTTGGAGGCCTTGAGGAGGGAGGCCGAAATATTGGGTATCTACAGCTATCTAGGAGGGCACAACTCATCCAGAAAAAGGGGTTTCCAACTATCAAAGGGAAAGACATTAATCTTGTCCTTTCCATTAGTTATTTGTGGGCCTTTGGAGGCTATTATCTTCAGTTTTGGAAATTGTTGTAGCAACTATTTGACTATTCTTCTTGTATTCTCCCAGATCTGTAGATCTATTGTATCAGGATCACTCTATTATCTAAATAAAGGTCAAATCTGAAGTTTGTTAGTTCTATTTTGATCTTCATTGCTTGTATCTTGTCATTTTATTGTGTTATATGCTTAGAATCTTTATCTCCATGCTAAATCTCTAAGCAATAAACCCTCCATGCGTAACTTGAAGAGATAAACCTGCATAAGACACTGAAACAACAAACAAACAATTAAACTATCCTTGTTCCGGGCAAAAAATTGGCCTGGGAACATTATAGTGGTATCAAAGTGTCAAATCCTCCCAACTTATGGGGATTAGCGCATGCAGAAGCTCAGTGGTATCTATATGGGAAGGCACAAAAGACAAACAGGTGAACCAGAGGAAAAAATGGAAGGTTCAGGTGAGGACAGTGAGCCACAGGTATTAGCAGGGATAGCAAAGGATCTGAAAAGCTCCATAGAACATACACAATTTACGCTTGATCTCCATCTCCAGGAGAATCAGGAAACAATGCACATGGGACAGGTTGAAATGAAGGAAACTTTGGAAAAAATAAATGTTAATCATGAGAAAATTGCATCACTCCTATTGCAAATGACACGTGGTGGGAATGGTCCACACAATTATGAAAACAAGGAAGCCAGTGGCTCCCATGGGGGAACGAGACATTATCATGACCATGATTTTCACTACCATGCAGAGGGATAGAGCTTTGGAGGAGGGTCCTCAAGGGGGGCATCACACAGTAGGGTTACTCCTAGACCCTATATGCCTACATTTTTGGATGGCCAACCACAGGGTAACCACTTTAATGAATTAGAAGACCACTTTGAGGAATATGCCAGGGAATATGAGACCTTGAGTGCAGGATTCAAGAGACAGGTGACATTGGACCAATATTGTGGTATCAAATTCGGGGGTCAACCCAAAAACTATTACAGGAACAACAATGAGTTGGAGCGCAGTGCAGGTAAAATGGAGATTCCATACTTTGATGGGTCTCCCAAGGTGTCTGCGCAAAATTGGGTACAAAAGTTAGACACCTACTTGCAACTTAACCCCATGAGGGAGATGGATGCCATCAAGTTTTCCACCATGTACTTGGAGGGAAAAGCTCATGATTGGTGGTACCATGGTTTGACCACCTTGGGTCATAACCAGATCACTACTTACGCAGAGTTCACTTAGAGACTTATGGACAGGTTTGATGAGGGAGCTCTAGAGCTACATTTCAGGGAACTCATACAAATCAGACAAACTGGGTCACCAAAGATCTATATAGAGGAGTTTCAGAGGGCACCAATGATGGTGCCAGATGTATCTTAGACGAGACTAATGATGCTCTTTACAGAGGGATTGATGGAACCCCTAAAAGGTTGGGTCAAGGATTTTAAGCCTACCAACTTACATGAGGCCTTATGTAGGACTAGGGGCTTGATGGGATCTGCAGCAAAGACTAAGTGGACCCTACAAAAAATGAAGAAGGGGAAGAAGCAGGTTTCGACCTTGTAGCAGAAAAGAAGGTCACAATAACATCCATTAGTGGGGTGCCTAAATTCAATACCTTCAGGATGAGAGGAATGCTTCATGGATAGAAGGTTTCAGTACTCATTGATGGGGGAGCTTCACACAACTTCATAGATTCTGCCTTACTGAAAAGAAGGCATATACCTACAATGGAGTTTGAGGGATTTCGTGTGGAGGTAGTAGGTGGGCGCACCATGCCTTGCGACAGGTACATTCTAGGGATGAAGCTTACTTTGGGCATGCATGACTTCACACATGACTTTTATGTGATGGACCTACTAGATACTAACATCATTTTGGGAGTTTAGTGGTTTAGTACATTGGGACCCATCACCACCAACTACAAAACCATGGAAATGTCCTTCAATGAAGAAAGTGGAAAAAAGGTGATGCTTAGAGGGATGATGGGTAATACACCTAGAGTGGTGACATCAAAGCGCATGGAAGCTATTTTCAGAAGAGAAGACATTGTATACGTAGTAGAGTGCAGAATCTTAGTACAGGTAGACAAGAAAAGGTATCCTCACTACTCACTGGACATTCAAAAAATCATTGACATGCACAACAAGGTCTTTGAACCAATCCCACCAGGAGCACCACCTGATAGAGGGTTTGAGCATATGATAGAATTGGAAGAGGGAGCAAAACCTGTCATTACTACTCCTTATAGACACCCAAAAAGGTATAAGGACACAATTGAAAAGGCTATCAAAGAGCTTTTAGACATGGGTCATATTAGGCCAAGTTCTAGTCCTTTTGCATCTTCAGTAGTGTTGGTAAAGAAGAAAGATGGGACAATGCGCATGTGCATTGATTACAGGGCACTGAGCATAAAGACCATCAAGAACAGGTACCCCATCCCTAGGATTGATGAGCTATTGGATGAGCTTCATGGGGTTGTTTACTTCACAAAAATAGACTTGCGCTCTTGCTATCATTAGATCAAAATGAGGGAGCAAGATGTGCCCAAAACAACTTTCAGATGTCATTATGGTCACTACGAATTCCTGGTTATGCCCTTTGGGCTAACTAATGCGCCAACCACCTTCCAATCTTGTATGAATCATGTCTTCAACAAGCAGTTGGGGAAATTCCTCTTGGTATTCTTTGATGATCTGCTGATATATAGCAAAATGTGGGAGGATCATCTTCAACATGTAGAGAAGATATTGGCCATCATGGAAGGACAATGCTTATATGCTAAATAATCCAAATGTGAAGTTGAAATGACAAAAGTTCTTTATTTGGGGCACATCATTGGGGTGAAAGGAGTACAAGTGCACTAAGAGAAGATACACGCCATACTTGACTGGCCAACACCCAAGACTCTTACTGAGTTGAAGGGATTTCTTGGCATTTGTTGCTACTACAGGAGGTTTGTAAAAGGCTTCTCCCAGCGTTGCGCACCCTTGACATGTTTGACTAGAAAGGGCGCATTTAAGTGGATCCAAGAGGCACATGTGACTTTTGACAGGATGAAGAAGGTAATGAGAACTTGCCCGATACTTTCTTTACCAGATTTCACACAACTCTTCATATTGGAGTGTGATGCCTCATGAGAGGGCATTGGAGCAGTACTTATGCAGAATAGGCACCCCATTGCCTATGAGAGCCAAAAACTGAGGGGTCATGAACTTCTCTATACCATTTATGACAAAGATATGTTATCTATCATGCATGCATTGGCTAAATTCAGACAATATTTGGTTGGGGCCAAATTTGTTGTGAGGACAGATCACAATAGCCTCAAGTACTTTTTGGATCAAAAGGACTTAAATGAAAGACAACATAAATAGGTTAGCAAGATCCAGGCCTATGACTTTGACATTGAATTTGTCAAAGGGAAAAATAATGTGGTGGTTGATGCCTTATCTAGAAGACCCTCAGACTATGCTATGACAGACATTTTAGTTGATTGGAAAGCGCACCTTTTGGTGGAATATTCAAAAAACAGTTTTTCTTGTGAGTTGATGGATGGGAAGGTACATGATGATAACTTCAGGATTGTGGATGACATCATATACAACAAGGGCCGAATCTTCCTAGTTCCTAAGTCAACATTCAAAAGACGAGTATTACAGGCATGTCATAATTCACCATTGGTAGGGCATCGAGGTTTTGTCAAAACATACAGGCAAATAAGGGAGAGATTCACATGGAAGGGCATGATGGAGGATGTGATGTGCTACATCAAGGAGTGCTCCACTTGTCAGGAGAACAAGGATGAACACACTCATCTAGCCGGTTTACTGCAACCACTCCCCATCCCAGAGCAGAAATGGAAAAGTATATCCATGGATTTCATCACGTGGTTGCCCAAGGTCTAGGGAAAGGATTGCATTTTTGTGGTTGTCGATAGATTAACCAAATTTTCTCATTTATTCGCCATTGCCACATATTTCAGTGCTTCACAAGTTGCATATTTATTCTTCAGAGAGATCTTCAGGTTGCATGGTTTACCCAAAACCATTGTGAGTGATAGGGACAACATGTTCATGAGCACCTTTTGAAAGGAGCTATTCAGGTTGGTAGGTATGACCTTGACCCCCAGTACTAGCTATCATCCTCAAACAGATGGCCAAACTGATATAGTCAACAAATGGGTTGAAGGATACCTTTGGAATTATGTTCCAGGACAACAAAAGGCATGGGTTAAGTGGCTTCATTTGGGAGAGTATTGTTACAACACCACCTATCACATGTCTATTAGTATGTCACCTTTCAGGGCCTTATACAACCATGATCCCCTCACCTTTGTGGAGACTGTCTTCGGTGACAATAGAGCTCCTATGGTACAAGATTGGATTCAACAGAGTCAGGATATGCTCAGAGAGCTTAAAGACCACTTGCAAAGGGCACAAAATCAACAAAAGGTACAAACAGATAAGCACAAGGTGGAGCACACATTTGAGGTTGGTGACTTGGTATATTTGAGGCTCCAACCATATCAACAAGCATCTATTAAGAGAAGTGGCACAGAAAATCTCCAACCACGCTTTTTTGGACCATACAGGGTAAACAAGAAGGTAGGGGTTGTGGCATATGAGCTTGATCTACCCCAAGGCAACAAAATACACAATGTCTTTCACGTATCATGCCTAAAAAGAGCCATAGGGAAGCACATCACTCCCATTGAGGAACTACCCCCTTTGGATGAGGAGGGGCAATTGATACTCATTCCAGAAGAAATACTAGAAGTAAGGGAGAGAAGGATAAGAAAGAGAATAATCAGGGAATACTTAATCAAATGGAATAACTTTCCTATAGAAGATGCTACTTGGGAAAGTGAACATGTTCTTCAAGGGACTGGATCATAATTGCTTGTGGGCAAGCAATTTCCAGTAGGGGAGACTGTAATGTCCCCCACCTCTTGATGAAGAGGGTGTGAGAGCCTTAGTAGTCTAGTTGTCTCCACTAGACTATAGTCTCATGAATCATGGGGACCAAGAAACCCAAAGCACGTACCTAAGAACAATCTTATAATGTCAAGTTGACTTTGGAAGAAAAAGGTAAAGTGAAGAAAGGAAAAGACCACATGTGGAAAAGCAAGGAGCTAACTCCAGGAAGTGGTTAACTAACTCAACAAAGAATTATATCAGGGTATAAAAGAAAAGGAGGGCACATCTCTCACTGATTCTAGATTATTATTACTTTTGCATTTAGGCTCTTGAGCACAAAGACATTTTGAGGAGATTACAAACCCTAGAGATCAACTCGGTGGTGAAAGATCCCACCTATCTTGATCCAAGCTTGGTCCCAGGGGTGCAATATTCCTCCCACACCATTCTATAGCAGGTATAGGTCATATCCATCAACAAAGGAGGAGATAATGCGCAACCTCAGGGGGTTTCCAGCAGGAGGGCGCATCATCTAAAGGAGAACAGTTCGATCCAGGAAGAGGAGAAGGATTTTGGGCATAAGGACTTCTGAGTTTTCTTTGTATGGCCAAGGGCGCCCTTTCTGGCCCATTTTGGAGCGGTTTTTTTTGTCAGATGATTTATTAGAGCTTGGCACGAGTTGGAGAGAAGGAGGGCACACTGCAGAAGGAGGATTCATCCATCTGAGGGATCAAGCCTTCATCATTCAACTTGAAACTTTGCAAGGGGGTTTGTCTTGCCCTGATTTACCGATCTAGTGATTTTGGTGGTATTTGGAGGCCTTGAGGAGGGAGGCTGAAATATTGGGTATCTACAGCCATCCAGGAGGGCACAACTCATCCAGAAAAAGGGGTTTCCAGCTATTAGAGGGAAGGCTTTAATCTTGTCCTTTCCATTAGTTATTTGTGGGCCTTTGGAGGCTATTATCTTCAATTTTGGGCATTGTTGTAGCAACTATTCTTCTAGCTTGACTATTCTTCTTGTATTCCCCCAGATTTGCAGATTTATTGTATCAAGTTCACTCTATTATCTAAATAAAGGTCAAATATGAAGTTGTTAGTTCTATATTGATCTTCATTGCTTGTATCTTGTCATTTTATTGTGTTATATGCTCAGAATCTATATATCCATGCTAAACCTCTAAGCAATAAACCCTCCATGCACAACTTGAAAAGATAAACCTGCATAACACACAGAAACAACAAACAAACAATTAAACTATCCTTGTTCCGGGCAAAAAATTGGCTTGGTAACATTACACATTGTGTGAAGGGGTCCATTGTCCCACAAACAAGGAGGTCTCATATATCAATTTGGTGTTTGGCTAGGTTGTGACCTTACAAATAGATGATTATTATTATTATTAAAGTGGGTGAGTGATCAATTTGGACTAAGTCGCCAATATAATAAGAGATAAAGTACTAAATTGTAATAAATTGCAAAAGATATAAAGTCCAACTATAATATATGTTTACACATGTTCATTAGACTAAGTCTCATCAATTCCCCCTTGCTTAAAAGAAATTGTCCTTGATTTTTGTTAAAGTTAGTGAAACTGCTTTAACTTGAATGCACAATGACACAATGACTTAGTTTAGTGAATCTGTCTCCGTGACCCACCAAATAAGTGGTGACCTGATGTTGCCTAGTGAATGTATGTAAACATCAAGAAGAGTATCTCCATGAAGGGGAGGGTGAGAATTTGGAATTGTAGCCTTTGGATGTGTGATTGGAACTAATTCCTCCAAGTGAAATTGTTGCTCATAGAACTTCAGTTGGTTGACATTCACAACATCTTGGATGCCAAGTTGGTTGAAGGTCCAACTTGAATGCATTGGGATCCATTTGTTGAGTGATGGTGTAAGAACACTACATGAGCTTGAGCATGTGACACGTTGATATTTCAAATATTGCTTGTTCAAATACATCCAAACTTTATCACCAACGTAAAAATGTGGAGCAACTTGATGCTGGTCGTGCAATGCCATGTATTTGGTCTTTGTTTGAATAAGGATGCCACGAACCCTACTATGGATCTTGACAAAGTTCTACACACAAAAAAAACTCTCTTACTCCATTTCTTGGTGGGATGTAGATGGAGTTACGAGAACAACTAGAATCTCACAAGGCGCAAGAAGTTGAAAGCCAAATCAAACATCAAAAAAGGAGTTAGAGGAGTGTCTTGTAGAAACAAGAGAGGCTCTATTGTAATCATACTAAAAGAAATGCATGTATTTATATCATTGTAATCATACTAAAAGAAATGCATGTATTTATATCATTGTTTGTTTCACTAGTGGTAATCATACTAAAAGAAATGCATGTATTTATATCATTGTAATCATACTAAAAGAAATGCATGTATTTATATCATTGTAATCATACTAAAAGAAATGCATGTATTTATATCATTGTTTGTTTCACTAGTGGTAGACGCATAGAGTATGAATTGAGGTTTTATTCACTACGATTTGACATTGTTTGTTTCACTAGTGGTAGATACATAGAGGATGAATTGAGGTTTTATTCACTACTTCGATTTGACCATGAGTTTGTGGATGTAAAGCAATAGACAACCAAAGCTAACACATGGATCTTAACTTTGGTCGAAAATTTTATTAAAGAAGGAAATAATCAAACAAATCGCAGAAGATTTAAACACCTCCATAATCAAATGATTGATTGATAATAAAGCGAGAACCCAAACTGAACAAATCAGTCACTATCTATCATCGATTCCAAAAATGAGATATCTGTCAACGTCCCTTCCCAACGGTAATGATGTGGAATTCCAAATTTTTAAAATAAGTTTAGGCCCCCCAGGTACATATTGAAAAGAGAGGGGATTAAAAACTGACGTCATCTGATTCCTTGAATTTAGATATATGTATAAAATATACATGTATCGTCTTTAAATGCATAGTAGAAAAATCCATTAATGTGCCGACTATATGACGTTGGAAATGATGGACGATACATTTATTCGGTCTTGTAACTCTATTTTCTCAGTTTTAATTAAGAACTGTAAAATGGAGTCAGAGTGTACTGCTTACATGATGTCCTCAACAAAAGTGTCCAGTGAGAATGGGGATGTTGCTCAAGGCATTTAAATAAGCCCTTAAATTTACTTAGGTTCTATTTCCATTTTCTTATAAACAATCTGTGATAAAAGGCGTGTGCTCTTCAATCTCTGAATTTTGTTACTTTCCACTGCCCCATATCCAACCGAGTACCTTCTTTATAGAGGTTATCCGTTGTCTAGTTTCTTTCCCTGTAAACATGACAGATAGAAAATGTCTGTAAGATGCCAAGATAATAAAAACTTCATCAAGGAGAGGAAGAAGTATGATGTTGTGACAAATTTGGGATTTCCTGATCCAATTTATAATCACCATAGGGTCTCCAAAGATTTGTAGAGTGTTTGTCCCATTTTCCCCAACAAATGAGAGCAACAGTTCTGAATAATTGTTTGTTCCTGGTCCCAGTCCCATAATTAAATAGTAGTAATAGGAGTCAGAGAGATAAAGTACATCCCCACCCCCACAAATCTGTCCATCATTTTGTGAGCCCCATCAACGTAGGCCCATGAATTTGTTTGATCCACTGTTTCGACTACTACATGCCTCCTGAGGTTCATTCTTCCCTTAAGGGAAATGTGATAATATGATAAGGATTTGAGCCACTATGTGCTCTAGAACGAAGGATTTTTCATTGAAAATGGTTGAATTTCAAGCCAACCAGTTTCTCCAATTTATGATAAGTGGGAGGGATTTTATGTTTTTGTTTTGAGGGTTTGTCATCCACTCCCTCCATGCTTCTTCTATATTTGGCCCTTGCCATTTGCAAACTTGATTTAGGGCAATTGAGCATTCAGTCCATATTTGATGTACAAAAGGACAATTTAAAAAAAATGTGACTGATTCCTCTTCTGCTTTACAGAGTGTGCACCAACCCAGACCTTCCATGCAACGACTTCTCATCTTATCCCATGTGGGAACCTTATCTTTTATCATACACCATAGGAAGAGGTGTGCTTTTAATGGACATTTTATTTTCCAAACTCCTTTCCACCACCAAGAGGGTCCCTGCTGAAGAAGATCTATGTTGATTTGGGTATATCTTGCTTTTGGTGTATAGATCCCGTGTGGGTTATGTTGCCAGACTAAAACATCCTCTTTGTCTGAAATACAAACGTGACCTATTTGTAGTGCTCTGGTGTAAACAACCCAATCGACTTTGAACTCCCCTAGACCTAGTAGGGCAACATCACTCCATGCATGTCTCTAGATAGTGGTTCTATCGATATTTGCAATTTGTATAAGATAGAAAAGGCCTCGCTCATGTAGGGACTCAATCAAATGTGGGGGAAGAATATGGCTTCTGCCACTTCTTGGCCATGGATCAGTACCAATTATGACTTTGGCACCTTTCCCAACTCTCCATGCTAAGCCTTTCCCCACTATCTAAAAATAGTTTATCATTGCTTTCCATATTATAGAGCAATTAGTTGCTTCCTTTATTGTCTTTCTAATCCATTCCTCCATTGAATCTAGGCTAATATATTTCTAAGTTACTACCTTAGTCCAATGGTTGTCTGTTGAGATCAATCTCCAACCTACTTTTGCTGCAAGAGCCTTAGAGAAAACATGGCTGACTTTCAGACCCCATCCCCCTAGGAGTTTGGGAACAACCAAGGCATCCCATTTGACCCAAGGTAGTACGAAGTGATCTTTTGAACCTGCCCATAGAAATCTGAAGCAAGTATGCCTTATCTTCTTGTGCGTTCTTTTCAGAATCCAGGCTTAAGATGTCCAATACACCATAATGGATTCCAAAACTGACTTGACTAAAACCAAATGCTTTACTCTAGAGAGCCAGTGGAAGCTCCAAGAATTTTGATCTCTTTTCAAGTTTGACCACCAACCAACTCCAATCTTCCTTATAGTTGTTGGGATTTAGGTGAAATCCCAAATACTTTAGGCCCTCATCAAAAGGCAATAGAGAAAAATGAAAGAGCTCCTTGTATATATTAATCTCCTCTACCTCCATAAGATTGGGAAACATAGTGGATTTTTGGGCATTTATCTGCATCCTCGTTGCATGATCGAAAAGGTCCAAAATGTGGCTTAATTTCTCCGCATCTCCTCTCATTCCACAACAAAAAATCAAGACATAATCCAAAAAAGGTAAATAAGTGATCCTTGGAGCAAGGAAGATTGTAATACCTTGGAATGCACCTCTGGACTTTGCTTCTCCAATATCCCTGTTTAGACCTTTTGCAACCAGAAGGAGAGTAAGGGGGAGAGAGGACACCCTTGTCTAAGGCCCCATTCTGCTGAGAAGAAAGAAGAGGTTGCTCCATTGATGAGAACTGCGAAAGATACAATCGATATACAACTCATAATCCAATTTATAAGAGGAAGTTCAAAACCCAAGTGTGTTAAGAGCATCCTTAAGCAGAGCCAACTAACTCCATCATAGACTTTGGAAAGATCGATCTTTACAACTTCTCCTTTTGTCTTCCTAGTCTTCATGCTGTGTAGAGCCTCTTGAGCCACTCCAATGGCTTCATGAATCTATTTGCCTTCCAAAAAACCAAATTGTTCTTGTGAGATTGTTTTTTAGAGGAAAGCTTTTAGTCTTTTGCTAATGATCTTGGTCACCACCTTATAGATGTTACATAGAGAGATGGGCCTAAAATCCTCAAAAGAATGGGGATCATCCTTTTTTGGAATGAGGGAAATAAAAGTAGCATTTAGTGGGGGATGCATGTAACCATTGGCACGAGATTCCTCAATCACCTTGAGAATGTCTTACCCAATAACATCATAGAGCCCTGTAAAGAAGTCCATGGACCACCCATCTAGGCCAAGACTCTTATCTTTTTCGAAACTGTGTATTACCTCTGTAAGCTCATCTTCAGAGACTTCTTCCATAAGTTCCATGTTGTCAGTTTCATCCACAAATCGAGGAAAATAGAGTGCCAACTGTACAATAGCATCAATAGAAACTCGTTGATCAACTTTGAATAAGTTTCTAAAATGGCTTATGCCTAAATTTGCTAGCTCCTCAAAAGTGGAGTGGACTTTGCCACTGTTATCCTTTAGACTCTATATGGTATTTGAAAATTTCCTCCCTTTGGGATAAGCTTGGAAGAATTTGTTTTTCTCATCTCCACTCTTCAACCACAAGGCTCTACTCTTTAGACACCACTTCGCTTCCTTTGCTTACAACAATTTCCTTTTTTTCCTTCTCTAGATCTAACAACACCTATTTAACTTTCGGGGTGACAAAACCACCCTACTTTGATTCATAGGTAGACTGGAGCCCTGTTTCAATATTTATAAGCTCATGTTCATCATTCTATCCCATTCCATAGTGGCATTTTTAATTTTTTTTAAATTTCAAGCAAACTAAATTGCTACCCTATCTTCCTAGTCAATGGGGATCCAGGTTGCTTTTACTAAGTTCAGGAAACTGTCCTCCTTAAGCCATGTTGAATTGAATTTGAAGGGGCTAGCCTGCTTCTTTGGTCTTCCAACTATCTCTAGAAAATTTGGGTGGTGATCCAAGTCTCCACCTGTTCCCACCCATTGTCTGAAATTTAGAGGTGATTCCACTAGAAATTCGAAAAGAAGGAAGCAGTCAAACCTTTTGGAAATATAGTCATCCCCCGCTCGTTTATTTTGCCAAGTAGGGCTCAATCTTATCGGGGGATGTCTAGTGACCTTGAATCCCTTATTTTATGTCTGAAATATTTCAAGAGTGCATCATGATGTGCTCTTTGGCCCCAAGACTCAGCTGATCCTAGGGAAAAATTTAGATCACCCTTGAGAATAATGTTGTCTTCTTTTAGGAAATATTTGTTTAGTAGAATATCCCAAAAAGGAGCATGTTCTTGGGAGGGCCCATATATATTGAGGACTAAGAAACATCTGCCTTGATCTTCCACAATTTTTTTTATTCCTATACTAGATTCAAAACCCCACGAATTCATTAATTGTATGTATCTGGAGCATTATCCGATGGCCGAACTCCCTGAACGACCCTTAACATCCATACCCATGGGCTAATTTTCCATGTTTTTTCCCAGAAAAAGATTTGCCATTCTAAAAATGATTCGTCCAAATTCTATAGGATAAAATTATTTTACCTTAAAAATAGCCAAAATTTTATACAAATTATATAAAATCCTTAGAAATTTGAATATTTTTACAAAACAATTTGCCAAACATTGTATACTTGTCATATTAATAACTAGTAAGATTCACCAAGGTTTCTACATTTTAAAATAAAGTTCCATCCTTAAAATCATCCCTGATCCTTTAAACATTTTCTCCAGGAGGGGAATAACCATATTTGCATCCCCCAGAGTCTGCTGAAGCAGGATCATGTTTGGCTAGGTTGAATCCACCAACCTTTGGAGGGAACGCTTTTTTGTTGGGCTTACCACACCCCTACAATTGAAGGATAGTATCTTCATTCAGGAACCCCCGTTGGGGTGTGCGCTACTCTAAGTTCCCCTATGATGGATACTTGCCGACCAATTTCCATATCCAATGTAGTCCTGGTGTGAGCTTTGGATAAGTTTGATCTCCTGCCCCTTCCCTTTCCACTTGTGGTTGGTAATGGATTCAATCCCAACCCATCCAATTTTTTTCTTAAATTCCCAAGGGTCAAAATGTGTCTATTCCTTAGTTGATATACCACCAAATCCCCCTCCGAGTCTAAAGAAGAGTCAAGAGACTTACTGAAATTTTGTGGGAGACCCGAGACTAGCTCATAAACTAATGAAAGATTTTCCAGGGGGGCAAAGAAGGATGGAGTGGGGGATTGGGGGAAGAATCTTAGAAGGGAGACTCTTCAAAGTGTTAATGTTTAAGACATTATTATAGTTCTTTGCATTTCAATAGATAACAATAGCATAACATAAGATCACTAAGAAATACACAATCACAAGAGACACAACATTTATCCTGGGAAACCCTCTAGGGGAAGAAAACCCAACAAAACTTCCTTATTATAGATAACCAATACAATGCCAAGAGATAACTCAAGCTGATACAGAAGATCCTCTCCCAATGATGTGCCACTCTCTCTCTTTCTTCTCCAATTGCAATTCCGAAACTTGTCTCTTAATGAGCAAGTGAGGTGTGTGTCTAAGTGAGGCGCTAGCCTCCTTATTTATTCAAATCTGGCACGTGTGAAGTGCCTCTTCACTGGCAGGGCTGACTTCTCAAACTAGGTGGTTAAAACCACCATTATTATATTCTGGGGCCTCTTAAATATATTCTGGGGCCGACTTCTTCTTTTGCCTATTATAATTACATTATGACCAATCCATAAAAGGGGATTTGGTCACTTTACAATAACTGACATGATCAATCCACAATGGGGATTGATCCAATGAATAATATATCAAATAATAATAAGAATACACTTTGCAGTTACATTATTTCAACACTCCCCCTTAACAAGAAGGGTATTCTTCAACAACGTTAGGCGAGAGAGAGAGGACAACATAATCAACAACATCAAGTGGGTGAGAGGGGAGCATCATCAATATCATGTTGGAACACTGACTGGCGTATCTATAAATTATCGAAAATTTTCTTCATCGACAACATCGTCATTCTCAAAGGAATGCAATCATCATCTGCATCAATATGTATTAGTTATAAAATTGATACATCATCATCACATCACGAGGCTGGCTCATCATAATACATGACTGGATTTACGTCATAGCTGTCAAGCTAGAAGCTCAGTACTCGTCTTGCTTTACGTCACAACAGTCAAGCTGGAAGAAAGAAACTCGTCTTGCTTTACGTCACAACAATCAAGATGGAAGCATGATACTAGACTGGCTTTACATCACAACTGTCAAGCCGAAAGCATAGTTCTAGTCTCATCTCATAGTCTTCCTTTACATCATAGCAGTCAAGCTGGAAGCAAGAAACTCGTCCTGCTTTATGTCACAACAATCAAGATGGAAGCAGGATACTAGATTGGCTTTACGTCACAATTGTCAAGCCGAAAGCTTAGTGCTATTCTCATCTCATTGTCTTGCTTTACGTCACAACCATCAGGTTGGAAGCAAGATACTAGACTGGCTTTACGTCACAACCATCAGGTTGGAAGCAAGATACTAGACTGGCTTTACGTCACAACTGTCAAGACGGAAGCACAGTACTAGTTTCATCACATCTTCATGATTTACGTCACAACCATCGGGTTGGAAGCAATATACTAGATTGACTTTATGTCACAGCTGTCAAGTCGGAAGCACAATACTAGTCTCATCACATCTTCTTGCTTTACGTCACAGCACTGAAGCTGGAAGCAAGAGATGTCTCATCACAACAACTACTCCCCCTTTCGAGGAAGGTCCTTTCGAACTATACCAAGCTTATCTCGAAAGTGCTCAAACTTTACACGAGATAGAGGCTTGGTCAACACATCAACAACTTGTTCATCCGTGCTAATGTATTAGAGCTTTAAGGCTCCTCTCTGCACCATGTCACAAATGTAATGATATCGGATCTCTGTGCTTTGACCTGTCGTGAAATACAAGATTCTCTGTCATTTTTATGTAGCTTTGGTTGTCACATAGGATCGTGGTTGCTTCCATCTTTAGGTCAAATAGGTTGGTCAACAACTTTCGAAGCCATATAGCTTCGTAGCTGGCAGAACATGCAACAATGTATTCTTCTTCCGCTGTGTTGAGAGAAATGATGGATTGCTTCCTACTCTGCCACGAGATCATGGTTGATCCCAAACTAAAACAACATCCTGAAGTGTTTTTCCTGTCAGAAACACTTCCTATCCAATCTGCATCAGTATATCCACTCAATGTGAAATCATGATCTCCGTCATAGCTGAGACCACAATCTATTGTACCCTTAAGGTATCTCATCACATGTTTTTCAACCACTAGGTGAACATGTATGGGTTCTACCAGAAACTGACTCAAGGTGTTCACGACCAAACAAATGTCTGGTCTGGTGTTCGTTAGGTACATCAACAATCCAATAATCTGTCTGTACAATGTGGCATCAATCAATTCTAATGAAGTGTCGACTAGCAGCTTCAACTTCGCTTCCATGGGTGTATTCATGGACTTGCATTCCAACATGTCGAATCTCTTCAGGATTTTGACTGCATACTTCCCTTGGTTAAGGAAGATTCTCTTCGGACTCTACCATACCTCAAGACCTAAGAAATAATGCATTAGGCCAAGGTCTTTCATTTCAAATTCTGAGGCAAGTCTCTTCTTACATTTAGTGATGAGCTTTTCTTCTCCGGTTAAGAATAAGTCATCCACATATAGCAATAATATTACTGTCTCATCGTTCATAACCTTGAAGTAGAGGTTAGAATCTGCTTTACTCTTGGTAAATCCCAAGCTCATCATAAAGCTGTCTATTCGACCATACCAAGCTCTATAAGCTTGCTTCAATCCGTACAATGCGTTCTTCAACCTGTAGACACGAGACTTCATGTCTTCAACTTCAAAACCTTGAGGTTGCTCTATATACACTTCCTCTTCAATGACACCATTTAGGAACACTGTCTTTACGTCCATCTGGTGTAGCTTCCACTTCATCTTAGTTGCAAGGGCTATGATGGTTCTGATCAAAGTGTATCTGGCTAAATGAGCAAATGTCTCTTCATAGTCAATGCCTTTTTTTTGAAAAAAGACACAAGCTACAAATCTTGCTTTATACTTCTCAATGCTTCCATCAACAACATGTTTTATTTTGAAGAGCCATTTGGAGGACACCACATCTTTACTCTTCGGTCTGGGAACTATTTCCCATACTTCATTCTTTATTATGGATTCGTATTCCTCTGTCATGACATCTTCCCATTCTTTCCTCTAAATGGTTTCTTCAAAGCAAGTAGGCTCCTCCTTTAGAAGATCACACATCAAAGCTGTATAACTCGAGAATGGATTTGGTCTTTTCACTTGTCTCGTAGTTCCTTCGGGAACACCATACTTCTCTCCATCTTGAATAAGCTCTCTAGCCCAAGCTGGCTTTCTTTTATGGAGGATCGTCATCTGAGGAGGTTCTTGAACTTCTGATATATCATGGTCTTTGTTAGCGATATTTCTTGTATAAGGGGGGTAGAATGCAAAAGATTGGGTCAAAAACCCACTTATCCTAAGTTTTGGGTGCAAGCGCATCTGCATTAAACGTGAGTCACTTTTGGATGGCTGGATTTTGTGCGCCCAGATCGACGGCGCACAGCAAATTCCGGACCCCCCTTGCCTTTCGACCTTTAAGCGGGGGGGGTTCGGAATCGCGGGCGCAACTCTCCAACAGTTCAGATTGGCGCGCCCGGATCAACGGCGATGAAGACTATTCCGGACCCCCCTGCCTTTCTACCTTTAAGCGGAGGGGGGGGGGGGTCCGGAATCGACAAAGCAACTTTCGACGGCCGAGATTTCAGCGCCCGGATCAACGGTGCTTGGTCAACCTCGTCCTACTCAGCCACTTTGGGTTTAACCGGCGTGGGCCCTTCTCTCGTCATGGCGTCCTCCTTTCCACCTTTCTCACGCTACCATGTGTCACTTTTCCTCCTCCACTCCTTGGTCTGCATGGTCATCCCTCCCTCTCGTCGTCCACTTATCACCCGCCACGTATTCTTTTCCCTSCATGTCAGCCCTTCACTGCATTAAGACCGCCACGTCTATTCTCCCACTGTCTTTGCGTATATCTTTTATGACTTATGTCATCCCCCCGCCGCCTCTCTCACCTCTCATCGTTCCTTTTCTTTGTCCTTGCGGTTGTGGCCCCGTCATTCCATAGCTATACCTCACCTCCCGTGTTGGCCTCCATGCCCGTCCTTCAAGCCCTTCAGTTTTTCCAGGTGGCAGCGTGAGAAGTCTTCCATATCCCAAAATGCTGAGTTGTCCAGGTCGTCCTCAATCCCAAGAAGCAGTTATTGAAGCAGTTGGTGGTGGTTAGGCATCACCTCCGCCTTAATGGGAAAGCACGACCATGAATTTAAGGCACGTCGATTCGCCGTTGGAACTGTCAAAGAATTAAGATTGCGTCTGACATAAGTTGCACGATCTTTCAGAGGTTGACTGTCAGAAGCCATGCAGACGCAAAGATTTCAATGCAGTGTTTTGATTTCGTTGYTGTTGTTGTTTTGAGTATATGAAGGCGTTTTCGCCATTTTTGTATCTATCGATGGTTGAGCTGAGCTCCCGGTTGTAAATCTTTAACGAAGCACTGATACTCTGGTTATGTATCCACTTTTGAGACTTCTTGCCTAATGAATGCCAGTTTCTTTTACATCTTTGTTCCACTGTGTTAGAATCGCTCGAAATTGGAGGATCCAGTCGAGCCATAGTTGTTATAGGATGATGTTGGTAGGATCATTGTAGCAGTTATGATATTTCTAACCAGTTCTTGTGGTTTGCCCATCGCTGAGTGACTTGGAATTGGAGGATCCAGTCAAGTCCTCCTTGGTTTCTTGAGACCCTGAACCAAGCGGATCTTGCATTCAGTTTCTTTCTTCTGCAAATAGCCGTAAGCCTGTTGCCCAAAGCTGTTTGTTCATTTTCCTCACTAAGTCTTCCACCTACTCACCCTTTTATCAACCCACTGGCTGAAGTTGGATCAAGACTTCATTTGTCACCATATGTACCAGACTCAGTCCCCGAGTTAGAGTGATATCTCCCCGAGTTTTCCTCCGTTAGATCACCCCTTTAAAACAAATCGTGACATTAAACTGATGGGCGTCGGGCTCTGCTCCTGCAAGCAATCCAGGAGTGAATTCCGGCTCCAACAGTCTTCTAGAATTTCCTCATCAGGGGAAGTTACGACTTCCCTCACCGGTTCTGCGGCTTTGGGAACCTCCCTCACTGCAGTTCTGAGGATTATGGGTTCCTCTTCATATACTTCTTTAAGCTAGCATCTTCTCGATTTCTTGAGCACTGCATCTTCATCAAAGGTCACATCCCTGCTGATCTCAATGTGATGGTGACCTGGTATATAGATTCTGAAGGCCTTGGAAACCTCACAGTGCCCCACAAATATTCCCTTCTTTCCTGAAGGTTTCAACTTGTTTCTCTTCTCTTTCGGCATATGAATAAATACTAGGCAGCCAAATATTTTGAGATGGCTTACCTCTGGCTTCTTTCCAGTGAACATCTCTTCCGGGGTCTTAAGCCCAAGTGCACTATGGGACAATCGGTTCTGCACATATACAGCTGCCATTGCTGCTTCTTCCCATAAGCACATAGGAAGATCTTGATCATGGATCATAGTCTTCACAACTTCCATTATTGTTCTGTTCTTTCGTTCAACTACACCGTTTTGTTGGGGATTATAGGGAGTAGTGAGTTCCCTCTTGATCCCAACATATTTGCAGAAGTTCACAAACTCTTTTGAGGTATATTATCTTCTATTATCTGACCTGAGTATCTTAATCTTTCTTTCAGAACGATTCTCTATCAAGGCTTTGAATTCCTTGAATTTGTTGAACACTTCATCTTTAGATTTCAAAAAATATACCCAGGTGTTATGAGAATAATCATCATTAAATGATACATAATATACACACCCACTAATGGAAGACAATGGCATTGGGACACATACATCTGAATGAATGAGCTCTAGGACTCCTTCTGCTTTGTTGTCTCTCTTCGAAAAAGAGTTCTTGATGTTCTTCCCTTGTGCACATCCATTGCATACACCTTCATGGTCAACCTTGAGTTCTGGTAAACTTGTGACCGCTTTGCATATGTATGGTAGCGCCTTGTAGTTGATGTGATCTAATCTTCTATGCCAAAGTTCACATGAGTTTTCAATGGCATGGGTCATGGCAGCTTTTGAGTGACCCTTTTGTTTATACAAGCCATTTTTTTCACTTCCAATGATGATTGTTTAATTTAAGGTTTCTCCTTTATCCCACATAAGAACTTCTCCATCTATAAAGGCAACTCTGAAGCCTTTATTTTCTAAAGCCGAAATGGAGAGTAGGTTCTTAGTCAAACCTGGTACATATAGTACGTCCTTTATTTTTAGTGAATTCCGTGAATTCAGTTTGTGGTTTGATTCTCCCACTCCCTTGATGGGATATTGGTAATCATCTCCAAGTGTCACTTTTTGAGAAAACTTCTTTTCTAAGATACAAGAGAGAATGTCTCTTTGTCCTGTCATGTGCTTGGCTGCACCACTATCAATGAGCCAAGGGTCCTCTCCAGGTGTTACAGATCCTGAGAGGGTCGAGATTAAGACACGGTCTTTGATCTGCTCTCTTATCATCTTTGCAGGTGGCTCTTTATCTTCGACTACATGGGCATGGTGCCTCTTATGTTTTCTCTTGTATTCTTCTTGCCTGGCTGGACATAATTTCGCAATGTGTCCCATCTTGTCACAATGATAGCATTGCACAAATGAATAATCTTTTTTCCTTCGCTGTCATTTCTTCTGAAATCTCCTTGGATGAGATTCTTTATTATTGAATTTGTTTGGCGGTTGAGGCTCTTTATGAGTCTCCTTTTGGAAGTAGGGTTTCTTCCTTCCTCTTTTGGTGTGAGTAGTTAGGGCTTGATCATAATCTCTTGCTAGTAGCGCTTCACGGTTAGCTACTCTTGTTTCTTCTTGGATGCATTCTTCCCATATACTATCAAACTTCAGTTTCTCCATCCTGGGACATATTTTTTGGATGAATGCATCCCAAGGTCTTGTGAGACCATTTAGAGCTGTCATTATGAGTTCGTCTTCATCTATGGTATCTCCAATCACTTCTAACTGAATTATGAGATTCTGGAGAAATATTCTTGAATTGTTTCTCCTTTCTGCATCCTTGTATTTTTCAGTTGAGTTCTTAGATTCATCTTCTGGTTTATGTTCTTTCCTTCATACAGTTTGGTCAAGGAATCAAACATTTCTTTCAGAGTCTTCATAGATGACACATAAGGGATCAGGCGGTCTTTGATTGAATTTGCAATGATTCTTTTGGCCCAGAATGTGTCCTTTTGATGCTTGATGCTTGGCTTTTTCTGCAGCATCATCAGGTTCTAGAATTTCTCCTTTGACGAATTTTTCTAGGTCATTCTTTTCAAGAATGAGTCCAATCCTATACTTCTAGGCACGAAAGTTTTCCACATCTTCCATCTTGTCAACAAGCTTAGTGCTTGCAGACATCTTTTACCTGGAGCTAGGAAAATGACAGAAACATGAAAATGCTCAAAATCAAATTCTTAACTTACCAGGAGGTGCGCTTGGCTGAGGCGAGTATCCTGGTGTGTTTGGATCTGATAAAATCCAACTTTTTCTCCTCCAAACTTGATCTGCGAATTTCTAAACTGGTTCTTCTAGTTTTCTGGTACCTCTGGTACTCTGGTACTTCTGGTACACTAGTTTTCTGGTACTTCTGGTACTTTGTGAAACTAGGGTTTCACTTTCTGGGAGATCTAGCCACTGAAAAGGTGCGCTGAGAGTGCCAAAGTAATCCTTGGGGGAGGACACACTTTTCTAGGTGGTTTTAGGGATGAATTTTTTCACCATCAAAAAGCCCTAATTTGCATGTACGACAACAATGACGTTTTTCACTCTTGTGAAAGATGCTTCCTTCAGCTTGGCTCTGAAACCATGTTAATGTTTAAGCCATTATTATAGTTCTTTGCATTTCAATAGATAATAATAGCATAACACAAGATCACTGAGAAATACACAATCACAAGAGACACAACATTTATCTTGGGAAACCCTCTAGGGGAAAACCCCCCCAACAAAACTTCCTTATTATAGATACCCAATACAATGCCAAGAGATAACTCAAGCTAATACAGAAGATCCTCTCCCAATGATGCACCACTCTCTCTCTTTCTTCTCCAACTACAATTTCAAAACTTGTCTCTTAATGAGCAAGTGAGGTGTATGTTTAAGTGAGGTGCTAACCTCCTTATTTATACAAATCTAGCATGTGTGAAGTGTCTCTTCACTGGTAGGGCCGACTTCTCAAACTGGGTGGTTAAAACCACCTTTATTATATTCTGGGGCCGACTTCTTCTTTTGCCTATTATAATTACATTATGACCAATCCACAAAAGGGGATTTGGTCCTTTTACAATAGCTGACATGATCAATTCACAATGGGGATTGATCCAATGAATAATATATCAATTAATAATAAGAATACACTTTGCAATTACATTATTTCAACACAAAGTACCTACTTAGGATTTACCCCCAAAAAATATAGATTGAAATAGATAATTTAAAGAGGGAGGGAAACGAGGTGGCATACCCATATGAGATTTGATGCCTTGTTGGAGTAGTTTTGTGGCCTCTCAACATAGTTACCAACTTAACAAGAACTCTATAGAGTTCTCGTTTTCTAGGGGGGCACATTTCTTACCCCTTTTTTAAAAATGGTGCTACCAATAGCACCCCCCTCCCCTTTTAGGTGGTTTTTTGATATTTTAAATTTTATGATCCATAATGTTTCCACATTATTTGTTTAAATGTTTGTTTTTCCATCTATTTTCAATTTCTTCTATTTTTTTCAATGGTGTTTTTGGTCATTTTTCCATGCTTATTTCAATATTAAAAATATTTTTTACCAATTACTTTTTTGAAATTAAGATTTTTCCTCTCAATTAATTTATGGTTCCATACTTTTTAAATATAGTGGAAAATATCATTTTAAACACATTTTTTACCTTTACTTCAATATATAGAATGATTAAATAACACTATTTTTAAATATTTAGCAAAAAAACATAATTCAATTTTTTTTGATAAATTAAAAACTAAAAAAAACTAAGAAAAATAAAATAATTGAAATAAAAAAAAAATTTATATAATAAAAAAAATTAAACAAAAACTTAAAAAACTAAAGAGGAAAAGAAAAACCAAAAAATATATAAACTAAGCTAAAATGAGAAAACAAAGAAGGTAAAAAAAAATTATTGCCCCAAAGCTTTAGAAAGGTTAAGAAAACACATTTTTTTTTTTTAAATATATATTAAAAAAACCAAATTGAAACACCTAAAAAAAATAAAAATAAAATAAAACTTTAAAAAAACTTAAAATTNATATATATATATATATATATATATATATATATATATATATATATATATATATATATATATATATATATATATATATATATATATATATATATGGGCGGGGGCCTTCCGCGGGCTACGACTTGATTCCGTGGCGACCACAAGACATGGTCCTGACCTGCGGCCGGGGGAGGGGACATCGCCCCCACCCATTTCATATATATATATATATATATATATATAATTATAGTTATATTTATATTTATAGTTATATTTATATTTATAGTTATATTTATATATCTATATAATATATCATTATATATATGATGAAGATGAAGATTATTAACGTTTAGTAAGACCAAATTGGTCTATCAGACCTTAAGAGGGTAAATGATTATTTGCGATTCTTTAGATTTTTGTTTCTGTGCTCGAAAAACATTAAGAGAATTCTTCCAAGATCACCATAGTTTTGTTGAGTTAAGAGGTTAGGAAGGTTGGTAGTGTGACAAATATTTCGAAAATTAGATCTAGTCTGGGTATAGGTTGGACATTCTAAGAGAAAGTGTTTTTCATCTTTAGCCTTCTTAGTGTCACAAAGGTGACACACTCTTTCATCCCAGGGCGTTTCAGGAATTGACCAATGCCCAGTTTCACTATGGAGATCATGAGAATTTGTTCTTATCTTAGCGATGTTTATTTATTTTTTTACACTTGTCAAAACATATAGATAATTTTGATCCTCTAGATTATGGTTGATTACATCCTTATAATATCTTAATTTTCTTTTTTCCTCTAACTCTTTATCACACCACATTTTCTCCTTAAATTTTGATTTGATGATATTTTTAATAGTATCTTTATTCCACAAAATGATGTCTTCCATGATTCCCCAATAGTTTAACTAAGACCAAACATCTTTATGCCATCCTCGCTTGAGTCTATGGTGGTTACGACTCGATTTTGAAGCAATTTTAGGAAGCCTCTTGTATTCCATATTTTTTTTTCTTGTTCTTATACATTAGGTATATAGTCATAGCCGTGCTCTCAATGGGGGAGAGGATGGGATAGGGCGTATTTCCTTTATTTTGAGATTATAGGTTATAAAATTCCTTTGTATTTGCTCTATTTTTCTCCAGTATTCATGAGAGATAGTACAAACCCAGACTTCACATCCATAAAGAATAACAGTTGTAACGAGTGTCTCAAAGAGGAGTTTCTTCTTGTCCCAAATTAAAATATCGCCTGATTTACAATTATTTTCAAGCCCATAATAAGCTTTCCATCCCCCAATTATCCTTTTCTCGATGTTATAATTCCAGTTGAGCTTGTGGTGAATATCAATTCCAAGATATTTGTATTAAGTCACTTCCTCCAAGTTGTTGTTGTCATATACGAAGGTATTATAAGTGATCTTATTGGATTTAATAATCATGAGCTTAGTCTTATCAGTATTAACAATCGTACCCATATTGGAGCAAAAAACCTTGAGGATTCTTAGTTGGTTTTCAAGATCACGGGGACTCCTTGCCATAAGAACGATATCATCAACATAAATAAGAAGATTGATGACTATACCAATGAGAGTAGGGTTGACACAACTTGTGTTTTCTAAGAAATCTTCTAACTCGTCAATGTATATGCCAAAAAGGGTAGGGGACAAGGGACAACCTTGTTTGACCCTAATATTGCAGTTAATCTCTTTTAACCAACCCTCAGTGTTTTTAAACTTAGCAATAACATTCTCATACATCCTTATTGCAACAACCCTCAACTTGAGAGACACTTTTGTCTCTTCCAACCTATTCCAAAGGTTTCTCCTAGGAACCATATAAAAAGATTTTCTGAAGTCAACAAAACAACAAAAAAGATGGGTTTTAGTATTGCAAAACTCCTCTACAATGATCCTAAAGGTAACAAGATGGTCCCTAGTTGAATGATATGTCCTAAACCCAGCCCAGCCTTTAGCACTTTTACCGTGACTTTCTAGCCATAGGCTAATCTTCTTTTCCAAAATAATTCCATAAAGCTTGGCTAAAATCGGGCTAATCATAATGGTCCTATAATTAGAGGGAATGTTTCTATCCCCATTTTTAAAAATAAGAAAAATGAGGCTAAAATGAGGAAAAATAAGGAAAAATGTGGATATGTCGGTGGAAGTGAAAGACATATCCACATCGATGTATCTTCCTAGAGAATTCCCCAAAAATTTGAAACCCTTCGGCGTCCAAAGTTTTGCTGGCAACCCAAGCACTTGAACCCATATTGGTAGCTCATCTATCCTTTCACGGCTGGAGTCGAATAAGTTCATCCACCTCTTCAATAATATTGGTGGGGAGTCTATGCACCATGGGGCTTTCAAAACTATGTTAATGTTCGCCGAGGTTTGAAAGAGAAACATAAACCACCCATTTGATAAAGACTGGATTGAGGGCATGTGGTCTACCTTGCATGACCATGACTTCTCTACCCACTCCCGCAATGTATTTACACCTAGATAACGTCCATTGATTCAATCCACCACTGTCGTCTTCATCGTTTCTGAGACCTAGGAAAGCATTATCTCGTCCCCTAGCACCAATTTTTGGGGTTTTGGGACCAATTTTATGCTTGTCTGAAATTTTTGTGACTTTTGATTTCTAGAGGAGGACTTATGCCCTAACCTTGATACCACTGGAATAGGGGATTGCACTCGGCCTTCCTGGTGCTCAACTGGGTTAGTAGACCCTTTCCCTGAAACCTCCACAGTTGTGCCATTTTCAGAGTTTGGATGGGTAGACACCAAAAACTTAGACGAGTCAAGGGACAAAAACTTACCCGAAGTGAAATGGAGTGCGGGCTGCCTGGAAATTTCACAGGGCCAATAGAGAGTGGAGGCCAACACCGACGTAGTGGGGTGGATCCACTATTGCCGCTTCCTGACAGATCTGAACACCTTGAGAAATCGACGAAAGGGGGAAAATTTGTCCCAAACCATCAAAAGGCTCCTTTGGGAAGAGACCCCTATCTGAGAAACATTCATTTGTCTGGGCCTCCGGATAAAAAAGTTCTGATAAGTTTCTAGGGAGAATAGGTGAGAAGCTACCAAACAAGATATGAATGGGCTCTCAAGCCAAGCCAATATCCCCCACCCCTTGATCCCAAGGAGAAGAAGAGGCCCCATGGACGTTATCGTAGGCCTGACCACTAGGCTCAGGGAAAGAAACCTCCACACCAAATATGTCCATGTTAGAAGTGTTAGAGAGAATATCAGAGTTAGGTGTGGGAGATAAGCCACCTGACACTGACCAAATCTATTGTTCATCCAAGGAGTCCTCTGAGAAGTCCAAAATATCTTCCTCCCATACCATATCTTCAGAAGAGAAAGGGAAAAATGTTCATCGGAAGGTAGGAGGGCGAGGTCAGAGAGAGTTACGGTGTTGGTGAATGTACTAGAAACCGCAGGTCGTATGTTGAGGCTCTCCAATGTGGCCTACGACTAGGGTTTTTGTAAAGAACCCCCCCGCACCCCTCCATTTTCTCCTCAGTTGATTCATACGATTTCTAAATCTTATCACAAATTCAAATGAATTTATCTTACTCTATTGTACACATAAATTTTGTTATCTCCTCGTTTTTTTAATACTTTTTTAATAAATACATGAATTAAAAAATACACATCTATATGTTTTGAAATTTGATTTCCTAGCATTTCAAGAATGGATAATATAATGCACTATAAATATCGAGGTTGACACATAAAACAAAAGTGTTTTTTTTTTCATAATTTTAATGCTCTCAATCATTTAGTAGTTAAAATATTGCAAGCACATAAACATATACATTTATATGATTGTCACTTCAAACAAGAAAATCATTTTTGCTAAGATAATAACTATTTCCTCTGAGTTTCATAGTGAAAGAGGGCATTGGACAAGACCTAAAATCCCTTGGCATAAAATAATAGGAAAAATATGTGAGACACATAAAGTAGAGGATACAAAACACTTCATGATGAGTTATTTACATGCAAAAATATTAGATATAACTTTCTAAAAATTTGTAATAAAATTGACTCCATAACTTGCAAACCCATAATAATTGAAAGGAATTTATAAATTGCATTTCCAATTATTCAATCTTAATAACAACATTATAAATTCATTTAATTTTATAGGTCTAATCGACCAAAGTGGGTATTATCATCATCATATTTTGCAAAAAAAAATCTATACCTAGAAAAACTCTATTTTGATATAGTGACAAATTTTTAAATTGTCTCTCCAAGTCAAAGGATTTATATTTTTTATGCCACACCTATACACCATGAGATACCATCATGATTGTGAATATGTGGACACACCTAGATATAACCTAGTTATGTATGCACATGCATTTGTATACATCGATAAATTCACTAAAAGTAATTTATTTATTGTCTTAAGAAAGAATACCAACTCATTAATGTATATATATTTTTCAAAGAAAAAATCTCCATTCTATTCAAAGATTGAATGGAAATTATACTTCTCATGTGCATACTACATTCACACAATATGATATTGTATATTAATGTACAATTTATTTTTGTTCCATTCAAAAATAGTCCTCAATTCTACCTTTTTTCCCTCCCTCCTTTTTAACCTCATGCCACTGACAAGGTTCCATCACAAAAATCAAATAATTGGGATTTGTATGAGAAATCAAGTATTCATAATTCAGATTGTGTACCAACTCCTTATTGGAATCAAATTTGTTATATTCATGAATTCTCTTCATGTGATACTACCACCCTTGAATTATTCTTGTCTTCTTCTCTATCCACCATAAAGAGTGTTGATTCCTCAACTTGCTCTTCTCAGTATCCATTGGTATTCTTCATTGAATATGTAGTTTTATGATGTTTTGGAATTCCATTAATCTTCATCATCCAATAGTTATTTCTCAATTGATTACCATCCTTTAGGTTTTAGTTTATGTCTTTTTTTCTTAACAGGATAAGATCATTCTTGAGGACATGTATCCTACATTTGTATTGTTTGTTGACAAATCCATCATTGAAATGTTGTATTTTCATAATCAAATTCCTACATCCATTGAAGCCTTTTACTTTGAAGTATAATATTATTCAGTGATCCATTACTAATGCCAACCATCACTCATATGTAAAATAACTAAGCTTAATTCAATCTATATTTGTTTCTAAATATATGTCCAAAGTATTCCCGATGTCTTGAAAAATTGTTAACTCCAAAGAGTGTATTGGCATATTTGGGAGGTGTACCCAAACATAAATTTTGGTTACACACATATTGGATGGGTTAAATTATTGGAACCATGGGGTAACAAAAATATCCACTCTTCCAACATATTTGGGAGGTGTACCTAAATAGACATTTTGGTTACAAACATATAGGACAGGTTAAATTATGGGAACCATCGGGTAGAAAAAATATCCACTCTTTTGACATATTTGGGAGGTGTACCCAAATATACATTTTGGTTACAAACATATTGGATGGGTTACATTATGGGAACCATGCGGTAGTGAAAATATCCACTCTTCTGACATATTTAGGAGGTGTACCCAAATAGACATATTGGTTATAAACATATTGGACGGGTTAAATTATGGGAACCATGGGGTAACAAAAGGATCCGCTCTTCCCCAAAACCATGGACACTTCAATTTGTTTTTATAATAATCAACAAGAATATGAAATTGGACGATAAAAAAACCTTTGGAAACAAGATATGCCTCACAATCTTTGTCTAGTTAAAATAGAGTGTAACAACCCTAGTTGAATATATGCTTAGGGATTATTAAGCAAAATTAATTAGGCAATTAATTGTCCTAACATGGTTTTAATTAAACAAAGATTGGCATAATAATATTAATTAAATATTAATTAATTAATTAATTGTCATAATTTTGATTAATTAATTAATTACCTATCACATTCAATGACATGGGTGATAAATTTAAGAAGATTAATAATTTTAATTTGTTTAAATGATTTACGTATACGAAGGGGATAAGAAACATTAAATATAAGGATAAGAAACATTAAATAAAGAGATAAGATAATAATGAAGGGATAAGATATTAATGAGTGGGAAGAGAGTCGGTGGAGGGGGCATATGACGGGAGGATTCTTACGAGGAGAGGGCATTATTATTGGGAGGAGGAGAGAGTTCTAGTTTGGGGGGGGGTTGGATTTTCTGGTTATGTGTTGGATTTTTGCAGTCTTGGAGGATCATTACGGGGGGGCACCGGGTTGCTAGGGGTTTTGGGCATGGGGGCCAGGATAGCCTTACGGTATCCTGGAGCTAGGAAGCCGAACAGGCTGCTCCTGGCTGGCAGTGAGGAAACATGGTTTGGGCAGAATTGGTCAGCGCATCAGGCAGCAGCAAAGCAACAGCTAGACAACCAGGTCAACGGAGAAATTAGCATCAGGAAGAGGTAATTAAATTTTATTATGTTAAGTTATTTTTCATGTTGTAAATAGATTTGAATTCTAGTAGAATTTTTATGCTTATAGGATGTCAATGAATGATTTACGTATAGAGAAAGGAAATATATGTTAAATTGCATGTAATTTTGTATTTTACGACATTACACATGGTATCAAAGCTTCAGTTTGAAGCACTGGAGCCTTAAGGGCCTACTTACCGGCCTACCCAATTTAGAAATGGAATTGTACCCACCCAAAAATTAGATAAAATTAGATAAATCTGGGCCTGAGGGCCAAGTTCCAACTCCAAGTTCCAGCACCACCTCCACCTAACCTGCAAGCCAAGTATACATTTTGATTTTAGTATATACACAAATCTATATATAATATATAAACAATATGCCTGGAAAACGAAATTGGTTTAATATTATACGTATTTAAAGTGTTAAATAAATTTTGGCA
>ML776819.1:1759195-1782167 GCA_009831015.1 Picea engelmannii
GTTCGGGAAGGGGACAAAGTTGCCACCTGGATTTATAGGACCATTCAAAATCCAAGAGAAAATTGGACCCATTGCCTATTGTCTCGTACTGCCACCCCACTTGCATAAAGATCACAATGTTTTTCATGTATATGTTTTATGTCATTATGTTGCTGATGAATCACATAAACTAAATTGGAAGGAATTGCAGGTATCGGACGTGGGAAACCTCATGGTAGAACCATTATGCATATTGGACCGTAGAGTCCGACATCTCAGGAACTGTCTGGTAGACCAAGTTAAGGTCCAGTGGGACAAGTATAGTCTGGGATCTGCTACTTGGGAAGATGCCGAGACACTACGACGAGACTATCCCTCACTTTTTTGACCAGCTCGAGTATATGTTTCTTGAAGGTTGGGTGTATGTAACACCACCTTTTGACTTAGACAACCAGGATTACCTGAGGCCTATATACTTTATTTTTCTAGTCAGAGTGAAACTATTAAGTGATACACTTAAAATTTAAAAGGTATGAACTTTTATGAATGTTTAAATGTTATTGATGATGATGTATGTAATGCGATCTACTATGTGAATGTAAATTTTACGAATGTTTAAATGTTATTGATGATGATGTATATGATGCGACATATTGTGAGGATGTGAATTTAATGAATGTTTAAATGCTATTAGAATGATGTTGGATATGATGCAATCTATTTTGGTAAATGATAATCTTATGAATGGGTGTCGAAATTGAATTATGGAATATTATGAGATCTATTTCTAACTGGGAAACTTTGATGTTAAATTGTCGGTACAGGGATACCAAATAGAAATGATGATAGTATGAAATTACATGATGATAATTCATAGAAATGTATGAGTTTGTGTTACAGACTAATCTACATGTTATGGGCTATGAAATAGACAAGGGATAATGATGATGAAAGTGGATATCATGACCACTAGCCGATAAACATTATGGTATGAATATTGTATGTGAAATTATATAGGTTTGGATGCATTGCTATGATATGTGGACCAGTGTAGGATTTCAGGTGATGACACTGCCCAAAACCGAATAAACGATGACAAAACCCCCAGCAACATAGTGCCACTGTATATTCCATTGTAGGGTGTGGACCTTAGTTATGATTAGGAGGGGTGGAGGCATTTCCCACCGTGTATCCTCTGAAACCTGAAGTTGTGGGAGGATGGTGTTAGCTCATGCTCCCCAAGATGTGTGATGATGACTGTCAGTTGTCTGCTAGGGAAGCTTGGTCGAGATAGTGACACTTCCGCTTACGGGTTCTATTTGGAGTTACGTCAATATAGTTGACGCTCTAAGACAGTCTAGTAGAGGAAGGATAGGAATGGAGATGGAAGTAAGTTAGGGAGGAAGGATGAGTAGAAATAGTTGAGAAAGTATGGAGATTTGTCTTATGGTGGAATTTAATGTTTTCCCTTCTAAAAAAAAAAAAAAAAAGGGAAAATGTGTATATATGAATATTCATAATTGCGTAACTAAACCACAGTTGTCTAAATAAAATTGTTGAACCAGATAATTGTAAATAAAGGATTTCTCAAACAATTGATTGGTTTGTTGTCTTTTGTAAAAGACTAGTCTTGCTGACTGGATTAGATGCATACATAAATTACTAAAGGATGATAGTTTTTGATTATTAGTACATGCACAGGACTTGTATGTACTAGCTACACATGCATTTCTTGTACATATACACTAGTATGTATGAGTTTTCTTAACTTACTTACTGATAATGTCGGTTAATTGTTATGAATGTGTGAACCGTGTTTCTTTTCCTTTGTACCATAAGATACCTTAACTTCGGGATGAAGTTTCCTGAAGGGTGGGTGTATGTAACAACCCTAGTTGAATATATTCTTAGGGATTATTAAGAAAAATTAATTAGGTAATTAATTGTCCTAACATGGTTTTAATTAAACAAAGATTGGCATAATAATATTAATTAATTAATTAATTGTTATAATTTTGATTAATTAATTAATTACCTATCACATTCAATGACATGGGTGATAAATTTAAGAAGGTTAATAATTTTAATTTGTTTAAATGATTTATGTATACGGAGGGGATAAGAAACATTAAATATACGGATAAGAAACATTAAATAAAGAGATAAGATAATAATGAAGGGATAAGATATTAATGAGCGGGAAGAGAGTCAGTGGAGAGGGCATATGACGGGAGGAGTCTTACGAGGAGAGGGCATTATTATTGGGAGGAGGAGAGAGTTCTGGTTTGGGGGGGCCTTGGATTTTCTGGTTCTGTGTTGGAGTTCTGCAGTCTTGGAGGATCATTACGGGGGGGCACCGGGTTGCTAGGGGTTTTGGGCACTGGGGCCAGGATAGCCTTATGGTATCCTGGAGCTAGGAAGCTGGACAGGCTGCTCCTAGCTGGCAGGGAGGAAACACGGTTTGGGCAGAGTTGGTCAGCGCATCAGGCAGCAACAAAGCAACAACTAGACAACCAGGTCAACGAAGAAATTAGATCAGGAAGAGGTAATTAAATTTTATTATGTTAAGTTATTTTTCATGCTGTAAATAGATTTGAATTCTAGCATAATTTTTATGCTTATAGGATGTCAATGAATGATTTACGTATAGAGAAAGGAAATATATGTTAAATTGCATGTAATTTTTTATTTTACGGCATTATATAGAGTCACCCATGAAAATTAGATGTAGGAGGCCATGAACCATTAAACTGAAAGAACTATCTTAGATTCATAGTATGAAAGGAAGTCAAAAACTATTTCCTCGGTTACCCCAATATCGAAACTTCCTCTAATTTATCCATGATATACATGTTAGACATATAAAAATCAGTATATACTTATATATGGATATGAATTTATTCGTTCCCCAGTGAGTGAAATAAAAGTATGGCAAAATAAATGGTATATTTTATTGAGCCATAATATTTCATAAATTTATATTCATATAGTAATCTATATATTTATATTACAAATTGAATATAAATATTTTTTTCCTCTGAAAAATTCGTAATTTTATTCATAAAAAAGGAGCCAAAATTACATTCACAGGTGCATGATGCACTCCCCCAATCCATGGGTAAAAGATTAGATAATAAGAAACCCGAAAGGGCTCGGAAAAATTACTAAATCACAAAGAATATTTACAATAATAATAACTAGTAAGATCCTACAACTAAAGCAAAATAATAGAACTGCACACCCAAAAAGGACCTCAAAGTGTAGATCCACAGATCCACACTGCATGCCAAAAGGGTGGACCTCAAAGCTCTGTTCCAACCACCAAAGAAGCAAAAAAAACATCAAGCTCCAACTCTCATAATAGAGACCCATAACCTTGCCACCAACACATCAAGAAAGGGAGCCTTCGAAGGCCCTAGATGGATTTGTTCGAGCGATAATCCCAAGAAAAAAAGATACCAGACTGGCCAACATCAACAATCCATGAGACACACAAGAAGTGACGCACCAGAGAAAAACCAAGCCATAAGAGGCTGGGGCACCAATCGAAAAAGCCACGCATCCAAAGGACATAGCCACATTCAAACCCGACAGAGAGGGAACAAATCACGACCATGCCAGTAGAGGATGCACCCATGAAAGAGGTGCACCAACACTATCACAGGCACACTAAGCATCCACAGGAGAAAGCACTAGGGAGACCCGAAGGAGGTGCCCACAAAGAAATCTGCGGGAGGGTTGCGACCAGGAAAACCCTTGTCGCAGAGCCCTCCACTAATCAACACATTGAATACATATGGTTTGCTTCTTGTTTTTATAGTTTTAGATGGTGAATAATATGAACCAAAATTTTATTATTATCATTATTTTTAATCATAAATATGATATTTTATATAATAAAGGTTGCAACATAGCTTGCAACAAATAGAACAAAATTCCTATTTCAAAATATTCAGCAAAGTCCAAAATAGAGATACTAACTTCTTGCACACAACTGTATCTATCTAAGTCTTTCTATATTACATCCTAGTGTTTCTTAGTGGTATATTTGATAAAAAAATCCCTAAAAACCTAAGAAATTTACAAAACATTTAACTTAACAAAGGGAATAGAAGATGGTTGCATTTTTCTTTGCTACATTCATTGGATCAAAGTTGAGCCTAACAATTCCCATATCTACTGCCAACTGATGTACTATTACCTCATCCTTCAATCCATCACAATTGGAGTTGACTGATTACATCCAATTAAAGTCTCCAAAGTGACCAACCTTTATCAAATAAATGACCATATTTCTAAGCATATTACAATCAACCTCTAGAACTACAATTTGTCTCTTCAACTAGACCAAAGTACCATGACTATTACATTCTAGGTGGTGAGTTGATTGTCAATTTCATGAATCTTTGCGATGGTAGTAAAAATTGATTTTCTATTTCCTTGAATTAACTCCTCATGGGTCCCTAAAGCTCTTCTCATCTATTGCAACTAGTGATAGAAACAAAGTTACCAAATGAACGAGAACTCTCTAAAGTTCTTATTTTGAGAGGTCACATTTTTTACCCTTGTTTCAAAAAATGGTGCTACCAGTAGCACCCTTTTTTTTTGCGGGGGGGAGGGGGGAGGGGTGGTTAAAATTATGACATGTTTGACATCACAACCTTGAGAATCGATACCATTGCAGACAAAAACCTTTGAATTGACCCTGAAATCGAAAAGTGATGTTACCTAGTAGCATTGGTTTTTTTTTTTTTTAAATTAAAATTACAACATAATTGAAATCATGGCTTAAACAACTTCTACCATCATAGATAAAAGCCTGAAAAGAGACCCCTAAACTGATACTTCAAAATTATTTATTACATTAATTTTTTTTTATAAAAAATAAATAAATGGGAAAGAAAAATACTCCGCAAACATGTTCTTTTAAAAGAACAAAAAACACACATATTTTTTTATAAAAAGAAATTTAATCCATTTTTTAGATATATTTTTTAAGAAAAAGTTCAAAAACAAAATAATCTTAAATTTTTTTAATTTCTTTATTTTTATTTTTTGAAAAAAAAAGAAATTAGACAAAAAGAAATTAATAAACATAAATTTTAAAAGTATTTTTTTGGAAAAGTAACTTAAAAAAACAAAAACAAAATCACCCAAACTTGAGAAAAACACAAAAAAAATTAAAATTAAAAAAAAATCTGATTTTTCGTGGGGACATGGGTAGGGGCATCACCCCCCCTCTCCAAAACCCATGAATTAAAACCTTCCCTCCCCAAAACCCATGAATTAAAACCTGAATTAATTTAATTCATGGGTTTTGGGGAGGGGGGACGATGCCCGACATCGCCCCCTCCCCAAAACCTGGACATGGCATCACCCCCCCTCCCCAAAATCCACAAATTATTTAAATTGTGGGTTTTCTTTGGGGGAGGGGCAATGTGGTGGCATCGCCCACTCTCCATTGCCCCATGAAATTTCATGGGGACATGGGGACCCAACATCGCCTCCCCCCAAAAAAAATATCACAAATTATTTAATTCGTGGCTTTTGGGGAGATAGGACGATGTCGAGCATCACCCCCTCCCCATGTCCCCATGAAATTTAATGGTGACATGGGGAGGGGGTGATGCACCCCCCTATCCCCAAAAGCCACAAATTAAATAATTCATTGGTTTTGGGGATAGGGGGCAATGCTCGACATTGCCCCTTCCCATGCCACCATGGAATTTCATGCCCCTTCCCATGTCACCATGAAATTTCATGGTGACATGGGAAGGGGGCGATGTTGGGCATCGCCCCCTCCCCACGTCCCCACAAAAAATTATGTGTGTGTTTTTTTTAATTTTAGAGTTTTCTTGGGGGGTGATTTTTTGTGCTATTTTTAATTTCTTTTTCAAAAAATCTTGTTTTAAATTTGTGTTTATTAATTTCTTTTTGTTCAATTTTTGTTTTTTTTAGAGTTTTAAAAACAAATTGTGTCTATTAATTTATTTTTGTTTATTTTGTTTGAGTTTTAAAAAATATTCAATTTTTTTTTAACTTTTTCTTAAAAAAATTATTTTAAAAAATTGGACTATGAATTTTTTAATAAATAAATCTTGAAGTAACAATTTAGGAGTCCTTTTAAGACTTTTATCTATGATAGTAGAAGTCATCTAGGCCACGATTTCAATTAGGTCGTAATTTTAATTACAAAATAAACCTGATGCTACTAGGTAATAGAGAGGGACTGGGCTTGACTCCCTCACAGGAGGGCCCAAGAAAATAATAGTAGAGTAAAGTGTTGGGAGTGTTAAATTTATGGGGTTGTTACAATCTCTATGTACAACATATTTACTTTTTACTCCTACCTAAATTATAGAAAGAATTCCATAAATTATGGTGGGCAGTAATTTCTAGTAAAAATGTCTAATTACCTAAATATGAGGAATGTACTGCATATTTACTTCTACCTATATTTATGAAAATAATCACATGAATTATAGAGGAACAATTTAACAAAGTCAAATACTATGTGGATGCACTAGTAAATTTGAGTCATTTTGCGACGATAATTTCGTGGCGCACGCGATGTTCTGTCATGGAGATGGCGACAAATATTGGACCCCCCAAACGTCGTATCACGTGTCGTGGAAATTGTGAGGACCTAAGGATATTTTTGCCTGCGAGATGAACTAAGGATGTCATATCATCGTGGTCGCGAGGGGGATGAACTTCTTAGGTTGTCGCATGAAAGACGATCGAAATATGTCATCGCACGAAATATGACCTAAATAGGTCGTCGCATGAAAGATGACATAATGAGGTCCTCACACRAATGATGACCTAAATAGTTTGTCACATGAAAGACAACCTAAATAGGTCGTTGCATGAAATACGACCTAAATAGGTTGTCACACGAAAGATGACCTTAGGTCATTGCCTGCGAGACRAACTATCCAATGAATTTGGGGGACGAAGATTCAATACCATCGACGAACTATCAATACCATCGATGAGAAAAGTCGTCGCGAGCACGAAGAGATCTGAGTATTTAAAAAAAAATGAGCATTGACCCTCCAATTTGACAATGATTATGAAAATATTAAAATATTAGAAACAACCAAATAGATTGTATCAGAATAAATAAAAAATTAAATAACTTGTACACCTCTAACTTAGAGGAGGCAATCTCTTTCCTGAATGATCTTTAGACCTCTATGGGTACTCATGCCATCATTCAATGATGTCATATCCAAAAGAATATAAGTAGATTGAAATATGAGCTCAAATTTCCCTTGAAATAATTATCCAAATCTTGGTAATACCTATGTTTTCCACATTTTCATCCTCTTTTCATCCACTTTTTATGGAAATGAAGCAATTCGTAGTTAAAAACTTATTTTATATATTAAAGTAATAAAAATTTTGTTTTTCATCCCCTTTTTTATCCCTTTATAGGGAAATGAGATTGTTCATAGTTACAAACTGCTTTTATAATTAAAATAAGAGTGACATAGCAACAATTTCCTTGTTCTTTTTAACAATGAATGTTAAAATAAAGGAAGGTTGAGAGAGGTGTTGACACTTGAATCCGTTAGGACCGAAATGACAACCTCACTAGCATGAAAATCCTCCTACGTTTTTATAGAGGTGGTACTCCTTTGTCTGAGATTTATAAAATGTGGGACTTTTAAAGAAGTCTGTCAAAGGAAAGTAAAAAAGAAAACAAATTTTTATTTTAAAAGAGAGTTCCTGACAATGGACCAGGAAACACACAGGCATTCATACATTTAAAGAAAATAAACAAAATTCCTCACATCCATCATAATAGGGCTAAAGGTTTATGATCACATAAAAACTAAAAGAAAATGATCCACATGGATAAGAGAACTTTGATAGATTAATACATGGGAAAATCAAATGGAAAATGATAGATCAACCTCAAATACTTTATATTAAGAAAAAACTGGGTTACAAAGTACAGTCGAGATTGTTCCCAAAATAACTCTCTTGGAATTTCTAAAAAACATATAGTTCAATAGATATTCTCTGAAATTAAAATGCGTTTGTCATAATGACTGGGATTGGGGCTCCCACGGACCATAAAACAAATATGTATATGAATGAAGTTCATAGAAAGAATAAAGTGGGCAACAGAAGGAAGAAAGACCTGGTAAGAAGAAAAAAGAAAATATCAGTCTTCGATTAAACCTTTCTATTTAAAGAGGTGGAGTAACTGGATGAAGAGCTTGATAAAGACAGAAATACATGATCAGTATGAACTTATTATGATGGTATCTCATGGTTTACCACTTGCTCGCTGATGTCCTTTTATGTCTCTCCTCAGTGGTTACAAGAACCGTCTCAACTGTCCTTTGCCTTTCATTGGTGAGTTTGTCGACAACCTTTTTGAACCATTCCTCAATGTAGCTCCTCATTGGAACCACGTTGGTTTCATGCCAGATTTTTATATTGAAGAGTTCACCTTCCAAGTCCTGTAGATCAATAGAAATGTTTCGCAATGCTTCTTCAATTTATTGGTTTTTAATCGAATAATAAACTAGCCAATTTTCCACGTCATCTTCACCATATTCAAGAATGCCATAGAATTTTTCAAGTGACAACCCTTTAAAGATCTCAACTTGTTCATCAAATGCTTTCTTGGTTAAGAACAACGATTTGAGTATCAATTTCGGGTCTTGGACCTCATTGGTACTGCCATCTAGATCTATCTCAGTTAGCTTCTTGAATAATTCCTCTCTTCTAGTTATGGCATGGCTGCATGTTTGAACAATACCATTTAGGTTTTTTACCTTTTCCTTCCATCATGCGTTCAGTTGTTTTATTCGGTTCGGAGAAGGGCTATCCTCCTCTCTTCTTCTCAATTATGTCATATTAGTAACTTTAACAACAAATGGTACAACCGCATCGAGGTAGAAACCTTCCTCGTTTTTCAAATCTGCTTGCAAATATTCCTGAAAAGCGTGTGCTCTCGTTCCAAAAGAGACCACGGTCTTTGACATCTCCCAAGACTCTGTTATTAATTCCATTCCTTTCTTGATATTATTTTCCACATAGCCTCGGGCTGATGTGAGAAGGCTTGCCGATCCTTTTAACTTTTCCACAGGTGTGGTAGGCCCAATCATTGCTAAAGGACTAGAAAGCATTGGAAGGGGCATTAAAGCTTCCTCCAATTATTTGATTTTCTCCTTTAACCTAACATTCTCCGCTTCAAGGCCTCCAATAGATTTGTCTAGAGAATCTCCAGTTGCTCAGTGTATCTGGGAAATTTGGGAAGGCCGCATGTTGCATAGGTTAATCTCTGAACGAGATTTCCATTTATTATTATTTACATCTCTTTTCTCAATAATCAAATTTTTGGATTTACTGTAAAAAACAACGCTCTGAAATGCAAAAGACTCTTCTTCGTCGAAGGTCTTAGTCCCAATTATTTTCATCTGAGGATTCTGCTGAGAAATGTTCTCTAGCTGGTTGTTGTTGGGGAACACTTTCTCGATGTCAATTTAGAGTTCCATATCCTCGAGGGAGAGTTCATGGATATCACCTTCTCCTCGAGGTCCTGCCTCTTCTTGCAATTTTTTTTTTCTTTTCTTCCTCAAGGGAAGTTTATGAGAACTTTCAATTTTTCCGGAAGGAGGGTTCTTATCTTCTCCTTTGCCTGAAGAAATATGGGTGACTTTCTTACTTGGTTAGGCCATTGGAGCACTACTCCGACATGTTGTATTCTTTGGTGTGACAGTTGGGGATTGGGCACTTTTCTCACCCAGACCTTTTCCTCTATGCTTGTATGACTCATTAGTATTGAGTATTTTCTCCAGGTCGTCAGTGTCACGAGCGGGAGTTCCTGAGGAATTGTCTCTGTCTTCATTTTGAATAGTGTTAATGAAAGAATTTGAAACCAATAGCCAATAGATCTACAAAAATACCACTAGGGTCAAAACCTTTTACTTTTTCAAAATATTTTAAATTGAGGCCTTGGAAGTGGCCCACGAATTCATCAATATTGTTCATATTTCTGAATATGAAATCCCCGAATTTCCAAGGCAAAGGTATGAATTGATTTTTTCTCTTTTCATGAAAAAAATGCATCTAGTAGGTGTACTGCCTTCATATATTAGCAACAAACATTTTTTTAGATATGTGGCACAAAAGGAAAGAAGGATTTTCTTTGGATACAAATATCCTTATAACGTTAGAATTTTCCATTTGTTCTAGTGTCCCCTTCCTATCCAGGAACTTACTCCCCTGGTCAGACATCCGGGGAGCGTTATTTGCAAACAATAATTCTTTAAAAACTGATACAAAATCATTAAAGACTTCATAAAAATGGTGGGAGGCCTTGTGCCTCCACAATGTTTGATACCACAAGGTTACTGGGTCGAATTCACAATTTACCTTCTTGCACACAAATAATCTCGGTAACTGACATTAATGCACTATCGCGAAAACCAAATAAGATGACATAAACAATTTTTTCTCCTTCTTGTATTGCACCAATTGGGAAGAGATTTCAATGGGAATCAACTTACCCCAATCGAAGATGGCCTGTTCATTGACCGTAAAATAAATAATGTAAAGAATCATCCAGGAGATGCTCGCCATGATTTCCTATCCTGTTATCCTCATAAAAAGCCATGCAATTTCCCGGAAGGGATTTTTAAATGAGCCAACCTACAATCTTCTGATGTCCTCAGGGACAACCATTGGGTTTTCTAGGAATTCAGGTAAGAGGTCCAGTCCATTGTCATGATTTTTTAAGAATTCCTTGTAATTATCACCTTTGAAGGTGAGCATTGTCTCGAGAAGCCTCAACATCTTACAGAAAACCTGAGGTGACATAGAGACAGGGGAATGGTCCCACAACTGGATGATCTGCTGGCTTGGAATGTATCTCTCAGTGCACCATGTGACCAACTCCTTGTTATCGCACAATTTGTAGCTAGGAGGAAAGGCTATAAGAAAGAAGGCCAAACTGGTGTAACATAAACCTATCCCACCCAATGTCACCATGATGGGGAGGTTCTTTCTATTTAGGGAGGTGAGGCCCAGGGGAGACGTCCCTGGTGACCTGTGGTTTTGAGGAGGCAGAAGGGTAAATGAGACAAGGACAAGTTTTCCCCCTCACAAGTCACCACCAAACAGATAATCCCAGCTAAACAACCAATAATAAAGTAAATCCCCAATGAAGAACACCTGCCTGGAACAAAGCAATAACAAACTGATATATGCAAGCTATATTTCAATGGGTTAGCACTTCATAAGACTATCTGATAAATATACATAAGCAATTGGCAATAAATGTTGACAAAGTCAATGTTTATCACTAGCAATGAAAAGATATAACACTTCACCAATAAATATTGGAACAATGTGGCATTCAATGTAACCAATCAACACTTTATTCAATTAATGCCTAAACCACCATTCAGTTGCTCTTAAAACTCTAAGTTGCTGATGCCATCATTGGTTATTTCATCTTTCACTCACCACTTGGTGAGGTCTGAAATTTGCACCCTATCTTGGGTTATTGGCTGATTAAGTGAGGCGTACTTCTTGAAGGAAGACATTTTTGGCATTATATGGTGTTTCTCTTGAAGGAAGGTGTTAAAACTAGGGTTTGTATGGTTATTTCTTGGTGAATTGTAAGTATTGTTTTGCAAAACTTCTTGATTGAATGGTTGTAGTTTAAATTCTTGCATATGTTTATGAATATTACTGAATTAAAACCCTAGGGGACAATCACACAAGTAGGTCATTGTCTCATGTCCCCTGATAAAGAAATCTTTAGCCATTGTTGAGGAAAGAAAGAGCCTAGCCATAGCTACACTCCTATTTCCTCTTCCTCTTTGCTAGCCATACTATTTTGAATCCAAAAAGAGTGAGACATCCCTAACCTAGGTTTACTACACTAGGGCCGTAATCTTTCTAGGGTTTGCTAAAAGGCCTTGCTATAGCAACACCTTATCTCATGAAACCCTCTTGTTTTGGTCATATACTTTATTTTTGAGCTAGCCATTTGCTGGGAAGGAGGAGAGAGCACGAGGCCTTGATATAGCAGCACCAGAGTGAGCCTCTCTCCCCTAGGGTTTTGATTTTGAGGCCTTGCCTTAGCAACACCTCAAAAATCTTCCCTCTAGTCCTTGAAATCTTTGCCATCCTTCAACTCTTGCGTCCTTCACCTTTGACTCCATTAAACCCTAAGGCACTGATCTAAAGTCCTCTAACGTTGAAGTGAAACTTGATTACAACACTCTCAAAACTCTTTCAATTTCAAAACCTAACTACACTAACCCTAAAACTTAACTAACTCACTAACCCTAGTTGCTGACGTCATTATTGGTTATTTCATCTTTAGTGCAACAACGTCTTGTTTTAAGAGCAAGTGAATGGTGGTTTAGGCATTAATTGAATAAGGTGTTGATTGGTTACATTGAATGCCACATTGTTCCAATATTTATTGGTGAAGTGTTATAATTTTCATTGTTATTGATAAACATTGACTTCATCAACATTTATTGCTAGTTGCTTATATGTTATTAAGATAATCATCTATTGTATGAAGTACTAACCCCATTGAGACATAGCTTGCATATATCAGTTTGTTGTTGCTTTGTTCTAGGCAAGTACATTTTTTGGGGGTTTTACTTCTTAAATTGGCCTTTGGCTGGACTATCTGTTTGGGTGGTGACTTGTGAAGGGGGAAAACCTTGTCTTGGTCTTATTAACCTTTTGCCTCTTCAAAACCCCAGGTCATCGGGGACGTATCCCCTAGGCCTAACCTCCCTAAAGAGAAAGAACCATCCCATTGTGGTGACATTGGGTGGGATTGGTTCCTATTACGCTAGTTTGGCCTTCTATCTTATAACCTTTTATCCTAGCTACAAACTGTGCGATAACACTCCTTACAATAAAAAACTTCCGGGACACACCTTGCGTGTGCAATTCCAGACGTCCAGATTATTTCCTTCTGGGCATATGGGGATGAATAATAGGAATATGCCTTGGACCACTGAAAAATATGATCCTCGTGCCTGAAAATATTCAGTGAATCTCCATAGAACTGTTGTCGAGTTGCTGCCATAAGTCGTCGAGAATGTTCCCTTGCTCCAAATTATTTTAGGAATGAACGTTGGAGGGAGATGTTATAATCCTCTGTAAATCTTGTTTTAATGCGCTTTAATAGGAGATCTCCTCGATCCTTTCTCTTATTAAGGACCATCCTTTCAAACCTGTATGGTAAGTTATTAGCATTAAAAGCATAGTAAATGTGCATTGGGAAGGGCGTGAGGGTGGAGGGGGCGGACGTGGGAAATATGTGACTTGCGATTTTTGTGAACCTGGGGACCCATGAAATCGAGATCCCGTGATGGTATGAGGTGCAAAATTGGCTAAGTGTGGGATGACGTGGATGTTAGATGGATTCATGTAGGAGGAATGAAACTTAGGCAGTTTGGGGAGTCTGGGGATAGAAATTTAGATTGAGAAACTCTTTGGTGCAATGTGTCTATCACGGAACATGGGAACATGAAAAATCAATCCCGACAACTTGGGAACCTGCGATTGTAGAATCGACTAAGTATGGAACATCACAAGGGTCGGTTGGACTCGTGATGTGAATTTGTAGATGGAGGTGAGAAATCGTAAGTCCACCAACTTGAGAACCCATGGTATGAAATGTGACTAAGTGTTAGAACTAGAAAAACAAAGTTACCAACTTAACGAGAACCGTGACCTCAAAATGAGAACTCTAGCCCAAAAATATGATATTTTTGGGTAAAAAACACAAAATCAACCCCCAAATAAAAAGTGTTGCTACTGGTAGCACCTTTTTTTCAAAGGTGGTTAAAATTAGGACTTGTTTGAAACCATTCCCTTGACATTATGAACAAAACCTTGACAGAACAATGAAATTGACCCTCAAATCGAAAAGTGGTGCTACCAGTAGCACCACTTTTTTTTTGGAGCTAAAACTATGACCTAATTGAAACTGTGGCCTTGACTACTGTCACCATTTTTTTTTTTGAGTAAAAACTATGGCCTAATTGAAATTTTGGCCTTGACCATTGACACCACTTTTTTTTTTTAGTTAAAACTATGACCTAATTAACACTATGGCCTTGACCACTAGCACCACTTTTTATTTTTGAGTTAAAACTATGACCTAATTGACATTGTGGCCTTGACCACTGACACCATTTTTTTTTTTTACTTAAAACTATGACCTAATTGAAACTATGATCTTGACCACCTACACCATTGCAAAAAAAAATAAAAATAAAATAGAAAATTGACTCCTAAATATAAGTGTTATAACTTAATAATTTATGTATCATTTAATTTTATTTTCTTAAATAATTTACATCAAAAAAAATTGAATTGGAAAAAAAATACCCCTAAACAAATTCTTTAATTTAATAATTTTTTCTTTTTTAAATAAAGAGAAAAATATTATGTTCAAAAATGATGAAAATTACATTTTTCTAATAATTGTTTTTTAAAAGTAACGTAAAATCTAATTTTTTTGAAGAAAAAAAATTGAAAATAACACTTTAAATATAAGATTTAAAAAAACAAATTTGAAAAAAAAAACACAGATTTTAAAAAAATTTAAAAACAATAAAAAAAACTAAAACTAAAATACACTTTAGAAAAAAAAATAAATATGAAAAGTAAACTAAATTAAAAAAAATAAAATTAAAAATAAACTAAATTTAAAAATTACAGTAAACTAAACTAACCTAAATTCATACTAAATCAAATTTTAAAACTTAAAAAATAGTTTAAAACTTAAAAAATAGTTTTGAAATTTTAAAAATTAAAGAGGTGTTGCCCCTACAATCAATTTGAGAAATACTTCTGAAATGATTGAAATGATTTCAAGTGTGGATAGTCTCTAACAAATTTTATTTTTAATCATGGAGCATGCTCTCCGTTCGTGCAATTACAATTTTTCGATAAACGTTACAAACCTTTTGTAAATATGGAGAGAAACATAATTGTAAAATTTGAATAGTTTTAATCTTGAAAATTCGTAGTATGATTTGAATCATTGTTGGTAGCCTTAATATTGTTATTGGCTTGTTTTTTTTTGGATATAAGTACTCTCCAAGAATCTTTACATCCGACGGTTGACATCGATTTGGTTTTTAGATGCCACGAATGCATAGGCCTGGAGGCAGATCATGTAAATTGGGTAGCAAGTATGTTGAGGATCAGGTGCTCCATATAGGCTACGGTTGTTGTTTCTCTCGCCTGACATATAGGTTACCGCTGCTACGTGCGGGTTGTTTGTGCTGCGTGGGGGTCGAGGGGGTGATGCCCGGCATCGCCCCAGCCCTCTGTAGCCTAAGCTCTGGTCCCGTGGGTCCATAGGACCGGAGCTTAGGCTGTGGGGGGCTGGAGCGATGCTAAGCATCGCCCCCTCGACCCCCACGCGGTACAAACAACCCTCAATTGTATTTAAAATCTAAATTCATACATAAAATTTAAATTTGGTTTGTTTTTTTCTTAATTTAATTTTTTGTTTATCTTTAAAATGTTTAATTTTAATTTTTAAATTTGTTTTTTTTAGGTTTTATTTTTTGAGTTTTGAAATTTAATTTAGTTTAGTATGAATTTAGGTTAGTTTAGTTTATTTTTTTTATTTTTTTAATTTAGTTTAGTTTTCATATTTTGTAAAGTGTATTTTAGTTTTTGTATTTTTAATAAATTTTTTTGGGAGGTTTTTTAACAGTTTTTTTTTTTTAAATTTATATTTTTAAGGTATTTTTTTTGAATTTTTTTCTTTAAATTTTATGATTAAAGTGTTATTTTTTTTTTTTTTGCCCTAAAAATTAACATTTTATGTTCATTTAAAAAAAATAATAATAAAAATTTGCAATTTGCATAATTTTTCAACCTAAATTGTTGTTTTTTTTTTTTTCTTAATTTAAAAAAAAATATGTTTTTCATTAAATTAAAGAATTTGTTTAAGGGTATTTTTTTTCGCAATTCGATTATTTTCTTAATGTAAATTATTTAATAAAATAAAATTAATTGATATGTAAATTATCAAGTTATAACACTTTATATTTAGGAGTCAATTTTCAGTTTTGTTTTTTTGCGGTGGTGTCGATGGTCAAGGCCACAATTTCAATTAGGTCATAGTTTTAAGTTAGAAAAAAAATTGTTGCTAGTGGTCAAGGCCACAGTGTCAATTAGGTCATAGTTTTAACTCAAAAAAAAAGTGGTGCAAGTTGTCAATGCCACAATGTCACTTAGGTCATAATTTTAACTTAAAAGAAAAATGGTGCTACCGGTAGCAACACTTTTCGAGTTGAGGGTCAATTTCATGGTTTTTCTCGTAATGTCAAGGGAGCAGTTTCAAACAAGTCCCAATTTTAACCACCTCCAAGAAAAGGGTGCTACCGGTAGCACCACTTTTTGAAACGGGGGTAAAAATGCGACCCTTAAAAAAATGAGAACTCTGTAGAGTTCTTGTTAAGTTGGTAACTATGTTGAAAGGGATACTAAGAGGGAAGAAATAAAAAGGGAAAAACGGGTAAGTGTAGAAGGGGGAAAAGAAAGGGAGAAAATAAATCAGGAGAATAGAAAATGGAGGGAATTTTTTTGAAGCGGGAAATGAACTCAACAACAGGCTCTAACTATGGGATGATGACCCCCTATGGGTTGTCTAGAATCTAGAATCTCTTGTGACCAGGTGATTCCTCCCATTGGGTTATGGAATCAGATTAAGAATATACAAACTAGAAATAAAATTATGTACAATGGGAATGAAAAGTGCTAGGAGAAGAAACCTTTCAGATGTTGCCCATTGAAAAGAAGCATTAACCTTTTTCCTTTCATTTCTTGGAGCATATATGAGTTGAAGCCCAATATATTTTCGACGACATAGGGTTCGATCCAGAGTGCTTCGAACTTCATGTGCATGGAAGGATTTTCCTTGGCTTTGTTCCAAAGCAGGACCAGTTATCCTTTCTGAAATTTCTTCATAGTTGTGCTTGGATCAAAATATTTTTTGATGATCTGTTGCTTCTGAGAAGTCCAATTCAGGGATTTGCTTCGTTCCTCCTCTAGCTTTAGAAATTGATTGATCCTTTTCTGAGTAGGGTAAGTGTCTTCTGTATCTTCAGTATTAAACACAAATATCAATTCGTTAAGCTCGAGGTTAATTGGCATTTTTTCCTCTTTCCCATAGACTAATAGATACAGAGTCATCCTGATATTATCTTTCGAGGTTGTCCTGCTTGCCCATAATGCTTCTGTCAGCTTTAGGTGCCAATTTCTTTGGTTTCTATCAACCTTTTTTTTTAATATCTGCACAAGTTTTTTTTTCGTGGATTCGGCAAGGCCATTTCCTTGTGGATAATAATTTGAAGACTGACCCATAATGATCCCATATTGTCCGCACAAATCCATGAATTTTGACCCAATGAAGATCGAATCGTTATCTTTTATAAATTTATCAGGGACACCAAACCTCGACATAATGTTGTCTTTGGGGAATCCAATCAATTCTTCAGCGTCGACCTTCTTTAACGCCACCGCTTCTGGCCATTTTGTGAAATAATCGATATATTTTAGAATGTACATGTGCCCTTTGTTAGATTTTGGATTAATGGGCCCTATGACATCAAGTACCCATTGGGAAAATGGTTGTGCCACCATAATCGACTGTAGAGGAATCACAACTTTCTTCATTTTTCTTGAGAAATGTTGGCATGAAAAACATATCCTTATTGCGGCGTACGAGTCCTTGAAGATTGATGGCTAGTAGAATCCTGCTCTAATTATTTTGTGAGTAGTTGAGTGGGTGCAAAGTGTCCATCGCATATTCCCTCATGGAATTCTTTGATCAGTGTTGGAGCTTGATTCTCATCGACACATCTCAACAGTATACCTTCAAAATTTCTTCTGAAAAGTATTTCAGCAATCAATACACATCCATTCACCTTCATCTTGAGTGTCCTTCACTCCTTGGAACTCATTGTAACATGGAATTGCCCTTATCTTAAATAGAATATGATATCTCCGTACCATTCTGAATCATATAATGGTTCCCCATCTGATATTGAAATCATCCCATCGACTGAGTCCCATTCACCATAAGCTTTCATAATCCTTGTCCTTTTATTGCCTTCAACGGTTTGATCTCGATATCATACTCTTGAATTTTTTCTAGCCAATTGGCCCATTTTCCTTCCCTCAACTGTTGATTTAGGAGCATCTTGATGGGGGACAAGGGGACATAGGAAATAACATGATATTTTAGTATATAAGTATGAAAGTGTGCCACAACGTTTACGAGAGCCAAATCCTGTTTCTCGAGTTTTGAATACCTCAAATCATAGTCGTGTAGAGTTTTGCTAATAAAAATTATGGGAGCTCTTCTCTGTTGCTATTTTTTTCAGTGAGGACAGACACAACAATTGCCTCTATAGCAAATGAATAGATAATAAAATCCTTTTGAAAATTTGGACTAATGAGGACGGGAGTGGTGGTGATGGCCTCCTTGATCTTGTTGAATGCTTCCTAAGTATTTGTTGTCCACTCAAACCTCTTCTCTTTTTTCAACAACAAATTGATGGGTTTTACGATGCTTGCGTAATCAGGAACAAATCTTCGAACAAAATTATTTTTCCCGAAGAATGACTCGACTCTCTTCTTGGATGTCGAGGGGTTGAGTTCATTAATCACTTTAACTCTTTTTGGGTCAATGTAGATCCCTTCCTTGCATACAATGTGGCCCAACAACTTGCCTTGAGTCACAAAAAACAAGCATTTCTTTGGGTTGAGAGAGATGCCATATGATCTACATCTTTCAATGAATTTTCTTAAATGATGGATGTGATCCTCCCTTTTGCTTGAATGCATTGTCAAGTCATCTTGGTATTCTTCCATGAACTTTCCTATTAGTCTGCTGAACGCATGATCCATGGCTCTTTGGAACGCAACACCAACATTCTTCAAACTGAAGGGCATTCTACCGCATGCATATGTTTCCCATGGTGTGATAAATGATGTTTTTTATCTACCTTCCTCAGGGACTAAAACTTGATTATATTCAGAGAAACCATCCAACATAGAAATGAATTTATATCCCATAACTTGCTGCAGCAGAAACTCCATGTTGGGAAGCGAAAAATTATATTTTATGCTCGTTTTGTTAAGATTTCTGAAGTTGACACACATTCGGATTTCCCCAGTCTTCTTCTTGACAATCACTGGATTTGAAATCTAGGTTGAATGTCCGATGGGATAGATTATCCCTGCTTTCTTCAACTTTTCCAACTCAATTTTTACCATAGGCTTCATCTTGGGATTCATTATTATTATTTTTTGTTTCACAGGTTTGGCTTCTTCCCTCAAAGGAATGATATGATGGAATATCGTTTTGTCATGAGCCTTTAAGTCATCATAGGTCCAAGAAAACACATCAATATATTCCTTGAATAAGGAAAAATATTGATCAACATCTTCGGGGGTGAAATCAACTCCCAAATTGACATATTTCGGGGATTGGTCCGTTCCAATATTGACTTTTCTTGTCTCTTGCGCCTTTCGAACTGAAACTTATTCAAAACGATTCTTGGCATGATCGTCTTTTTTGAACAAATATTCACGTGTGTGCAATATTTGGGAAAGAAAATCATTTTATCATCTTCTTCTTCATCATCATTTATCAAAACATTCTCCAATTGTTCATCATTGTCAAACACTTGCAAGTACTCAATATTATCAGGCACAAATGGCCTAAAGGCCCTTTCCACCTGGAAAGATGTTTTGCTCATGATATCACATGGATTTGATAATGAAGCTACCAAAGCTAGAGAATCGGCCTTATGGTTCTTATCCCTTGGAATGAAAGAAATATTGAAAGAGTTGAAATATTCCATCAGTTCATTAACTCTTTTGAAATACAGTTTAAGTCTTTCCTTTTTGATTTTGTATTTTTGGGTAACCTGGTTGATGACCAACTTTGAATCTCCAATCACAGTGAGATGTTCTATTTTCATTCCTTGTGTGAGGATCATCCCCTGGATTAAAGCTTCATATTCTGCCTCATTATTTGTACATGGAAAATCCAATCTTACAACGTGAGGATGCGTCATCTTATTTGGGATTATGAGAACAATCCCAACTCTGTTCCCCGATTTAGAGCATGCTCCATCAAATGACATTCTCTAGTAGCCTTCAAATACACATTCTGGGACCTCCAAGTCTTGAGCTCGTTCTAGGTTTTCATTCTGCTCCATTTCCAAGATAACATAGTTTCCGATCTCAGTGTATACGTAGTCTCCCATTAATTCATTATCCTTATTTTTGAAGGAAAAAGGTTTTTTGGGATCTCGAGGTACTTTAATCATTGCTCCCTCCTTGCCTGGTAGCATCATACAACTACCGTTGTTCATTATATATCCACCAATCATGGAGCTCCAATCTCTTTCCAACACAACCCCATATGCTGGAGGCAGGTCTACCACAATAATATTGAAAACTGTGAGGATATGGTGAGCTGCTGTAATCCATGGATTCTTATTTTCTTTCTGGGAACCAATAGTCCCAGGTGCTGATGCACTCAATCCGGATATTACATGTCGAGTAGGCGAAGGAGTAGATAGTTTATAGTGAGGCTTCCCCGCAAAGGAGTAGTTTTTGAAGGCCAAAGATAAATTACATATAATCCTTGATTTCTCTGTATGCCAACACTTTTCTTGAATCGATGGAATATATGTTGTCGCCAGTTTCATAATATTTAGTGAAGCTCATGCCCAATGCTTCCATGATTGTGAGTGGAATTATATTATTTGTCGCACCAGTATCAACTAAATAGTTATGTAATGAAACATCATGGTTTTCAATTGAGATGTAAAAGGGTGTAATTTTACCTCTCAGCTTAGCAGTCGACGAGCTCTGGTTCTGTTTTGGAGTGGTAACAACAACTTTCGTTCTTTCCGATGGATCATCCAACAACTTCAAGAAATTCTGCCTCTGCTGAGGAATCTTCACCACTTATGTAAAAGGAAAGGTTATCCTCAACTTACTTAAGTCCTCCATGACATTGTACATCATTTGAATTGAGCTTGTCACTATGGGTTGCCTTGTGGTTCCAACTGTCACCTTCTCATTCGACACTTTTTCATTGGCTTTTTCCTTTTTTTTCTTTTCTTTGTTGGAGTCACCTTTATTCTTTGTTCTATTTAAAAATCCTCTTGTCTGGGTGACGTTTTCTTGTTAGTTAGGATTGTTTTCTCCCTCTCCATATATGTACATGGACGCCTCACATTCGTCCTTCTGCACTGTCTTAGAGAATTCATTAGGTAAGTAATAACCTTCTTTCTCAATCAATTTCTCATCACAGACATCATCCAAAACAACCGCATTTGGAGTGGGCTATCTGGGAACCCTTGGTCTCGGTGGGTCTTAAATATTCTCGAATCTGAATCTGTTTTCAGGGGCGGGGTTCCTCCTTTGTTCGGGAATTGGCATTCTTGGTTTTGGCATGTAATTATCTCCCCTTCTCATCTTGGTTATTTCATTCTGCATCTGTTTGATGGTTCTATTCATTTTCACAATCTCAATTCTTTGCTTTGTTTCCTGTGCTTCCACATGGTCAACTTTTACGTCAGGTATGGTTCCCTTAAAATCTCCTCCTCCCGCCATTTGATTCTGAGTTGCTCGAGGTTTAAAATATTCATTTCTTCTCGAGATGGAAGCTCATTGATTATCAATATTCAGTTCCCCCATCTGTCTTTGTACTCTTCCCAATATAATGTTGGGGTCAGTGCCCGTTTAAATCATAATTTCTTCCATCTCGGTAGCCTTAGTCATTGCTTCCTCTAGGGTATCCATATGGGATGTTTTGATGGAATATTTCACATTCAGGGGCATTTCATTCTTATAGCAATCGAGAATGACCAGGCCATTTCGTCTTTTGTCTTCTGGGATTCTACTCAAAGTCTTATTGAACCTGAGATTAAAATCTTGTATCCTTTCATTCTTCCTTAACCAAATCTGGGTGAAGTCTATGAAGAGGGTATGGTAGGAAATTGGGGGGCGAAAAATATTTAGGAATATAACTTCAAGGTCATTAAACGAGTAAATGGATCTTCTGGGAATTTTTGTATACCATTCATAAGCTCTTTCTGATAAAGTTTTCAAAAATAACCTCACCATGACGTCATCATGTTCAACTCGGTGGAAGTCACAAACGTTAAGAAATAAAAGAAAATGCCTCTTTGCATCGATTTTCCCATCTCTAGAAAATTTCTTCAAGGTTCCCTAATGATAATTGAAGAATCTATAACTAATCTGATCAAAGTAACTAACTTTTGATAAATAAAACATGATGAACTTACCTGAGGTCCTAGGTTTGAAGTAGATCCACAACTTGAAGTGCTTTCACTTATTATTGATTTCTTTTTCTGAAACCTGCAAAAACTTGTGCACACAAGAATACACGAAAAATTAGTTATACATGTTGATACTTAGAACACATCACCAAAAGACTTCATCCTCCCTTGAAATCCAGCCTTCTTTTTCTTCTTCTTCCCTCTGAAATTCGACTTGTATCAAATGAATGTATAATGATGTTTATTTATACCATTTATGTCACTTCCTTTTAACATTAGGGCTGACTTGAGACTTTCTTATTTTGTAATTCTTTTCTTTAATTATCTTCAGGGCCTACATGTACAATTCACTTTGTCATCTTCAAAAATTCATTTCTCCTCAACCATGAGGATCCACGTGACGTGCCACATACCACCAGAAACAACATGATGTATACTATCCATCCATGGGTGTTGTATCTACATGTGCATTTTCCTTTATGTCCAAATAACTTGATCAATCTTGTGGTCCAAAACCCATGACTAGGGTTGACATCAATGACAACAACCAATCTTCCAACAATCTCCCCATTTGTCATTGATGGCAACACTCATGCTCCCCCTATCATCATGATCCCAATTTCTCTCCCCCTTTGACA
>ML776819.1:1788038-1801794 GCA_009831015.1 Picea engelmannii
TTATATAAGATGTTAAGAGAACGAGATGAGGAGGAAATATTTTCCACTAAATTTATCATTGAGAATGCATTGATTCAATGTTTTATTATGTCATCTAGAGAATGTCCAACATCAAGAGGACAAGGGAAGTCTTATCATGCAAACAAAAAACTATTCATGGGGCCCTTAGAGGAGGAACAATCCACTCCAAGGGTACAAAATGATTGTTCTCTCTTCTAACATAAGAGGCTTAGGGAGTGTCTATAAAATAAACTATGTAAACCAAATTGTAGCAACAAATAACAGAGAGATTATTTAGATTCAGAAAATAATCAAAAAATTTCTTGTGGTTGAACAACTTGTTGTCAGTATAGATATAATTAGTACATGGATAGGAGAAGCATGTCCCTTTGACCATGTCCCTATTTTCCTACAAGTAGGGCATATTACTCCAAAAACCACATGTCCTTTTAAGCTCAACTCACATTGGTTGAAGGAACTTAAGTTCAAAGACCTAGTTTGAAATGAATGAAAATGTTATGATAGGTAGTTGGTGGATTTTGCAAAGTTACTCTTGTTTTTTTAAAACCTAAAAAGAATCAAAAGGAATCTAGAAAGAAAAGAACCCCATGCGCTGCACACTTCTTAGACCTCATGCCTATACCTCATGATTTGTTGATGATAGATGTATTAAGCATGAATGAAGTTGCAACTAACTACTTCAATTTGACCATTTTTCTGGGGTTGAAAAAATGTAGAAAAGAGTAATTGACAACCTAAAAGGTTCCATAATGATTTCCAAAAGTGATTGAGAAATTGAGAGTTGCGATCATAAATGATGGCCAAAGGTTAAAAATTACTCCATACAGGTTAAAATAAGAGTTTGACAACTTTAGAGGCACCAATAGTGTTGTGGCAAGTTACAAATACTAGCTTCTTCAAGAATTTATATAGTATTTCAAAGATTCAATCATGTTTGCATTAGGTGGTAGGATAACCACTAACAAAATCCATGAAGGGAATTGGCAATGGTTGTTACAACCCAAGGTCTTTGTTTGTAAGTTTTCTTTGACTACAATGTGAACATGTCTTGATATATGTTAAATTTGGCAGTATTGATAGTCATTCTCGAATGAGAGGCCATGTGAGCCACTCTGAGGCTAGCCAAGGAGATTTGGAAAATCAACCAGTCTTGTGAGGTATTGGAAAAATCCACAGGGAACATACAACCTCTGTGATTCAAACCAAGAGTCAAGACGAACAAGATGCTATATGATCTTGTGAGTCTAGCCAAGGTAAATGAAGAAACCTTGTAAGTCTAATAAAAAAGTCGAGATGTAAGTCTAATGCAAAATCCATGGGGAACATACAACTTCTGTGAGCATAGGAAGACTAGTACAAAAGTTAGGGGGAACATACAACCTCTGTGAGCCTAGTCAAGCCCTGTGAGCCATGAGAAAAAGTCATGGAATCTAAAAAAAGTTAGGTTGAATGTAAAATTCCCATGAGCTAGAAACAAACATGCAAAGGCTAGGTGGATGATAATATTTCAGTGAAAATATTGTTGTAATATAATGGAAGAAGGAGAAAACAACTAACTGCATTCAGAGCATCAACTAGGATGAATTATGACTGTGTTTTTTAGAGGAAATTACAGTACTTAATTACTTGATCTAGAGCATCAAAATCAAATGAATTCCAAACCATTACTTTCCAATTAAGTATATGCAGGTTACAGATGAAATGAAAAAGAAAATAGGAAAACACATACACAAGAGAGAGTCACACACTTCATATCATCACCACAAGAATCTTTGGTAAGAGTAGCTCTGTACTTCTGATTGATATTCCATTAAATTTTTTAGAAAATTACAAAGATGCTCAAAAAGATGTCTCTTCTATGCTTTTCCAACCCTTAGTACATTCAAAATTACAAGATATAAAGGAAAAAAATATTCCCCAAGCCAAGGAGGTTGAGCTCAACGACTATCCTACAGTTTGGGTTTAGTTACATTGAAAATAGGAACTAACTGCTAAAATATATAAGTTAACTTATTACATTAAAATCATCATAAAAACTTTGAAAAATAAGACATTTAACTCTCTATCTTCATGCCATCGATATATGGAGTCATTATGGGTGATCTGGCACAGGTGGAGATGCTTTGCAGTTGATTTGGATGATGATGTGGTTGCCCTGTCATAGTTGCATGATGTGTGGATGCAGTTCGCTACGCAATTGAGTTCATCACTTGCAAAATGAGTGCCTTGTTTCCATTTTATTCACTTGTTTGACCCGAAGATAGCACCTAATGACCATTCACTGATATATGAACTTAGAGGCATACAATATGGAGCTCTGGAAAAATTCACCATTCTTCAAAACACTGATTTTCTTATCCAAACTCAAAACCTTGGAGGCTATAAGGTTACAAAATGAGATTTAGTTTCATGTTGATATAACCTATACATATTCCTATGCCGAAGTAAATTTTATATCACCTTCAAACTTGCTTATCTCATCCAATCTGTGTCTTCCATGATGAAACCCATTTCTGCAAACAATTACACTTATAACACTTGCGCAACGTGGCCATGCTACACAAGTTCTATGTCTTGCTTATCTTCAATGCTAAATGTCATAATCTACACTTTGGGTTTTTCAGGTTATGTATATGATGTAACTAATTTCAACACACTATATCTTGCAAGTTTTCATAATAGCTTCAAAATTAGGGTTTTGGTTTTATCCCCCTGCTTATGATGACAAAATATAAAAAAGGACAAAACTGAATATTGTTAGCTCAACGATCTTATACTCCAACTACTTCTACAAGTAAGTATAAATTTCTCTTAGCCTCATGATCAATATCAATTTGTTGTAGTATTTGCCTCATAGCTCTATTTTCTTTCTTTAAAGACAAGTTATATTGGTAAATGTGCTTGAGATTCTTGTGCAAAGGGGAAAACCTTTTTACAATTCTTTTTCTATTATCAATGGCCTCATGACACTGGTTAATTATTTCAAAGGCATCCTTCAAGTGTACTCTTTGTTCCTCCCTCAATTGGATGATAATATATTGTGCTTCCCTTAACTAATTTTTTAGCCTTTTAATTGTACTCTCACCTTCTCCAGGTGAGGTATCTATCTTTAAAATTGTTGTAGGCTCATCATCTGTTGAGGGTTCTCTTTCAGAATTTTTCATTAAATCCAATTGCTTAGCTACATATCCAGTTAGAGGAACAATGGGCTTGGAAACCTCTACTACTTCAGGGCTCTTTTCAACTGATTTATTTTTCTTTTTCCTTTTGGAGCTGTCAGGAATTAATGGTGCTGTCTTTTTCATTGATAATGTGGTTTCCTTCTTTGATTTAGGATTACTAATAGCCTCTTCAATAATCATTTTCTTCATTTCTCTATTTTCAAATTGTAATTGTGCTATAGTATGATGGTATTTCTCAAGATGATCCTGCAACTCCATGATTGTCTTGTCATTTTCATCTGAGGGTATCTGATCCTTGTTAAATTCTTGATTTGTGTGATCAATAGGTTATTTTTTCATGATGGGTAGTCTCTTTGCTGCAGACTTTGTGAGAGGTTTTCCAGGTTTCAATATCTCAACAACTTTAGGGGTGAATTGTAATTTTCTACCCTTATTTTTTGTTTTCTTGCTTACTGGAGGTTTTGCAGTCTCTTTTCCTTTTCCACTCTCTTGATCTATTTTCCTTCCTTTTACTAGAAATCTCAAGGGATAATATGGTTTTTCTTTCAGCTGATGAATGAGTTCTTTGTCCCAAGGGTTACCAAAAATATCTGTTTCTATCCCTACTGAAACTAAGAAAGAATTCCATTATTTATTCTATTTCCTGAGTTCCTCTAACACCAATAGATTAATCAGAGAAAAGTGAAATAAACTAGGCTCAATCTGATTTGTTTTTGCTTGCACCTTGTCTGACATATTGCCAAGACTTCTATAGAGATAAAAGGGTAAATTTAATGGCTTTTACCAGTAAAATACATTAATAACCTACTGTGATACTGATACACTATGTTGAACCTTCCCTTACAAGTAAAATATCTCTAAGAAACCCTTAATAACTTGCCATAATGATCCAATATGAACTCCCTAAGCACTGTAGCATTGAAATTATGATTCTTGTATTCAAGTTTTAAGAAATCATGGTAAAAAATGAGATCAAGGGGCATACCTTTGAACCACTTTTCTCCTTGGGATGGGATCTCATTTGCAACAGAGATTGAATCTTCATTCACCTAAAATTTAAGATCACCTATCTTTGTGTCGACCCCATTGAAGTTGAGGGAAAATTATTTGGTCACCTACATATTATAACCCTGGAGTTTTTCACAAAAAAAAACACATCCGTTCTTCTCAAAAGATGCCTTGATTGCTGGATCGAAATTGATGAGATGCAAACCTTGGGGTTCGAATCTAATAATATTTCCACCTTTATTGTACTTATTATTCTATTCTAGATTTAACATGCTGGAAAGTACACACTAATCCAACTGTGCAAATGAAGAATGCAATCACTTTAAAATGTTAGTAGAATTGACATGGTGACCACACATGACTTTAATGACTCGCATAATCATGATCATGACCCATCATGACATGAGACTCCTAACCTTTTAAACAACTTTAGAATCTTTTGACTAGGTGACCCATATTCTAAAACAAGGAATTCCTTGGTCTTATGAAGACCAAGATATGACTCTAAAAACATAACATGCACATTTGACCAAACTTTCACCTTTTAGTAGATTATAGGATACTAACATCTAGAAATGATGCCATTAGACACAGACTCAATCCTAAGGACTACTAAGGAGAAAATATAGCACCCGCTAATTAATCTACGAGTCAAGCATGCAAACAAAACTTCTCATAAAGAAGCGCTAGTTGGTGATGGAATCCAACATCACATGATCGATGTGAAAAAGGGTTGAGTTTCGATGGGTGGGAAAATTAAGTTGACAACCTGCTTAACTAACTTACGCCCTGGTTCAATATACCTCAATGAGTAGTGGGAAACCTCCAAGGAGTTCAAGTGAGTCTAGCCAACGTCGATCCCAAGTAAAACACCACCTTCTCCATGCTTCCACCTTGGGTAGGAAGTCTAAAATATTATGGCTTCTATGGTACCACCTACTATACCAAAGCAGAGGGGGGGACAATCGACAGTCCGATTTACATGCAAGGGAAGGGTAACTAAGCCCAAAACCACTTTGAGAGATTCCCCAAGTGATCCCCATAATATGTGAAACCACTACACCAAGACCAAAAAACCATGGTTCACTACTCTGTCGGCCCCATGCGGCCTCATGCTTGACCCTTGTGTTATAAGGGTTTCCCAAAGTTAGTGATATAGCAACTGGATTTCACTCCCTAACTCAAAGCTCTATGATTGTTTAGCAGCTTTGGAAATTATTCTGACAATCCTATTCCAAATCTCTACACTTAAGCTAAGATGGATTTGAAGATCCCTAGAAATTAAAGTTACTAGATAAATTATAAAAAGCGCTTGATTTTTGGTTGTTGTTACTCAAAGGAGTGGTCGTGAAACTGTTGGCGTTTCGACTTGAATCTTTAAACCATGCAAGAGGAAAATGAAATGCAATAATTTCAAATTTGATGAAAACTAGCGATGGGAAGGAGTAAGAGGTTTCAAGCAAATAAATAATTTCTTTATTGATTACTATATGTGAACTACTAATGACAAAAAGTATGAGCTAATTGTCCAGATAAATGGAAGCAAAATGACCCAAATTTTAGAAATACCATGCAAATGTCATAGTTCACTTAGTACACCTATACAACATTGAATCAAATGTCATCATTCTAACATAGTAAACTTTTATGATTATAGAGACCACCATAATACCTCTATGAAATAAATGTTACTTATGGTTGAAATATGTGACGAATGGGTGTTGCCTTGATGAGGGACCAACACTATTATAATAAAACAATCCCAGTGGAAAAGTGCTTTGAACATGTTGATAGCTAACCATTGATAATCCTATGTTGATGGCTTAAAAATAATGAAAAATAGTCATATTACATGTTTATTCGTATTCAAGTAGATCTAGATATGGTCATCATGACGTACAAATTCTCCATAATGTGGTAATGAGATGTGGTCGAGCATGGGAGAAACCATTAGGTTATAAATCAATATCGGAAATATCTTCCAAATGTGAGCTCACCCACTAATGATTATGATTGGTACCAAGGTACTGAGTGTGAACCCATAAGTACAAGTATGGTAAAAATGTTCACCATGAAAGAGAAAAGAGACCATGACTTCCATTAGTGCGAAAGATTTAAGATCCCTTTTAAATATTATACACCCATTTTTCTATTATTATGCCTATACCATTGTTTATTCCTTCAAATCAATTTATAGTGTCATTCTTCCTCATGTTATCGATACCCACCACCCTACTAGGGAATCCATGGACTCCCAAACTCCTAACATTTCTCAACTCTTGGAAACATGATAATGATAGAACTAGTTATTTTATGGACAACTTTGTGCATCAACAATAGGAGTTTTATTCCAAATTTATGGAAGACATGATGGCCATGTTCCAAACCCTACGATGTGGTCTCCAACAATCACATGTCCACACTCAAGAATTTTTTTACCCCTTTGATGATGATATCCACACCTCTTACACATGTCCATGTTCAACATCATGCTCCAACATCTTTTTTCATGTCTAACTATCCTCTTACAAATGCACACACACATAAACAATTTCATGAGCTAATGTAACCCGAATTGTATTTCCTTTATGTGCCCGTTATTTTTTTAGAATGAAACTCTTTGCCAATATTGTAGTTACCCAAACTAGTGAGACACATTCGAATTTTACATGTAAACTACATTGAAAGCATGTAATGTTTGAGATTCATCCAACATTCATCTCCTTTCCATCCTCTCAAGTATTTTTGCCTTCAATGGATCTCTCTTATTTTGTCTATTCAATGGTACTTTCACAATCTTCCACTCTTTAAAAATACTCTAAACGACTTATGGGACCATCTCACAAGTAATTACTTGCACACTTAATAAGGGAGGAATAATCCTTGTACTAACTGATCTTCCAAACCTTTATTCTATTTCACCTAAGAACTCACCCAATACACATTCACTGCGAAGAAAAAAGAGTTACACCTTACAACACAACTTGTGAAACTCCTATTGGTCATCTCTCTTATACAAGAAACATAGTGTCTTTTGCATCATAGGTTTTTCTCTATCCTATATTTAAACACATTTCTACTAATATTGTTCTTAAATAGGGAGGAAATCGAATTATTTTCTTCCATCAACATCTTTCCTTTAACAAATCATTCTACAATTGGATCAAGCACTCCATTTTTAGTATCAACATGGGTCTATACCGATTCCACAACTACACAAATCCTAAGGATTATTTTGTGCTATTTTGGAAGGGTTTTTACCCCAACTAAAAATGGATATTGGGGACAATTTCCTCTAAACATAGATTTTCTGATTTTTGTTTTTGGATCTGCTTCATTCATGCTCTTATTGCATTCATTTTTATTGATATTTTTTTTATTGGATTGAAGGAACATATAACTACCATTATAAGTGGTATGAGAGAAATGATTTGTGAAAGTGGGAGAATATGGTTTTTTAGATTTAGAGCCATGTTTTTGTACAATGTTTGCAGATAAAGAAATAAATTATAGTCAAACTCGTACCATCAAAAGTAGAGTTTTGATGACATTTTCGAACTATGGTTATATTAATGATTCGACCTATGGTTATATTAGTGGTGGAAGTAAAATAATTTGAGGAAAAAGAGAAAATATTAACCCTACAAGTGCATAACCAAATGTATTCTATTTGTAACACGAGCATGGACTAAAGGAAATTGGAAGCGGAGAAAGAAAGCATATTCCTACTCAAGATTCAAATAAATAACATCAAAGTGAAAACACTGGATGATTTGGGTTCATAAAAGAACATGATTTTCAAAGTATTGGCGAAGAAATCGGATTTGAATATTCATTCCCACCTGGAGTCATTTATACTAGGATGGATGAACAAAAATGCCAATCTTCAAGTAACTAAGAAATGTAAATTGAGGCTTGCAATTTCAGTTGAATATGTTGATGAAATAACCCATGACCTTGTTCCCTTGGATATCTACAAAGTTATTTTTGGTATCCCATACTTGTGGGAGATATATTCCATTTATATGAGAAGAGGAAATGAGTATAGATTCATCAGAAAATGGAATATCAATCATCATAAAAGAATCCAAAAGAAAGAAAATGATCTCTTTGATTTCAGCTATATAAGCAAAAACATTGGTAAATTCTAGCAATAAGTTTGTTTTTCTCATATTGAGGCCCAAGAATGAAGAAGCGTTCTCCATGGAAGTAAAGAATCCACATATCAATTGTGGAAAGTAGCAAAATAAACAATTGGAGGAGTTGTTTGATGTATTCAATGAGGTTTTTCAAGCACCCAAATGCCTTCCACCCAAAAGGAGTATGTTTACAACAATAAGCACTACTACCCATTGAAGGATTGAGAAGGTTGACTAGAAGTAAATCAACTAAAGAGACAATTGTCTGATTTTATTGAGCATGGAGTCATTATGCCCAACATGTTTCCATGTGGTTTTGCAATAGTACTTGTTCCAAAGAAAGATGGTACATGGGTACTCACCATTTTTTTTCCTTTCCCTCACAGTCTCTCCTTTCCCTGGGTTTCGCTGCGTAGTCTCTCCTATACTCGACATGTATTGCTCACAGTGGGGTGGGGGATTTAGTTTCATGTGGTGTCTCCTACCCTCAATTTGCAGTGCTCACAGTGGGGTCGAGGGTTTTGTTTCACACGGTCTATCCTACCCTTCGTTTGCAGTGCTCACAATGGGGTCGAGGGTTTTGTTTCATGTAGTCTCTCCTACCTTGGTCTACAATGCTCATAGAGGGGTCGGGGATTTTGTTTTGGTTGTTTTGAATTTTTATAAGTTGAAGTAAAAATTAAAGTGTGCACTGATATCGACACAAGCATTACATCACAATAAAACAAATTGTGATTCATACTGACTATCAACCTCTAAAATATTTGTATGCACAAAGAAATCTCTAATAAGAAATATAATATAAGTGGATGGGTACTCGACCATTCTTGGTCCTTTCCCTTGTAGTCTCTCCTTTCCCTAGGTTTCACTTTGCAGTCTCTCATGCCCTAGGTCTGTAGTGCTTGTAGTGGGGTCAGGGGTTTTGTTTCATGCAGTCTCTCCTGCCATCGGTTTTCAATGCTCACAATGAGGTTGAGGGTTTTGTTTTACGTGGTCTCTCCGACCCTCGGTCTGCAATTCTCACAGTGGGGTCGAGGGTTTTTGTTTTTGCGTGGTCTCTCTTTCCTCGGTCTGTAATGCTCATAGTGGGGGCAACTAGGGTTTTGTTTTGGTTGTTTTGAATTTTGATTTGGGAATTTGGATATATATATATATATATATATATATATATATATATATATATATATAATATATATATATATATATAATAATATATAATATATATATAAATATATTATTTATATAAATATATTATTTATATAAATATATTATTTATATAAATATATTATTTATATAAATTATATAAATATAGTATACTACATATTATATAATTAAATATAATATATTATATTATATGATGAAGATGAATATGATGACGATGATGATGATGATGACAACGATGATGACAATGTGTAATGATATTTAAATATGACACATTTGACACTGTTCGACACACATGCTCTTGCATCTAGTACTACAAGGACATGTAACAACATCGATTTATTCAATCATTTCAACCTATTGTTTTTCATTGAAAATTCATTCTTTACTTGCTTCACCACAAGGTAAAAATCACCAATCACCACCAACACTTTAATTCCCATTTCTCTAGTCAAATCAAGACCGAGTAAGAGAGCTTCATATTCAACCACTTTATTGGTGGTGTCAAACTCTAGTCTACAAGAGTAGCTAGCGATATGCCCTTTTGGAGAGGTGAAAACAATGCTAGCACCAACACTCTGATCTAGATTGTGCTCCATCAAAATGCATCCTCTAGAATTTATTACTTCTCTCTCCATGTTTTTCTTTCACTTAAGGGCCCAAAGAGTGTACAAAAAATAAGGTAATTTCAATGCCAAGGAAAAGGGGTCCAAATCCTAAAGCCTTACTCATTGCCAAAATCAAGGGCTAGTTGACCCTATCATAGGATGCCTCAAATTCTATTTTCATGAACAATGTGTCATATATTGAGCATTTATCCCAATGTGTTACTTCAAATATAACGATGATATCATCTAGAATAAATTCCCCCCTGTTGAAGCTTGTATGTTCTAGACAAACTCTTTTGGAGTGGATGTGTTTGCCTCACATGGATAAGGCTTTGGCTAGAATTATTATGGAGTGTGATTGATCTCCAACTAATTATAGTTTCAGGTTTCCTAGGATTGGGGATGAAATATATTATTCCATTTTTTTATGAGGTCCCCTCAGGATTCCTTTATAATTTATTCTTCTAAAGGAGATCTGGCTCAACAAATTCCCAAGTTGTGTTATAATATTCACACATTTTTTTTGGTCTAATCTAGATGACTTATCCTTAGACATATTTGAAAAGGAAACTACCAACTCTTCCAAAGTCTACAACATATCACACATCCTTGTCTAAGATTTAGAGATTTTGTGAAAGACCACGCCCAAGCAAGTTTGCATGACCACTTCTCATTCTTCTATGAGCCCTTGATTAAAAATACATTTTGTAGTGGGATATAAATTACCCATCAATACCCTCCTGATTAGTTAGCCTTTCATTATGGGATTTGATAATATATATATCTTCTCTGTAGATTTCTTATAAGATAATTCTTTAAAGAAGTATTACTCACAATTAATTTTCATAGGCTATTTTAATTTCATCAAATTTGAAAGGGTGTCAAATATTAGTGGCACTAACTCGAAGTTTTAGGTGTCAGGGATTAGTGGCACTAACTTGAAGTTTTGGGTGTCAAAGATTAGTGGCATTAAATTGAAGTTCCTTGCTAAGTGTTTAAACCAAAATAGTTGGTTGATTATTTAAAGTTGCTCAACTTATTTATGCTATTTAAACTGGAATATTGAGGTTATTGATTGAATATATCTTGTTATATAATGTGTGGTACAATCAATGGACCCTTTCCAAAATTAAGTATATATGTCCTCCCATCTAGGTCTTGGAATATGGATCCAAACACGCATAATACAATTTAGGAAACTTTTCTTCAAATATGATACATTCATGATATAATGAGCTTTAAGCATACATAGTTTAGCTTCACTCTAGGAAATGGAGAAGTAAATAGGAAATTGTTGGATCATGTTGTTATTGATGCCAATGGTTTGATTATTTTGATGTCAAAGGATTGATGTCAAGTGATTGAGTGATTAATTGATGTCAATGGATTGATTGATTGAAAAAATTGATTGATTATTGATGAACAATGTATATGTATTATCCTTGACGAGAATGATAGATGTCAAGTGGAAGCCAATCAATGAAGAAGCATAGATGAAGATGGATCAATGATTTGTCATTGATACATGATGAAGATAGATTCTTTATGTTATGCATAGTTTGATGACTCATTATTGTCTTTTCATGATTAATAAGAAGTACAAATGGATGAGGTCCAAAGTCGTCCCCTTATGGTGAAAGCCCTCACGGGAAGACACTTTGTGGTTGAGTTGTTGATGAGAGAACCTATGATTGTATGTGGAATAATGAGATGAATATCAATGAATTTATTGGTGAAACTATCCTAGATGGATATTTCTTGTCATGCCATTTCCGGTGGTATGTGGAACGTCACATAACTCCTCATAGTTTGAGAGTTATAGCCCTATGAAGATGAAGGACCCCCATATGAAGGCTTGAAGCCCCCAAGGTCAAAGAAGTCAAAGTGACCGAAAAGAAAAAATCATTATATAAATGATAAAGTAAAGTGACAAAGTCAAGGTGGATTATTTAAATAATAAAGAGAAGTGACAAAATCAAGAAGGAATATTTAAATGATAAAGTATTGGAGAACTTTCTATTTATGGAAAGTGGTTAACCCTAAAATAAGGAAAATAGGGTAAGTGACCTAGAAATGGGTTAAGTAACCTAGAAATGGGTTAAGTGACCTAGAGAATGAAAGTATAAATAAGATATCTATGGACTCTTGAAAAATATCCTTTTTATAGATCAATTGAGAGATTCTTGTGAGAATACCTCTTGGAGTATTCATGAAGAGTTTCTTATGAGAGAATATTTGATATGGATCTCTTGAGCATGATTGAAGATCTATTTTGAGGAAGAGAGAAAGAGGAGGATATCATGGATGCATCAAAGTTTCGAAAAATGTCAGAAATCTTGATGGCAAAAGTCTCAGAGCTTCATAAACCCTAGTTTCTGAGGTGTACGGGGGCTGTAATGAGCCAGGGCACGTACACACGCGAGGTTGTATGAGGACAGGGTGCGTACAGTGATAAAATCATGGAGATTTGTGTTTGAGCTGATGACTGCCCGTTGAAGACTATGGCAGGTTCCAGATCTGCATTCTATGGGCTCAGATCTGCCACTGAGACACTGATATGGTTACATTATTTTCTTGATGGATACTATTGTTTGATGTGATGTGAATTCTTAGGGCATTCTTGGTATGGCTTCGATGATGTGGTTCAGTTTGGTTAATTTGATTGATGGAGTGAGAAATACTCTTGTGATTTAGTGGTGACATGATTGCTATGGTATACTAGTTGTTTATACATGATTGAGATAGCATGAGTAGACTATTGGAAAGATTGGATGTGTTGTGATTGACTGGTGGTCAGATTGGACAGTTAGAAATAGAAGAGAATGATATATTTCTTGCAGAGGATCTGAGTTGATCTTTAAGGATAAACCCTAATAGTTCAGAAGGTATACGCAGGCTGCTATATACAATGGTCGTGTACACACACAAGATGTAGTGAGCCAGGGTGCGTACACACGCGGACTACACTACTGACAGGTCACGTACCTGTTGACAGATTGATATCTATTAAGGATTGCTTCCTTATCTCAGTTGATGCTGAGAATGTAAGCTGAGTCTTGCATATAGAGCTGGTGCTCTTGTAGAGTTGTACTCACTAATACATATTGTAAAAATTCCGACGTTTTATTTGCGGCGTTATGGACAAACTTGTCCATATTGTCGCAAAATAGAGGAAATTTAAAAAAAAAAAAATTCATGTTGCCCGATAACGTTGGTCTTGCCACGTTGACGTCTCTCTTGCCACATTAACGTTGGTCTTGCCACGTTTTCCACTGGAACGTCTCTCTTGCCACATTTTCCACTGGAACGTCTCTCTTGCCACGTTTGTGAAGATGTATGTCGCAATTGTGACATTTTGGAAACTAGGTTTTCCCCTCCAACGGTCACCTTAGTAAGTTCACTAAGTCAAAATACCAACGGTCACTTAGGACTTTTTTACGTCGGAATTGCGACGTTACAAAATCTATAAATATGTTGCATTTGACGGATGTTGTGACAAGTTTGCTATAATAATGATGCTTCAAAAAGGGTTTGCGAGTCTTTAAAATACTCTTGGTTTCCTCTCCTCCTAACATGGTTTTATGTGGAAAAATAGTATTAGGTTTATACTTCTCCACTACCCTCTTGAGGGTTTTTC
>ML776820.1:8013-18709 GCA_009831015.1 Picea engelmannii
TTTTATGATATATGGACATAGATGGATTCATGAGATCTTTGATAGGACTAGATAGATATATGACAGTGGATGAAAGCATATTGACAGGTGGAATCAATTAGTCATAGGAAGGAAAGAAGTGAAAGGAACAATAGAACAGGGGAAGTGAAACCATCGACATAAGCTATATCATCAAAAGGAATTTGTTGAATGATGTAGCCATTGATATCTAAGCAGTAAACATGATAATCTATGAAGATTTGAAGTCAAGTAAATTTGAATTGTTTTTATATATGTCAGTGAATTACAAGAGGAAGCACCAATGGACAAGTTGCATCGGAAGAGAGGAAATGAAAAAAGTACAACAAGCCCCACATTGATATACATGACACCTTACGAAGAAGTTAAGGGAGAAAAATAAAGATCATAAGAGAAATATAAAAAGCATGAAAACAATGGGAGAATCCCCAAAGAGAGATACACTTTTCCATTGATGTCAAAGGGGGAGAGAAACATCGAAAAAGATATATGAGGAGCAATAGTCACAGGGGGAATATGAGTGTTGCCATCAATTCCAAAGGGGGATATTGTTCATAAGTTGGTTTTCATTGATGTCAACACAAGTGGTTGTCATTTATTGATATGATGGGTGCATTTGAAGAATTCTACAAGAAATCGAGCCCAGTGGTGTGGTCATGAAACCTGAAGTTGTTTGAGGAATAAGAACATAAAGGATAATGTAAATGTAGGTAACACACTCATAAATGGATATTCATTGTCATTATATTTCCAATAGTAGGTTGTATGTCACGTAGTTCCTCATGATTGAGGAGATAAGTTGTCTTGAAGTTGGAAGCCCCAAACAATGGTTAAGAATCCCTAAATGGTTGCAAGTCATTAATTAAAGGGTAGTGGTTATAACAAGAAAGCACATGTTTCCCCTAAAGTTAAGGAAATAAGTTACTTTGAAAAATTATAAATACACTTCAAGAAGTCTCTCATAAGTACATTCACATACACAAGTTTATTGAATATATTTTATGTGAGCAAGTGATATATTGGTGAGTCTGCGGTAGCTAGTCTGAGGCGGTGAAGGAAATGAGAAGGTGAACGTATCGAAGTTTCATAGGAGAGAGAGGGTTTATGAGAAAACCTAGTTTGGTTGACCCCAACAAGTCAGACTATTGGTGTCCCTTGAAGCACCCTCGCGGTCCAGTTAGTGCCCATCACACGGGGCCCCACGTGAGGACAGTCTTCATCTAGCGAGGCTAAGTAAAACCTAAGGAAGGATGCTTGTACCAAGTTGTTGAGGTTGAGGAAGGTCTGTATGTCTGTTATCGAATGCACCGGTTGTGTTACATAATCAAAGGTATGTTTTACATTTGTTTTAAGGGTTGTGTCTTGGTACATTCTTGGGGCATGGTTTGGATATTTGGGCATATGCATTAAGGTACATCTTGGCTACATGTTTGAGTGATGTCATGGTACATAGTTAGAGGTATACCTTTATATTTGGTTTGGTATATGTCATGATTGTTATAGACACATCTTTGTGATGTTGGTTGATGTATACTGTTGGTATATGGTGGAATATGTATGAGGCACAATCTTTGGTACTTGGTTGAGGCACATCTTAGGTGCATGGTGTGAAACATGTCTGTGGCGCATGTATGAGGTACATTTCTTGGTGATATTGATGCATGTTTGAGGTACATTTATTGGTTGTTGTAGTACATGCTTAAGGAATGCTTGGTAATGTTGATACTTGGTTGAGGCACATCATTGATGATATGGTACAAGTTTTGGTACATGGTTGATGCATGGTATGGTACATGTTTTGGTACATGATATGGTACAGATTTTTGTACATGGTTTATGCATGGTATGGTACAAGTCTTGGTACATGGTTGATACATGATATGGTACAAGTTGATGATGGCATATCAATGACAGATTGATAGTGATAGGTTGATGTGACAGTGACAGTGACAGGTTGATGTGACAGTGACAATGATAGGTTTATGTTATAGTGATAGTGACAGGTTGATGTACTAGTGACAGTGGCAGTGATAATATTAGTGGTAGTGACACGTTGAGTCTACACTTATATTTTAGGGAGGCAGGATGAGGAAAGGAAAGGGGGTTGTAGCCGCCTTCTGATTGGTTCTAAAGAACATAGGGAGTTGGAGCTTCCTTCAGGTTGGATCCTGTAAATTAGGGGGTTGTAGCCTCCTTCTGGTTGGAGCTAGAGAATACATGGAGCTGGAGCTTCCTTCAAATTGGAGCCTATAAACTAGGGGGTTTGAGCCTCTTTCCAGTTGTCGCTAGAGAATTTAGGGAGTTGTAGATTCCTTCAGGTTGGAGCCTGTAAATAGGGGGTTGGAGCCTCCTTCCAATTGGTGTTGGAGAAATTTGAAGTTGGTTCCTCTTATGAATGTAATCTTGATATATATATGAAACTATTTCTTGGTTTTCTCCCATTTGGGTTTCCACATAAATTATGGTGTACTCTGTATTTGTGGTTGTGTATTATGCATTGATGAATGATACTATTTATGATGAAATGATATATTGAATGCATAAGTGATAAACTAGTGAATACTACTGATAAAGTTGAAGTTTATATATATTATGATTGAAATTGGTAAAAAGTGCTCATACTGATTCATGCCCCCTCTTAGTATTCAAACATAACAGATTTGTTTTTCCAAGGAGAACTTCACAAAAAACCCTTTAAGTACTTCCCCAAGATATGTATATGGTAATCGAGGTAAACCATTGAGATTGAGTATTGAACCTAACCTTGAGGGGATTAAGAGAATTGAACCTATCACCTGCCCAACTTCAAGGAGAGATCTCACATATAACTCATGATTGCTTGAGCTAACCCTTGGGGTTGACCAAAATTTTATTCTTATGACAAAAGTCGAGAACATATGAATATTTTATTACAAGGAAATTGTACTTTTAGTGGACCATTAACTTTACAATGTAGAAACCCTACATGGGGGGAGGTAAGATAAGGAAAAGGTTTTGTGGTAGGATGAGTGATACAGATTGGATCACCATATTGTTTTCCATCTATCTCGGTCCTTTCAAAGTGGAAAAATTGGAGGAATAAGCTTGCAAGGCCATTTTAGTGGCAGGTCCAAATTTGGAAAATTGGGTCCATAAAACCGTTTGAAATATTCCAGAGCGATTTTGAGGCATCAAGTGACATTATTTTGGTCCAAACCTTGCCATAAAGGAATATTATAAATTCTACACACTGATACCTTTCCAACGGTGCCGACCATTTGTCAATTAGAGTTCGTATGAGAAAGTTATGCCTCCCACAAGTTGACCTACCATATTGATCACCATGGTACAAGTGGATGCCACATCAACCTCCATTACTTAGACATGTGGGGCTAGCCATGTAATATATTTTCTAAGAACATTATCGAACGTCAAAAACCTTATCACATTTGAAGGTTCTAAATTGGAAGCCCTACACCTCTTGGTCCATTTTTTAATTAGGCCTCCTAACCTTCCTTATAGAGCTAAAGCCACAAATTACCATCCTCTATGTACCCCCCTTAGGGTGTTAATGTCTACACTATGGACCATTGTTTCTTCCTATAACGAAATAACATGAACAATATGAGTACTAACTAATCTATTAATTGCATTCTTTTTGTAGGAAACACCCAACCCTCAAACATTCATAAATATCAAAATCATATTTTAGCCTTTTTGGATGACTTCTTTACTCTAGGGGTCCTTGGTATAGTTCTTTTACTTATATCCTTGACTGAACTCATTCATCCTTTTCCTTTTTTTAAGTTCATATATAACTTCATCCCATCTGAGGATGCTATTCCATTTTCTCCTCCATTCAATTGGATACTTTCTTTCATCATCCCATGTGCCAAAAACTAGAGATTTAAAAGATGCCAATGGAAATCTCATCTCCATCTTCTTTTCGATTGATCCATTAAGCAACTTACTATATAATCTTCCTAGCCCCATTAAGGAAATCACTCCCCACATACCACATATGTGGAGAGTCCATTATCTTTCCCTTTACCTTCACCTCCTTTTTTATATGGTTTAATAATGATTAAGAACCTTACTCTATAATCTTCTTAGCCCCATTAAGGAAATCACTCCCCACATACCTCATATAGAGAGTCCATTGTCTTTCTTTTTACCTTCACCTCCTCATTTATATGGTTTAATAGTGATTCATCTTAAAGTAATCTGTTAACTTTAGGAGTTGGAGATAATCCAGATTGGGCTTGTTGACTTGAGTAGGCTTCTCTTGACCAAAATTCAAGGGGCTTTTTTGACATATCCTCATGGAGGGATGATGACCTAACTTTGTCCCTCGGTGAAATATCCATATCAATAACACTAAGAGTGACTTCTTAAAAACACACCTCCCTTTTGTACAGACAATGATAAATATAATATTATTTTTTATTGTATAACTATATATTTTAAAATTTATCATCATCTAAATATAATCTAAAAAATAAAAAAACACCAGGCATTATTATGAAACACATGGTAATAAACTAATATACATATAATTTATTTTTCTTAATTAAAACTAAAATATGAGTGAGTTTATAAATGAACAATTTTAATTTTTTTAAGTAAAGTTGTTTTAATCTACTTTCTTTTTTAATAAATTTTAACAATTATAAAAGGACAAATAATTTATTTTTACTAAATTTTATAATAAAAATTCTCATCAATTAAATATAATTATGAATTTTTACAACAATTTTACCAAATTTAAACAAATAATAAATATTCCAAAAAAATATAAATTTCTCTTATTTTTAACCTTCTACATTAAAAATTTAAATATTTTTTTTCAAAATAGTATAATATTTTGATTACAAAATTTATGTGCATAGAGTGTTGTACAATATTGAATGGAAAGATATGCGTATTTTATTTCCACGCTATACTTGAGGTTATGGTGTGGCCATGTTCTATATAAAATGAAAATTTAAATATTATTGATGAAATAAAATAAATAATGGATATATTTTTGTAATTTTGATATTTTTGAAAGTTTAATAAAATTTGTGATAAGTTATAATTTTATAATTTATTTGATTGATAAAAAAAATTTAAAATAAAAATAAAAATAAAAATAAAATAATACATTTCATACACTGTTATATTTTTTCTCTAATATATTAATATTTTTATTTTTATGTTTTATGTGTCTACGACATTAGTATAGCTATTAAAGTTCAAACAACATGACTAACTGGTATTAATTCTCTTCACATCACTCTTTTTATGTCTCTACCACATTGGTGGTGACTTGATATTAAATCTCTCCGCATCACTCTCGCTCATCATACAATAAGAGTTATCAATTCTCGCCAAGTTTTGTAGTTAAACGTGTAAATTTTTGTATGTCAATAATACTCCTTATTAATAATCTTCATGTCTTGCATGTTAGATAACGTTTAGTAAATTTTTGTAAGTAAATAATACATTAGTATTATAGATTTTAATCTGTAATAGTTGTATGATTTTTATTTTTATTTTGTTATATTGAAATTAAGAAACTTGTATTATAAAGGTTATAATAAAAGATAAAAAATAAAATAAACAAAATAATTGTTCTAGTTTAATGAAGGATTGATAATTTTTAAAAGTCATAATGAAAAATTTACAAAAATTATTTATAATACATTTCAATGATTTCTACATAAATTATTGCAATTATATAACTTGAAAAAAACACCCAGGTTAGAATTACTTTGATAAACATAAAAACTTGTAAAAAAACATGATTATTAATTGCTTCTTCCTACCCATGATTGGTTGGGGGTTGTTGTGAGTCTCTGGATCCATATCTTCTAGCATATGATGCACTGTGTCTTCTTCCTTTAGGCTTACCTGGATAGACTTTGTGGAGATTATGTGGTTGGAAGCTATTGAATGTGAGCCTTCACTTAGATTAATAATCATGTTTCTCAACATATTACACTCTCCCTCCAATTCATCAATTTTTTGTTTATTTTGAACAAGGGTATTCATAAGCATAATTGCATGTGAGGTGCACTAGTGTTCATTCTTGTGGACCTTGAAGGCCACTAAGAAAATGGAAGATCTGTTGTGTTGAATTGATTCCTCATATCTTCTCAATACCTCCCTGAATTTTTGTGCCTCTCTATAATCCATATGGACAACAAACCTGGAAAACAAATTAGGATGAAGATTATATGGAACTATGCAAGACTTCTATTTAAGAACAAGGGAGGACTTTGAGTGATCCACCTTTATCCGAGACTCGTGTGGAGAGGTCTTTTTCGACAAATCACTGCTAAATAATCAAAATTTCCTAAAACTAAGGAGTAGGATGTCTAGGGAACCATAGTTCAAAATATACTAGAGAGAAACCACCCATACACACTCTCAAATGTAGAGGAGGGCTTAGTATTGAGATGAGTCTTCGTCAAACAAACTCTAGAAAAAATAGGTGTTCTAGAAAAATACCAAATCCACACACAGAACCTTGCCCATGGATACACACATAACCAAACTCAATAACATGCACCAACATCACCTTTTCCTTGAAGGCCAACCCCAATAACGAAACCCTACATCACACCTCCAAGAAAACCTAGATAAGTTAAAGTTCCATAATACTAACCAAAGCTAAATAGAAAATCTTACTAGGATTGGTTAGGTGAAATTCCCCTTTACATCGTTGTAGACACTGAACTCACTAAAAACCATTATCCCACCTTGTTGAAACAACCCTTCAACAATGAGTTCATGAGACAAAGAAATCATTAATTCATCCATGTGAAGAATGGGAGTGCACATCCTTTTGAATATATACCCTATGTTTAAAATTTGGTGATAATGATTTACTAACAATTGACATGATAAGTGTCCTTAAATTCATAATAAAAAACAACTTTGAAATATTGTATTAATACTATATGTTAAAATTTATTATTATTATTATTATTAAATGTTATATATTAACTTCATATTAGTTAACATGGAAGTAGTTACAAATCTCTCTCATAATAAATTAAAAAAATGTCATTTAAAACAACAACTTAAATGATAATTAAAAAAAAATAAAAAATAAACTTACCATTAAAAAATATTGATTAAATTTGGAAGAATATGCATGATTGGTGTCGAGTCAAACATCCAAAACATAAAGGATCTAAGACAAAAAGGAAATGAGATTAATTGAATTTGAAAGAGTATGCTTGATAGGTGTAGAGTCAACATCCAAAACATAAAAGAGCTAATAAAATAAGGAAATGGAATAATGGAAAAGAAAGACACTCTCAATTAATTATTTATTACTATAGGAGCACTATGTATCTATATTGCTACAGAATCATTTTTTATTAAATTTATTGGGTGATTTATATCAAAATAAAGTAAAAAAGAATTGAAATGAAGTAAGGAAAAAAATTAAAAACTACTTTCTTTTATTTTCTTCCTATTAAGTCATAAAGTTGAGAATATGAAGGTAGTAACAAAAATCAATGTTATAAAATTGAGAATGCTAAAATAGTACCAAAAATCAATGTTCCTTTCACCTTTTAAAATGCATAAGGGAAGTGAGAAGTGTTACTTTTATCTTTAATGACACAAATAGAACGAAGAAATGTAGATTAAGTGTTTATGTGGAAAAATTACAGTAATATGGTGAGATTAGAAGAAAGAAGTGAAAAATTTTGGTGACTAATACAAAGAATGATAAAACTCCACACACACACATCTATTCTCCTACACAACTTAATAAGGGTTTTTAAATATCTATATATACATGTAATAATTTAAAGAAAACCAGAAAATGAATGAATGAAAGAAAAATATAATTAATATTATAACATGTCCCTTAACTCTTAGTAGAAAAAAGTACCTCCTACCTCATAAGATGCATTCACACCTTTCCATTGAGGTGATATTTTGAGGAAAGGATTAATCAATGTGAGAAAGAGAAGCAACTTCACAACCACCACAAGATCAAATCTTCTAACCCAAAACCAAAGAAGCAAGACCATATCATAACAAATTAGACGAATCAATAAACAACAACAAAATTTCCTCAATTAAAATCTTCTAACCCAAAACCAAAGAGACAAGACCATATCATAACAAATTAGATGAATCAATAAACAACAACAAAATTTCCTCCGTAATTGAAAAGGATTATAAATATATAAAATCCAAAATTAATCCAATAACATGCTCTAAACCTAAAATCTAATGTACAAGAACTAATTTAAAAAATATTCATATTATATTAACCAAAATTAAAAATGAAAAAGAAGGTAACATATTTATAAACAACTAGCCATTAAGATGCATAACACTACTAGTCCACAAATGAAGGGTGTGTCAATCCCTTTTTCTAGATCAAAGTGAAGTTTTCACTCTCAAATTAAAATGGATAGAAAATAAGATACTAGTGTCATATCCCCCCCGAAAAAAGGCTCTTTGTTTCATAGATAAATTGACATACATAGATATATATGAAATAGGTTTATTGGGCATAAAATGGACTCCAACTTCAACTTAAAGTCTTAAAAATAATAGAAAACAAACCTTTCCCTATCAAACTAGTTAATAATTTTTTCAAGCCTTATTAGTAACTAATAGCATAAGATAGAAAAATTTACTATATTGGTAAAATTATCATACCCATTAAAAATTATGATAAGTGAATAACTGAAAATTATCATACCCATTGAAAATTATGATAAGTGATTAATAAAAGAAGTCATAACTAAACACCAAATAAGGACAGTTGTTGAGCAACAAGTCCCTGCCCTTTTAGTATGGAGTGAATGTATGTTTTGTGTTAAATTTGTGTTTCCTTTTTTACGATGAGAAGTGAATACAGGCCATGTTAAAGCTTTTTCTTGGTTAAAAACAGGCTCGAAGACTTGATGAATTTGTTTTGGAAATAGTTTTCTAGACCGATGTAACCAGCAACTCCTTAGTTGTAGGATTGACCTATAGACCTAGGCCCCCATGATCCCAATGAACAAATCCTTAGTCATAGGATTGACCTGTAGCCCTAGGCCTCCATGATCCCAATGAGAAGTTGGGTTTCACTTTAATTTGAAAAAAGATTTAAAAATCATTATTTTTCCTTGATTAATTCCTTAGATATCTTATCTTGACATGCGATTAAAAAAATTTGAAATTTGTACACAGTTAATACACCTTATTTATTATCTACAACGCCTGGTAATGCTGTCATTCATTATTTGGTCATTATTTAGTCCAACAATAAGATTCTTTGTTTTTTTATTGACAGTGTTATAATATTCAACATCGTGACATGATTTGTTGTGTACTATAGTTGTTTGTAGGACTCTGTAATTGGAACGTTGCTCAAAGTAATGGGAAAGAGGATGAAGCAATACATACGATGGCATATGATTCATTATAAATTCCAGAAGAAACCAAGAAGCAAGATCATCTTTGCATGACACAAACTCTTTCCTATATTAAATTGGTATTTGTACTGTATAGAAAATTCATTACATACTGCCTATCTTAATCAATGCAAATCACTGGTTTGGCTAATGCATACCTATCAAGAGCAACGAAGCAGCATAGGTTTCATCTCTTTGTTTTCTTCTTTTAATGTCTTGAAGTCATTCAGTGAATGTATAGATGCAACATTTTTATGTCTTGAAGGCTATGTGAATGCATATTTCTCGAAGGCTATGTGAATGTATATTTCTCGAAGCCGGTACAATTATTTTCCCTTGGTAAGCTGATGGTGTAGCCAATCTGAATGAACTTGTAAAGAAGTAGCTGAAAGATGCCTCCCATACCTTGTCCAACAACTTTTTTCTTACTTTCAACAATCAAGGGGGCCTAGGCCACCAAGAACATACTCCTTATTTTTACGAATGCTAAATATAGTAATATATTTTCCAAGGTGATTTCTTGGATGGAAACTTGTGTGCACTTGTAAATTATGAAGCAAATTAACCATGATTATGGGTGAAGGATCACTGCGAGCTAAACTAAATTTGTTAATTGAAAGGAATGCTTAACCAGGGACATCTGGAACATCCGAGTAATTTTATTCCACACGCCCTCATGCTGCCTGCCACACATGCTTCTGTTGTATCAGAATCCTTTTCAACATTGAAAGAAGTGTTTAGAGTTATAACAACTCCTTCCACGTATCTCTATACATAATTCATGCACATTCCCTATCCAACACACCCTCATGTTGTAGGCCACATATCCTTTGAATCTATCTGAATTATTTGCGTGGCTGCAATCTTAAAGTTAATTTTTTGTGGCTTCTCTTAGTTATTTTGTGTGTTATATGGTTACCATGTGGTTGTTGCGGAAAAAATTTCAAGCTAGGAAAGTAATAGGCGGCAAAGAAAAGGTTCAAATTCATCCAGAGAACCAAGATTTGTATCTTTATTGCATAACTAATGAACTAGAAATCAATGTAGTTTTTAAAATCCACAATGTACTAAGCTAGCCAACCGAGGAAAGGTTAGTCTAGTTCTAGCCATATCACGGTGAGGGGAAAAAGATCCATCTTGAGCTACACATGCGATGGCATGATCGATCGGTCCATAGTATATTTCGTAGAGGAAAAGGAGGATCACCCCCTTTGTCTTTGATGTGCATGTACGAGATTGACTCAGGTAGGCGGGAGGGGAGGGTTCTAAACCTGAATAAGATA
>ML776820.1:22553-54971 GCA_009831015.1 Picea engelmannii
CCCCCCCCCCCCCCACACATATGTGGGTGGGGGTGGGTGGGGGGTGGCATTAATAGAAAAACTTTATTAAATTTTTTCTATTAATGCACCCCCCAAACCCACATATGTGGGTGGGGGGTGACATTAATAGAAAAACTGTATTAATTTTTTTTCTATTAATGCCCACCCCCACCCACATACAGATTGCTTTGTACTCAGTAAATGACATTCATCATTGGTTGCTAACTAAGTATTAAGGAAATACTTTGTTAGCATCATCATAATATTGGTTGGTAAGGCCATGTGTGTTAATATCATATAATACTTTGTTTTCATCATCATAATTGATATTGGTTAATAACTAATATATAATACATTCATCATATGCATTATATATAATACATATGTTATTTATATGATATAACATACGTATTATAATACATAATACATATGTTATATCATATATAACATATGTATTATATATAACATTGACATATGTATTATATATAATACATATGTTGTATCATATATAACAAATGTATTATATATAATACATATGTTATATCATATATAACAAATGTATTATATATAATACATATGTTATATCATATATAACATATGTATTATATATAATACATATGTTATATCATATATAACATATGTATGATATATAACATTGACATATGTATTATATATAATACATATGTTATATCATATATAACAAATGTATTATATATAATACATATGTTATATCATATATAATACATAGATATATGTTATAACATATGATATAATACATATGTTATATGTATTATATATAATATATAGACATATATTATAATATATAACATATGTTATAGTATATAATACATATAAGGAAAGTGTTTTGACCCATCTTTGTATGTATTAACTACTCTATACTTTTTCTGATGATGAGCTCTTTTACAAGTTCAATCAAAATATTTATTCTCTTCTTCCATTTTTCGTTGGAAAGGTATGTTAACATCTAGCATGCCATCCACTTCATCATCAATGAATAGAGTGACCCCATTTTAGATTCCATTTCAAATACCTTTTAATCTTTTCAATGCCATGTTGATTTTGTTTATTTAGTTCATTCTCCAAGATGCCCATCTCCCCCATTTTATTAATCTTTTCAATGCCATGTTGATTTTATTTATTTAATTCATTCTCCAAGATGCCCATATAATCTATTGTAGTCTATAAGATGAATCTATTGGACTTAAATTTATTCTTCACATACTCATCACAATTTATTTGGTGTAATTTCTGGTGAATTTTCAACACCTCAAATATATTATTTTGGATATTATTTTTGGATTTTTGAATCTTATTCCCTAGGTCTTTTAGATGATTTTATGATACCCATAATCATCTCATAATTATATGAAGATCCAATGACCATAAGTACTAGGTCTTATATAATGTTTTGGTCATGTACTTGATGGTCTTTAGTGTTAAGCCAACATTGTCTGATCTTATTGTCATAGACTATGTTATCACATGGAATTGATTGGGTCAATTCAACCTTTAGGTTTTTGATTTTTATCTTTAGTATTGTTTAATTTTTACTTTTGTCCTTTCCTTATAGTCTTTTAGGTTTTAGCACAAATAAAGTTAGTGTTGATATTGGCCCAAACCCTTGGGTTATATCTTCATCTTTATGATAAGATTAGACAAGACATAATCCTTATGCCTCCACCACCACCCTGACATGTCACCACTTACACGGTGTGTTAAAACCCCTACACTTTGTCCCTTTACCCATTATAAGGTCAAATCAAGTTTTTGTTGTACGCTGCCATCTCATCAGATAGTTCACAACACATCTCAAGTACACTTTGTTTTCATCATCATAATTGAACTCATAATACCTTGTCAACCGTTATCCTTGTTTTCAACACTTATGTTTTTAAGGAAATAACTTGGGATTTCATCATTTAAATATTTTCTAATTGTTTTTCCAAGATTTCAAATTACTCCTAGCTTGGCGCTGCAAAAAATGGTGTTTTCAGACAGACGTTACAAAAATTGATGTGAACTGGCTGGAAAAAGTGAGTTGAAGGTTATACCAACTGTAGATGGATTCATTCAAGCTCAACCATATAAATTTTCAAGCCTCAACCTCTAGGTACTCCATGAGCATTTTAAGATTTGTTGAGGACAATAAATGATGTTTTTTATAATTTCTTCTCCTAGGCACTATGAAATGGTGGTCCACACTGCCAACTATAGCTCCTACCCCTATTATCACAATTCTCAGCCAATTGTAAAGATATTAGCCTATTTTATTAAGATTAAACAAACCTTTTCGTCAGTCCACCTTGCCTATCCCATATTTGGCTTTTATTGTGAACTCTGTTGCGAATCCCCTGTTTTGGTGCTGCAAACTCTACGTAACAAATTAACAATGTTATTCACCTACCTCAGAAATTGTAACAACTTGTTTCCATCATATTGCCATTCTAATTCAAGTCTATCTATTTTGGAAATTTAAAAAGGACTTTGCTAGTAAAGTTATGATGAATTTTGTAAAAATGATAGTGAAGTATTGAACAAAATCTTTTTGCAGCAATCTTTCTCCTTGTATCTCCATTTTCATGTGTAGTATTCTTTCATTTCCTCACTATCAAATTCCCTTTCATAAGCCTAGGGGTAAAACAGGTTGAAAGACATTAAATCCTTAGACATAACCAACTTTTGGAAGAGATTATCCATCAAACCCTAAATCCTCTATTTTTCTGTTTTGCCTCTTGCATCATTCAAATTGTTGGTTTAGGTTTCTTCCTATAACATCAATGGATACTCCACAACAGAAGAAGGATCACAAGGGTGGGGGCATTGTGAGGATTGCGACCTATGACATGTAGTTGTTTTATGTTGAACCTTTGATCAGGGAGGTCTTTCCAAAGAGTGGGATGTTTTAATTTCTGTCAGAATATGCAGAGGGAACACCCTGAGGTAGCTAGAGAATTTTCCTTGAATTTTGATGGAACCATAAATAAAGTTGGGACTCTTGAACTTGAAGTATCTGAAAAAACCATAGCAGTAGCTACTGAAATACCAAATACTGGTGAAAGATGGTTTAAGACCATGAATCTAAATGAAACCTTCTCCAAAGAATTCCTTAAACCAGAATGTCAGGGAGATAATCTATCAAAGGGAGTGCCTAGGATCCATATCGTTGAAGGATTTGATAAGATGATAAGGGTGATCCAAAGATATTTCACCTGTGAGGGCAGGTTCAATATGATTTATGAGTACCACATTAGAATTTTGCTGCACTTCATAGGCAAAGACCTCATGAATATCCCCTTCTATTTGTTTAGAAGAATTGGAAAAATGGCTGACAGGTTCCAAGCTAAGTCCAAGGCAGTTGACACAAGTGTTTTTCACTCATGGTTGATTAGAATTATTGTGATGGAGGAGTTGAAGAAGAAAAACATTGACTGGGATTAGTTCATTTCCTTTGCACATTTTCAATTGAATGTTGCTCCTACTCCAAAATCCAAAGTGCAGAGTGCTCTTCAGGCTGACACCACTATACACACAGAGACAAGTAGGAAGAGGAAGAGCAAAGACATTGTTAAAAATGATGAGGCTCCTAAGGAGAAGGAAGAAGTAGGGGGATCTCATTACTCTCCACAAAGGGAGTTTTCACCCAAACTAGCTCCAGAGTCAACAAAAGCTCCATTAACTAGAGCCACATGCACAAAAGGAAGAAGGTTACTCTTCCCCTCACCAACTATTGCAGTTGAAGCTAGATCTAGGAGGCCTTTCACCAGGCCATCAACAAAGAAGGAAAGTGTTGGAAAATAGAACATAATAGAAGCTACCATCAAGAGAAAGGGTAAAGGTAACATTGAATCTGTTGAAAAACATACTAAGGTCATAGACATAACCACTCCCCCAGAAAACCCTACCTTCAAAAGACTGAACAGACAGCTTAAATAAGCTAGAAAGGAGATTTCTAACTTGAAGGGAGAAGGGTTGTATGAGAGAAAAAACTTGAAGGATCTTATGGATATGTATCTAGAAACTATTGATAAATCGAAGTTTACAAAAAAGAGATTTATACCCCTCCATAGGCTGCTTAAGAATTTATACAAACATAATAGGGATTTACAAGCTCAGATCAGAAGACTTAAACTAGAGATGCAACCTTTTAAGGAATAAATAGCCCAAAGAAATTTGAATATGTTGACCCAAGCCTCCATAAAGTAATGGATGAAATATCTCAAGAAATTTCAGTTTCAGAAATGATTTCTCCTTGCGTTTTGAATATTTTTGAGGAACTATGTTGCTTATAACTGAGTTTTTCACTCATACAACACATTATGAGGTTTCTACAGGCACAACTAACCCTGGAGGAAGTTTTTGGGTGTTTTGGAGCTTAAAGTAGACTAATTGGGCAGTTATAGGACAGTTCGTAGTGCCTGACACTGCGAATTGGTGTCTATAGTTAAGCATTGCAAAATTTGTTGCGAACTCCACTGTGAACTGGTTGATACAGTTAGCCCTATAGGATATGTTGCAAACTCCTATTTTTATGGTTTCAAGAGGATCAACTATCGCTAGATGGCTATGGGAGTATGGTACAATTGTTTGGAGGCCAGTTTAAAGCTGGAGGATACCTGCAAAGAAAAGGAATGCGCTCAAAGGACACCTCATTATGCAAGATTAAGGTGTTAGGATAGTTGCCAACATTAGCCTTTTTTTATAGCATTTTGTTATTTCCAGTTTGTACAGGTTTAATTACCTCAGTTTAAGATGGAAACATCCTATGTTAGAGGATGAAACTCACATTGTATGCTATCTTTCCCTATCTAGGCTATAAAAGAATCATTAGAAGACATTTTGTGGGTTCACATGGTTGATGTAAAAGATTTTTTTGGTGATATTAATGCAACAGAGCCTACTCTAGTTTGATGTATCAAACTTGATGAAATTTTGTTTAATGGAAGTCAATTTTATCTCTTTCCATCTTATTTCTCTCTCACTCTGAATTTTCACTGTCATTGAATGATTCAAATGATGTTTTGTAGTTGTATTGCAATGAAGGTTTGATTGTGATGTTGTTATCACTCTCTCATATTTTTTAGCTTGGATTTAAGAAGATATTGTATCTAAAGATTTTATCTCTTTGGTCTACTAGTAAATCTTGATGCTAGTGGTAGAATCACTTCACTTATCTCATTAAGTCTTCCCTCTACCCACACTAGTCCACAAAACCCTGATCTACGTTAAATAAGACCTCTATTTTTGGTGCATTTCATCTATAATTTCCTTTGTTTTAACATTATTGGACTGGGTTTTATCCATTTGAAACCACATTTTAAAACTTACCTCATAAACCTATTAATGGGTACTGAGCTTTCACTTTAGCAGTCAAAGTGTAACTTTCAGTGATAACATTCTTGGCGTCATTGTGAAGGAACAAATTGAAAACATTTCCATGGGATTGAATGACAAAGAAATATTAATTATGAGGGTGCATAGTAATCAGTACATTGAAGACTGCAATTTGCACCTGGAAACTCCACTGTTTCAGTTATGGATCCTAAAGGCATACACACAAGGTCTACCCCACATATACCTCTGGCTACACATGAAGTTGACCTAGAGAATATCATCAAGAAAGGAAAATATTCTCAAGAAGGATTTTTAGTTGTTGTTCCAGGTACTACTGTTTATTTTCCTGATTCCACTTTTAAAACACTAGTAGTTGTATCTAGTGCTCCTCTTTTATCCTCTGTTGAAATTTCTAGAAATTTAAATCTTGAATATTTCCCTGTGGAATATTCTTCTTTTTCTCCCAAATTGAAAGAAGAAAGTTTGGAAAGTTTTGAAGTTCTTTCCTCACCTGATGTTTTAAGGTGGTTTATACTTGAGAGTCTAGAGGATTTTCCTACCTTGGGTTATCCTTCTCCTCCCTCTCTTAAAATTGTTGTAACCAAATAAGAAGAAACCTCAGTTCCCTTGGAATTTACAGCATCATCTTCCAAGACTCATCCTCTCCTTGTGAAAATTGAAACTTTTCCATCCTATATTCCTTCTTCTCCCAAGCTACACATCATCAAGACTGCAACTGCACCAATCAATACTCAGTCTCCTCCTTATTCTCCTAGAATTTATAATCTTCCTCTTCATAATACAATGGAAGGTGCTAATCTTCCTAGAAATAGGATGGATGTCATAGTGGTTGCTTGGTAGGCCCCTCTTGTTTTGCCTCAGCCTATGAATTCTCTCCCAATTGGAGACTATCTTAACTACATGCCCAAGTTTACAGGGGAAGAGGACATAACTGCAGAGGAACACCTTGCAACCTTTTATAGATATGATGACAATATTAATATTGAAAATGAGGATGTTTGGATGAGAGTTTTTGTACAAATCCTTGATGGTGAGGCTAGGAAATGGTTTAGGGGTTTAACTCCTGGATTTATTACTGGAATTGAAGCACTGGATGATGCCTTTCTGAGGCATTGGGGAGATAAGAAATATTTCTTATATTATTTTACAAAGTTTGGGTCACTCAAGAGAAAAGAAGGGGAATCTGTTTCGGATTTTTCAAAGAGATTTAATAAAATGTACAACAAAATCCCCACATAAATTAAGCTTACTGAAACTTTTACCAAGATGACCTATGCCAGTGCTTTTGATCCTCATTTTTTCCTCTTGTTGAGAGAAAGGAGATCTACCTCACTACCTCATATGCAATATGCAACCTTGGAGGTAGAATCAAATATATTGGTAGTTGATAAGCTTAGGGGAAAATCTGATAGAGATAGAAGAAAAAGTAGAGTTGAAGCTTCAACCTCTGATTCTTCTAGTGTTAACCCTCAAGTAGATGAACTAACAAAATCGGTTAAATCACTTTATGCTGAAATGGAAAAAATGAAGCTTGAGGGAAAACAAAATTATAGAAATACACAAGACATTGGTAATAGAGGAAATTTCATGAGACAAAATAATGCCCCTCAGATCCTTCGAAGAGATCAAAGAAATAGGGATGACCAAAAAGTGCATACCCCTCTTCAAAATAACATGGTTGATGATGAAGTAGGAGAGGATGAAGAAACATATCTAGAAGTTCATTGTGTAGGTGATACCTCCCCATCCCCTCATCTAACTCATTTTGTATATGAGGAGTCTCTTATGGACAGTTAGTTGAATGAATTGAGTAAGGGAGAGAAAACTAATGAAAACCAAAATAGATACAACTTAAGGTAAAAAAAAAGAAGGATGGGAAGACTAGTACATCAGATCAGCCCCCAAAAAAAATAAAATTATGATAAGGTTGTTTCTTCTAGTAGCAAAGAAAAAGAGGAGCAAAACCATCAAAAAAGGATTAAGACACATGTTATAGAAATCAAGGAGATTATGAAATATCCCTCTTCTTTTAGTTTTAAGAATGAAATTCAAAAGATAAAAATTCCAGTACCATTTTTAGAACTGATTAAAAATGAAGATTTCAAAAGGTATCTTTCCAAGATGTTGCAACCCGAATCTTCCTCCGATTCGACAGACTCAGTGAACCTACAAGATGAAAAACCAATAGTCCTATTGGGACCTTTGGTAGAGGATAGGGATGACTCTTGTCCTCCATTTTACACATCATTGAATATTCATGATAAATTTTTGCACAACTGCTTGATGGAGCCAGGTGAATCTCATAATCGTATTCCTAAAACTATCATGGATGAGCTAGGTCTAGAAATTACTAAAAACTATCATGACCTATACTCGTTTGACTCCAGAAAAGTGAAATTCCTTAGAGTGATCAAAGACCTGGTTGTTACCTTGTTTTAGTTTCCCATGAATTGTGTGGTCATGGATATTGTGGTCGCTGATGTCCCCCCTAAGTTTCGGATTCTATTATCAATATGTTGGATCAAGAGACTAGGGGGGAATTTGCATATGGACCCTTCATATGCCACTATTCCTATATTTGGAGGAGAGCACAAAAGGATTTATAGGGAAGCACAACTATCTTAAATCGTCAATGATGAAGCTAATCCTACAAACCATCCAATTTTTGCAGTTGACACTGATCTAGGATCCAATATCTTACAACTCACTGATATTCCTCAATGACCTATTTAAATCATAAAACAACCTATTAAAACTTGTGAGACACCTCCTCAAAATACCCCGGCTTGGAAGATGTTTTTTGATGGGGCCTCTTCTAAAGAAAGTGTTGGTGCTAGAGTGTTTTTTATTTCCCCAACTCAAGAAATCATATCCTTGTCTTATAAACTAGAATTTGAAACTACAAATAATGTAGCAGAGTATGAGGCTCTTGTCTTGGGTTTGAGGTCTACTAAAGATATGAATATTGAGGAGTTAGCAGTGTTTGGAGATGTTGAACTAATTGTGCATCAGGTTAAAAGTATGTATAAACAAAAACACCCCAGGTTAAGGACTTACATAAACTAATTTTGGCATCTTATTGATATTTTTTTCTTATCTTTTGACATCTCTTTTGTTCTAAGAGAAGAAAATGATATGGAAGATTCTTTGGTTGTTTCTGCATATAACTTTAAGATCCCTTTCCCCCCCAAGATCAAATATGATGTGGAAGTAAAGTATAGAACCTCTATACCTAAAAATGTCAAACATTGGAAGGTCTTTGAGGATGAACTTGAGATTAAGAGATTTTTGGAAAAAGCGGAAGAGTTTTTTTCTCTTCACATTGATCAAGAACATGATGATACAAAAATCCCTCATGCTGATATTTTCCTCAACAAGATTGTAGATCACAATATTGTCCAACTGACCAATAACCATATTCCCAGAGGATTGGTTCCTTTGGAGAGATTCTTTGACATAAATGATGTTGATGTGAAGGTTAAAGGTTCAAATGAAGAAGTTGATGTGATAGAATGCAACTTAGGTACATAGGAAAATCCCAAGTATGTCAAATTGTCTAGTTGTTTATCAAAGGAGCAAAGGGCCAAGTATGTGAATTTATTAAAGGATTTTTCTGATGTATTTTCTTGGAAATATGAATATGTACAAACTTATGATACAAGCATCATTGAAAATAAAATCCCTTTGAAAGATGAGACCAAGACATTTAGGCAGAAACTTAGACAAATAAATCCCATGTTTCTGCCTATTATGGAAAAGGAAGTCAAGAAGTTCCTTGATGCTAAGATCGTCATAACTTTAAGGTACTCGGAGTGGGTGGCCAACCTAGTCCCGGTGAGGAAAAAGAATAGTGAAATCAAAGTTTGTGTTGATTTCAGAAATTTAAACAGAAGCTCCAAGAATGATAACTATCCTTTTCCAAATATGGAACATATTTTGCAGAGAGTGACTGGTTCATAAAGGATGTCTATGATTGATGGCTTCTCAGGCTAAAATGAGATCTATGTCCTACCTGAAGATAGAGAGAAAACAACTTTCACTACTCCTTCGAGCACATTTATGTATGCTAAAATGCCCTTTGGTTTAATGAATGCAGGAGCAACCTTCCAATGAGCAATGGACATTTCCTTCATTGGGGAGAAGGAAAAATTTATGGTCATATATCTGTTGGGCACTTTAATTGTCTAAATGAATAGAAAATTAAGGTGTTCAATATAAGTTGTCAACCCAAGGAAGTCTATTGTTTCAAGATAATTGTGCACAGTCTATGCTAGATTATGGAAGCAACACTAATCTAATTGTAGTAGGGAAAAATAAACAAAAATTATCACTAACACAATTATGCTGATACAGCTGGAGTTCTACACAATTGAAATCATAGTTGAAATATAAACTGATGAGTGTATAAGAATCCTGGATTACCTACTCTAATCTAACTTTCTATTTTACTTTTGCAGGAAGAAGTTCTCTACTAATTGCAGAAAAAAATCTACTTATTGCAAGAAAGTAATTCACACTTTTATATTCTTTTACTTGAAAACAAGATTTTAATCTAATGCAGAAAAAGGGAAAGCAGTTCTCCAGCAGTGTTCAACAATCGACTTTTAATTATCATGAGATAGATTTATGCACATCTAACAGGAAGGAACTAGACTATAACAACCACTGTATTCTAGAATTGTTTTAACAGATAAATCATTCACATTAAAACAACTATTCTGGAATTCAAAACAGAGGGGAATCTGTGAGGAAGGTGGGTCCTTTCCTTCTCACTGAATCCTCTCAAAGAAATAGGTTACAGTTTTCTAAATAAATTCAATCCACTCTTTTATTGATTTGCCAAAATGTTCGTGTACAATAAGCTTTACTTTACTTCACTTTCTAACAGTAACAAATCCATTTTTCTGATTACAAAATCTCTACTATTTAAAGTCAGAGTCATTCAGTTAAAACAAAATCAGAACAACCTTGAGAATCCCTGATTCTCAATTTGTTCATATGATATCATTAATACAAGATCTAGAACTAATCTTGTAAGTTAAAACATGTAACAATAGGTGTAATAGCCTTCAAGATCGGTGGAATTTGTTGCAGTAGACGTGTAACAGCAAAATCAGTGGCACCTGTTGCAGCAGTCGTGTAACAGCTTCCAGGATTGGCATATAGCTGTAATAGCCTCCAAGATTGGCGCATAGCTGTAACAGCTTCCAAGATTGGCGCATAGCTGTAACAACTTCCAATATTGGCACATAGTTGTAATAGCTTCCAAGATTGGCGCATAGCTATAACAGCTAGGGTAACAACACCGACCATTCTTTAAGACTTCGTTGTTCTATACATTTCGATCATTAGTTGAATCATTTTATGGGTAAAACATGTGAACGTTACCAATCAAACATTCTAAGTAAATGAAAATATAAAAGAAAGACAAATGATTCATACCTTAGGAAAAAAAGGTCTTAGCACACATTATAGTAGGCATTAGCCTAGAGATGATAAGGCTAAATAGGCAAAAGATGTGATGAAAAAGGGACATTTCTAGGTCCTAACATGCCCCCCAACTCAAGACATTGCATGTCCTCATGAAAAACACATTCAAACCTTACTTTGTAGCTGAATTAGGGAATTGGATCCTCCAGTGCAAAATTGCTAAGATAAATTACTAAGTGTCTGTATGGAAAAATGTTCTGTTAAAAAGAATATCTGTTGTGTCAACAATCTGTCTGAGTTTCTTTGTCTTGAAAAATAGAATTAGTTTGAATTTCTTGACTAAGAACTCGTGATGGAAACAGAGGTTCTTGTTTGAAAGATGCTGGTAAACCACCAACTACCTTATGACGTTGAGATCTCCTCAGTTTTGTTGGTCTTTGTGTAACAATAATTGCATGTTCATTCTTGACTGAGAGAGTTGCTGGTCCTTCAGCAACCGACACTTTTACTATCTTATAACCTACCTCAAAGTAAATGTTTCCACACTCAAATCACATGAGTTCTTTATTTTTGTCCATAACATCTTTTGTCAGTGCTAGGATGTCCAAGGTTATCCCTTCTGTATTCTTCTGTCGAGCAGTCTCCACCTCTTGTTTTAGGGTATTTAACTCTTCTTTGAGTCTTTCATTCTCTGTTATGAGTGCAGTGATTTTGGAATTTTTTGTATTCCTGATCTTTCTCTCAATTTGGGCAAACAATTGGGCAAGTCGCACATCCTTAGTATTATTTGTATTTGGTTCTTGTGGGGAAGTTATACTGTCAATAGTTGTTTCTTGTGGAACAATTGTTTCTTGTGTAACAACTGGGTCTATCATGACTGGTTTTTGTGGAACAGTCTCGACTTGGACAGTTGGTTCTTATGGAACAACTTCATCCTGCATGACTTGTTCTTGTATACCAGTCCCATCATTTGCAACTGTCTCTACTGGCATTGTTAGTTCACTGGAAGAGACTAGTTTTTGTGTGATAGTTCCTTCATCAACCATAGAGGATAATGAACGAAGAATAGGAATATCATGTTCCATAGATTTCCATCCAATTGCTGCTTCTGCAAACCCGGTAGACCTGGTTCTTCTCCTAGGTAAAATAGAAATAAAAGCAAAGGCTTTCTTCTTCGTTGTTGGAAGAGGAACAAGATGTTTTTCCTCAACCACACAAGTAGGAAATTTTGTGATACCTGGGTCTTCTATGATCTATACATCGTTATTTGATGTATGATGCACATAATCATCATGCAAAGCCGATGATTCTGTTGCGATTTGAGAGAATAGTTTCTTGAAGTTCCTTGCACAAAGTAAAACTTGGTATACGTATCTTTGTAGAGTTCTCTGTCACAACAACAAAAGGGTTCTGAGTTGCTGCTGATGTAATTCGGTCAAGGTCTTTCCGACATTTTACCTTGAATGGACGTTTTATTTTCTGCAATAATCCACTGACAGTGATAGTCGACCTTGGAACAGTTGTTGTAATAATAGGTGGCTCTTGTGTTACTGTCCGTGCAACAATAGAAGGGGTAGTCAAACTTGTTGGTGCAGTGGACCATTCTGACCTTGTTCACTTTCTATGTGATCCAGATACAAGAGAAGGGGTTCTCTTTTTAGGAGAAGGGGTAGTTTTTCAATAACTCCTGTCACGGCCAAGGGATGTGACTCAAGTCTTGGTCTAGTAGCTGGCTGTTCATCGTTTGGCTCGATCACAGCTATAGGTTGTGTCAATTCAACTCCATCGAGGCTTGTCTGGTTGGTGCTAGGATGGCCGTGGGTTGTGTGTTTACTTCTTTGGGTCGTCTTATGGGTAGTGACAGTAGGGGTTTGGACTATTGTTGCAGTCAAAGGAAGAGACTCGGGAAAAGGTCCAACCATATCTGCAGGTACAGAATGTGGCTGGTCTACTACAACAGGTAATGGGTTATTGGAAATGACCATACATTTGTGAATTAATAGTCTGATGAGTCTGTGATTAGAAAGGAAGTTCTTGGGGCTCTTGTATTGTTTTACAAAATGAGCCATGTTATTCAATGAATGGAGGATAAAATAAGGAATGTTTATGAATTTTTGATGTCACATTTGTGATAATAAGATGAAATTAGAAAAATAAACAACTTGGTACCTGCCTTCACAGGTAATGTACCTTTTAAAAAACTTTGCAACTTTCCCCCATGGCTCTGGTAAGGAATTGACATCCACACCTCTGCCTTTTTTCTAAACTTGCTCATTGTCAATGAGGAAACCCTTCTGAGCATACGAAAGATGTGTTTTTCTGTTAAACCATTGATATCCTGTTATTGGAAACCCTCTCACAACAATAATGATTTATTCTGACACTAGAATCCTTACCCCATTCACCATTGAATATCCTTCGGTGAGATTTTGACTAAACTCCAATACCTCATCTTCATTAAACCCCTTCATCTTCTTAAAATATGATATCCAGTTGGCCTGGAGAAATATTTGGTAGGCCTTTGGGTGTAACAGAAAAGTGTCCAAATTTGCGGGTTCATACCTCACAGTTGATCCTCCCATGATGTTGCTTAAGAGTCTAACAGGGACGTAGGAGAAGAAACTAGCACCTAAACCAGAAACGCAGCAGGTTCAAACGTGGTTTGCATATAGAATAAAGTGTCGCAGCAAAAAGAAGTGTGGTCGAAAAGGTGGTGGAGGTGAGTATAAAATACGGCTTGGATGACTAGATTTTCATTTCCCCCCCAACTAATTGGATTGGCTCCAGGTGCATCAATTTAGCACAAGTGGTGAGAAAACAGGAAATCATGCTTTTATATATTCATTAATTTAACATGTAGGATTAGTCACATACCTCATATCTTACCGCACATAACGGTTTGTCAGAGTAATTGCACTATCCAACTGCCATCTAAGTTGTGTGGAATAACTGACATGATGAAGGATAGTGTGAGAAATGACGATATGACAACTGGAGTCCTTTCTGTAGTCGATCAGTTGGAAATCGCTAGATGTGAAGTCAAGTAATGATGAAGAAGCACTTTCAGATAGAGAAAGCAGAAAAAGATAGCTGCGGTATTAACAAATCAACGGTGCTGCAACATGGAAAGATTGTAGAGCTGGAGTAGCAGCATTGGTAGAAATGAGAAAAAGAAAGAGTGAAGTGGCAAGAAAGAATAACAACGATCAGTGTAGCAGCAGGTACTTCGGCCAGAATGGCTGAGGTAGGTGTAACAACAAATGAGATGGTCGAAAAAGAAAATGGTGTAACAACGTGAAAAGCGACCATTGTGTAACAATAAGGAAATTGGCCAACTTATCGGAAATGGGTGTAACAGTAGGAAAATTAGCCAATTTATTAGAAATGGGTGTAACAGTAGGAAAATTGACCAATTGATCGAAAAAGGGTTTAACAACATGGAAAGCAGCCAATTTATCGAAAATGGGTGTAACAATAGGAAATCGACCAATTTATCGGAAATGGGTGTAACAACAGGAAAATCATCCAATTTATCAGAAATGGGTGTAACAACATGGAAATCGGATAATTTATCGGAAATGGGTGTAACAGCAGGAAAACTGACCAATTTATCGAAAATGGGTGTAACAGTAGTAAAATCGGCCAATTTATCGGAAATGGGTGTAACCACAAGAAAATCGACCAATTTATTGGAAATGGGTGTAACAACATGGAAATCGGCCGAACACTGCATCACTTAGTTTTTAGGAAGTTTTTCAACTTCCATAAACTAATCGTTTGACTCCTCTTTTTTTCCTGTACTCAACCTTGTTGCTCATCAATTCACATGCACACACATAACTGCCTAATACCCTTCAAGGCTGAATTTATTAGCATAGTAAAAAAAATCAAACAAAAACAAAGAAATTCAAATTTTGCTGAGTTTATTTATATACAAGGTCTGAGAAAAATAAGTCCTAAGGTTTAGAAGGGGAAAGAGAAAGCTCCTTTCCTTTTAAGAATTTATAACCTGTATTGGTTGTACATCTAAATTTGAATTCTGCCTTGGACAGTGGACGCTGATACAGGCGCAAGTGATGACCATTTTCATGTAACTGTCTATTGTATCCATCAATAGTGATCAACCTGACTGTCCTGTTGGGAAAAACAATGTCTACCTCATAAGGTCCTAGCCTTCGTGTACGCAACTTACCCTAAAATTATTTAAAGCGCGAATCATACAACAGAGCCCAATCTCCTTCCTGGAATAATTTCTTCTTGATGACTTGGTCATTCCATTTTGTTATCTGTTGTTGAATCACTGAGGTCTGATGAATAATGTCCAAATGCTTTTCATCAAGCTCATTGAGCTGCTACAGTGTAGCCTTCTTTTCCATAGTCAATTCAAGGTTGACTGCTAATGCAGTTCTTAAGGTTTTGATTTTGAATTCAATGGGAATTTTTTTTTGGATATTTTCTATTTCAGATTTGTAAAAGACAATTCACAGTTGTCAGTCCAACGAAAGTCAACATCTTTTGTTAATAGAAAAAACAAGGGGGAAGCAAGTTTGGAATTTTTTTTAATGAATATCCTGTAATAGCCATCATGTCCTAAAAAACTTCTTACCTCTTTCTGAGTTGACGAAGTTGGAATGTCCAAAATTACCTGGATTTTGGCTGGGTCTACCTGAATTCCTGCATAAGAAATGAAGTGTCCCATCACTACACCCTCACTCATCATCATATGGCACTTTTTTGTACTTAAAGAAAGATGAGACTGTATACATATTTTGAGCACTTTTTCCAGATTAGTCAAAGCTTCATCGAAATCAATGCCATAAGGTGTAAAGTCATCCATGAATATCTCCATACAGTCATTCACCATATAAAAAAAAATACCAATTACAACTCTTTGGAAAGTGGCTGGTGCATTACACAAGACAAATGGGAGAACCTTTGTTATCGGAATAATCGGTAGGTGTGGACACTAACAGATCTCCCTAGATCCACCTGGATCTAGAACAAAACACACCAGAACATGACGCTTTCCTTAAGTTTTAAATATTGAATTTATTAACTAAATAGGGATAAGTGACATACCTTTTAAATGTCACTTCCTCTCGCCATCACCATCCTAGCTCCATCCCAACGTTCACACAATGATGAACCTGTAAAAGAACACAACCTACCAAAGTGATAGTAATAGCATAAACTCAATATAAACCTATGTATGTGATCAAGGAATCATACAATAAAACACAACAAGCTTTATAGGAAAGAATCATATTACTGTATCATATTAAATGTGAAAGAGAGATTACAACCATGCCCTTGATGTCGTAAGGTCCCTTCCAACTTTCCTTCGTTTCCCACACACTTCTTGCTCCAAGGATTTTGAGACCATGGATATGATAGCTACTCACAATCTATCTTGACAAAGCAAATCTCAAATCCACTCTAACCAAGCTAATGATTCCAAGCCAAATCCAACTTAGCCCAATCCAAGCTCCAAACTAACCAAAGCTAACTTTCTCCCTAAGAACTCCTCTCCTTTTATAATTTGAAGAGGATAAGGTGAGGAGGTTAGGATGATCCCACTAAATCATGAAAGTGAGTAAGATCCAAACCATTCATATGCCACCTCACCATAGAAGTTTCTCCTTCTAGAAGATTCGAGAAAACGCTTGTTTTTTCCATGTGTAGGCATTCTCGCACCCTACCTATAGAGAAACCTGCGAACATCTCACACCCTAGCTATGGTGAAACCTATGAGAATCAGGCATTCTCACACCCTGCCTATATAGAAACCTGCAAACTTCCTTTTTTATAGGGTTTTTCCAAAGGAAAATGCAACTTCTTTTCTCAGGAAAAGTTCTTCACCCTTCTCTCTTCAAGAACTCAGGACACTAACCCCTCTGAAGGCAACATATAGGTTTACATCATTAACAGTCATAGGGATGATGAAAATAATCTGTAACAACCTTGTAGGAAAATGTACCCCAAGGGATGGTAAAGGTGGTCTTATATTGGTCCTGTGGAGCAATTGTTATCTAGTTATAGCCACTGAATCCATCTAAGAAAGAGAAAAAAAAATTCCCAGCTAGGTTGTCTAGAACCTGATCAATAAATGGCAGAGGGAAATGATCCTTCTGCGTGGCCTTATTCAAGGCTCTATAGTCCACACACACTCTCCATTTTTCATTCTTTTTAGGAATAATAACCAACAGTGAGACCCCTTCGCTGTCTGATATAGGGTAAATGAAATCAGAATTGAGAAGTTTCTAGATTTCCTCCTTAATAATTTATTTAAGGTTTGGGTTCATCCTCCTTTAGGGTTGGAAAATGGGTCGGCATTCTTCTTTAATGTATATATGGTGGATGCATAGTTCAGAGGAAATGCCTTTCATATCCATGTAATCCCAGACAAATGCTTCTTTATGTTCAATTAGTAATTTCATCAATCGACGAGTTTCAACAGTGGATAGATCAGGATTGATGTTCAAGGTTTTCCCAGTTTCAATTTCTATAGTGATGCTCTTAGAACTGACTTTAGGAAATAATTTATCTGTTTCATCATCTGCTGTTACAACTGAATCATTTTAATTTTCAGTGGTTTATGAGAACATTTTTGAGCTCATCTCTCCCTGGGCGATGGGGTCGAATACTCTAATCAATCGGTAGTGCGTGTTCCATGTAATAGGAGAGGAGTCACAGATAAAGTAGTTGATTAATTCGTGCTCTGTCTCGTCTTTGAAACTGAGGGATTTTCCTATGGTTAGCACAGGAAGAGCACTTTCATCGTCAGTGTCCATCCATAAAGAATTTTCAGGTTCTGCACTGGGTGTAGCATGAGGATACAGGGTCAAATTTTTTGTGTCATAACCATCAGAGATGGTCATGGAACCAGATCTACAACCAATGAAAGCATCAGCTATAGCTAACCATGGTCTTCCTAGAATTAGAGGGTGGCCCCCTAGACAGGTTTTGGGTTGCAAAATGACAAAATCAACATGGTACTCCCATGAATCCACTGAAATGACTAAATCATCAATTACTTCTTCTGGTTTGATGGTAGAACAATTAGCTAATTCTAGAACAATAGGAGTAGGTCGAAATTGTGTTCTGAGTTGTAGCAATTGTGTAGTTTCTATTGGCATGATGTTAATTGCTACCCCTAAGTTGACTAGCACATGGGGAATAGATGTCTGTCCAATTTTGACAATGAATGTAGGGTTTCCTGGGTCACCATATTTAATAGGTGGGGTTTTTCCTAACATCACTTTAGACAAATCCCCCACAACATGCACTGTGAGGGGGTCCTTGGGTTTTCATCCAGGTCTTTTTATATAGATATTTATTACAGTCTTGGCATAAATAGGGACATCTCTTATCTCTTGCAATAGTGGAATATTAACGTTCATATTTTGCAATTCTCCTAAGAGATTGAAAGATGGTAATTCCATAGGTATGGTAATTGTCAGTCTTTCAGGGAATGGTGGGTCTGCTGAATCTATAATAGGTTGGTCAATTTATTCTGTATCAGCAGATGGTCTTTCCTTTGATTCCTTGTCTGATTATGAAGATGTAGCATCTTCAATTATTAGCTCAACTATTCTCCTTGATCTTAATTTGATTTCATCACAAGGCATAGGAGTAATAGAAAAGGCTGGCACATTGTGAAACAAAAGAGTTAATCATCTCTGTTTTGAAATTTTCTAATAGATTACCTATTTCTGCTCTTGTTTCTCCTCCATTGGCTAATTTCTCTACCCTTGAAAAAGTGGTATCCTTGGTAGTTGACCTATTCTTTGTAGATCCCCGAGAACATATTTTACAGAGGTATACAATGCCCTCATAGGATTCCTTAGATATATCTCCCTTTCCAAGCACATTCAAGATATCTAAACAATATTCTCTAACTCCTTTTAGAAAAATAGTTTTCAAAATGTCCTTACTCACATTCGGATGTCCAGACCTTTGTAGATTATACTGGAGTCATTACACAAAATCTTCAAGGGTCTCATCCTCCTTCTAAGACATCTTGAACAATTCCTCTCTTCGTTCTCTTGTTTGACAGTAGTCTTGGTACTTGTTCAAGAAAAGCTACCTCATTTGTACCCATGTTGAAATGTTCTCTCCTCCAAGGCTCATAAACCATCTTAACGCATTACCCTTCAATGTTGCTGGAAACAGTTTAAGCTTTTGTGCAGTAGTAGTGTAGTCATATCTTCTACAAAAAATGCCAAATTCAAATAGAAACTCATCCGGATCCTCAATAGACAATCCATGAAAATTTGGCAGAGTTGAGAGAGGTATGTTTTTCATAGGAGCCATCCCTCGTGTGGGAACATCAGAAATAAGAAAAACTAGGGTAGAGATAGTATTTTCATTATTTACCTGATCTTCATTGTTTTGTGGGTTCTCTTGGTGAAACTCTTCTTCATTATCCCCTTGATTTTCCATATGTGTTCTTTCTCTCCACTCAATATGAAAAGCGTCCCACTTTTCTTTAGTGACTATCTGACCATTGATCCGATAAACCGCTTCTTCTGTATTTTCCCTATTTCGAGCTATACTTCCTTGATCCTCAATGTTCTCCAGTGTTTCTTGCTAATTTTTTGGTGACAAATATCCAGCTTCGACTTCAGATTCAGCTCCGAACCTTGATGAAAATGATGTTTCAAGAAGGGGTAGTTATGATGACTGAGGATTACGTCTTCTTGGAGGATTTGCAGGGTGAAAATAGATCCTAAAGAAGAATCTGCTCTGTCTATAATCTCATCAATAAAGGTTTGCTTTCCCAGTGTAGGATTTCTTCCTCCATGTCCTTTGGTACCTGTAGGGTTAGTATTTTTGGGGATATGTCCTCATGTTCCTCGATTCATGCAGAATAATCATTCCTTTGAAAAAAAAAAAAAACTAGTGTGCTTACAAAAATCTATAATTATCTTCCCCGACAACGACGCCAAAATGTTGGGCACTTTAATTGTTTAAATGAATAGAAAATTAAGGCGTTCAATATAAATTGTCAACCCATGGAAGTATGTTGTTTCAAGATAATTGTGCACAGTCTATGATAGATTATGGAAGCAACACTAATATAATTGTAGTAGGAAAAAGAAACAAAAATTATCACTAACACAATTATACTGATACAACTAGAGTTCTACAGAATTGAAATCATAGTTTAAATCTAAACTGATGAGTGTATAAGAATCTTGGATTACCTACTCTAATCTAACTTTTTATTTTACTTTTGCAAGAAGAAGTTCTCTACTAATTGCATAAATAAATCTACTTATTGCAAGAAAGTAATTCACACTTTTATTTTCTTTTACTTGAAAACAAGATTTTAATCTAATGTAGAAAAAGGGAAAGTAGTTCTCCATTAGTGTTCAACAATCGAATTTTAATTCTCATGAGATAGATTTATGCACATATAACAGGAAGGAACTAGATTGTAACAACAACTGTATTCTAGAATTGTTTTAATAGATAAATCATTCACATTAAAACAACTATTTTGGAATTCAAAATAGAGGGGAATCTATGAGGAAGGTGGCCCCTTTCCTTCTCACTGAATCCTCTCAAAGAAATAGGCTACAATTTTCTAAATAAATTCAATCCACTCTTTTATTGATTTGCCAAAATGTTCGTGTACAATAAGATTTACTTTACTTCACTTTCTCACAGTAACAAATCTATTTTTCTGATTACAAAATATCTGCTATTTAAAGTCAGAGTCATTCAGTTAAAACAAAATCAGAATAGCCTTAAGAATCCCCGATTCTCAAGCTATTCGTATGATATCATTAATACAAGATCTAGAACTAATCTTGTAAGTTAAAACATGTAATAGTATGTGTAACAACCTTCATGATCGGTGGCATTTGTTGCAACAGTCGTGTAACAACAGAATCGGTGGCACCTATTGTAGTAGTCATGTAACAACTTCCAGGATTGGTGCATAGCTGTAATAGATTCCAAGATTGGTGCATAGCTAACAACTTCCAAGATTGCCACATAGCTGTAACAAATGGTGTAACAAAAACGACCATTCTTTGAGACTTGGCTGTTCTATACATTTCGATCATTAGTTGAATCATTTTATGGGTAAAACATGTGAATGTTACCAATCAAACATGCTAAGTAAATGAAAATATAAAAGGAAGATAAATCATTGATACCTTGGGAAAAAAAGGTATTAGCACGCATTATGGTAGGCATTAGCTTAGAGTTGATAAGGTTGAATAGGCAAAAGATGTGATGAAAAAGGGACATTTCTGGGTCCTAACAATATCTAGAAGACATTATAATGTTCTCAAGATCTGATAAGGAACATGATCATCATTTGAAGAAGCTTTTCCTGAAATGTAGAAAGTTTGGGTTGTCTCTCAATCCTTAAAAGTCTTTGTTTTCTATGAAAGAAGGCAAGTTGTTGGGACACATTGTCTCAGCAGAAGGGGTAAGGATTTATACAAGTAGATTAGAGGCCATCCAGACTCTGTCTCTTCCTAGATCCAAGAAGGAGATCTGATATTTCTTGGGTAAAATAATGTTTTTTAGAAGATTCATCTCTAACTTTGCTGAATTGGTTAAGTATATCACATTTATTCTTATAAAGGGAAATGAGGTGAAATGGACTGTTGAAGTTTGAAATTGTTTTGACCAAATCAAACAAGCATTGACTGAGGCACTTGTTCTCATCAACCTTGATTATTCAAAGGAATTTTTGATATTTTATTTTTCTTCACATGACACATTGGTTGTTGTCCTTCTTCAGAAAAACACAAATGGGATGGAGCAGTCTATTTCCTTTTTCAGCAGGGCATTAAGGGATGTAGAGATGAGGTATGATATTATGGAAAAATAGGCTTATTCTTTGGTTAAATCCCTTAAATAATTTAGGGTACATATTCTACATTCCAATATTATTTCCTATGTCCCATCAACCTCTGTGAAGGAAATACTTATCCATCCTAACATAGATGGAAAGAGGAGAAAATGAATTTCCAAAATTCTGGAGTTTGACCTTGAAATGAAGCCTACTAAGTTGGTGAAAGGGAAAGGTTTAGCTAGATTGCTAGTTGAATCAAATTGCAAAGGACTGGGGGTTAAATTCATGAGACTAAAATCTGAAAATCAACAAATTGATAGCTCTATAAAAAGCCCTCATACCAGTCCCAACTTCAAATAATGCACTTGGTACAAAGACGTTATTTATTTCTTGCAAAAGTTGCAGCCTCCTAATGGTTTGGAGAATGTTGGAACATGGGTAGACCCAGGGTTCAACGCTTAACAAGGCATCAACAAAACCCTGAATACCAGCCATTTCGACAACACCTGCGAAGATGAAAAAGTATCACCCGAGGTAGAAGAAGAGGGGGTTATAGGATGCATGTGTTTGTAACCAGACTGGGACTCAGATATGTGATAATAAAACTTTGCAGAATATTCTGTTAATTCTTAGGAAGTGACATGCATTAGTTTATTAACCCTATTAACATCGCAGAACATAATCAAGATAGATCTAACTTAGTAACAACAAAATATTATGCACCTTAAACAATTAACACTGTGGATCAAATCTAGCATTTTAAGATAAGAAAAGCATTTAAGCAACACATACATATCCATTACACATCGTAATCTAAGAAGTAAGGAAAACATAACAGAGATAACATTTCAAAAAGAAAACCATGAGAGTTCAGATATACGTGGTTCATCCCAGGGTGAGGCTACGTCCACAAATTGCTTCGCTTCTTTATTATTCGACAGAATATTATATTCATTCAATCCTTTGCACTAATCCATGGGTTTGAGCTTTGCACAATACTGGAGATATGCACACTAAGCACTATATCCTCCTTCCAAAAATAGGTCAAATGCACAAAGCTGAACCCTCTATCACAACATTTAACACTTTCTACAAAATCATATTCAGGCACAAATACTCAATGCACATACATTCCTTTGCACAAAGAAACTCGAAATACATGCACTTCTCTCTTTCTACAATACATTCACCTTTATTTATACTTTACAAACCCTTACAATAAGGCCCAAACATAGAAAAACCCCATGGGCCGACATCCCATAAACTCATTACAAAACCCTAGAGCCTAACCCTAAAAAATGGGTGAGATCCGCGATCTCAGCTCCACCTAGGTGCTCCTTCTTTGACCAACATGTCGAAGTCCTAAAGTGGGCCAAAACTGACCAAATTTTCCTCAAAACTTGGTCGAGGGCCAACAGGCTCCTAACACTCACCTGTGACTCGTCCCGAGTCACTCAAGTGTAGACAATGTTGCTTCAAAAGTGTCAAGCTTAACTCAAGCTGCCTCCACTTGCTGCCTCGCCTAAGCCTCTTGCTTGGTAAGCTCCTGGACTGTCTTCTCTGTAATAGGCCCTTCGAGGCACTATTCTAATGTTGTGATGACTTGATATAATTGTGAGCCCTGTCCATCAATCTCCTTGAACACCTTGCAAGCTTCAACCTACACAGGTTGTAGCCTCTGCGTTACTTCCATTACCTTACCCTAGTGGGCAGTGATCTGCTACTGTACTATGCACTGCTCCTAGGATCTCTTCATTCTTTCCACTGTAGTGAGTAGCTTCATCTATGCCTACAATGAAATTGCTTGCTATTGCGCCTCCTATAATTGTTCTTCCAACTTCCTTAGCTCTAGATCCTCGGCGAGGCATTCATATGTCTGGGTGCTTCTATCACTTAACTGTTTACATTTCGAGGTGAGGGCTCTTATTCTTGCTACTATTTTTTTGGCGGTATCCTCCTTCTAGTAATGCACCTCTTGCGAGGTGTTCGGTACTATTTGGGCCTCCAATTATGTTATCCTATCATGAAATTTCTGGAGGGTCTCTACGAGCTTCACCACATGAGCTTCGACTGACTCTTGCACCTCCTATGCCAATCCTGGAACAGAGAGACATGATTTACTTACTGCTCCTTTGACCATGGACTGCTCTGTGAGAACCTGCTCCTTTTCCCTTTGTAGCTGGCATTTTTTATCCTGAAGCTTCGCTTGAAGCTCTGCTTTCTCTATTTCCTGGGCTACTACATTGTTTTGCGCTGCTTGTATTTGTGCTAAGAATTTGTCTTTCTCCTTTTTCAAGGCTTCTGTAGCCTTCTCCTTCTCTTCCTAAGCTCTCTGGAACTGAGCTTATGTTGCATCCACAAGCCTTCTTAACTGGGTTGGTTCGTCCCCCAATTCTGCAGTCTGCGATGAAGAAGGTGTAGATGACGTAGTAGGTACTACACGGACCAAGAGAACAACTTGCTGCACTTCCTTCAATTCTCTCTTAGTCCTTCCATTTAACTTCTCCTGCCTCTCTTCATATTTCTGCAACATGTCTTTAGAGGAACCCTCTATAGCTCCATGGACCAGACTGATGTTGTCCTCTATGAGTGTGGCCTTCAACTATGGCTTATTGATGCGTGTATTCTCCCTTGCTGAAGGTTTATTTGGAAAAAAATTCCTCTTTTGTGGTGTCACTTTCCCAACAGGTGGATCTCCAGGTGGAGGGTTGGTAGCTTCACCTTCTCCTTTCTCTTCTTCTTCGTCATCTCGTCCTCCCTGTCCTTCTGCTTCATCTTCTCCTCCTTCTGGTGAGCTAGACCGGTTATCTATAGAAGTGTTGTCCTCTTCATCGCTTTCTATGTCCTGGACTTCAACCTTGTTTTTATGTTTCTTCTCCCCACTGGACTGTCCAACATGTTCAACTTAGGTAACTAGTGGGCTTCTTATGGTATTAGTGTTGGATAGCTCTGTATCAGCAACAAGTACAAGAAATTCCTCTGGCCATTCCTTTGTAATCTTCTCCATATATTCATCTGTCAGCTTGTAGTATGACTGTAATTCTACCTGGTGCTCATCTCTTCATGTGGTGATGTAGATGAAATGGGGATCAACGTGAAACTTCAATATGGGCTAGTACTGGTGCAAGGTGAACGGTGTCATACACGGGAATGATTCTATGGAGACCTTCAACTGCTGGAAATATCCATGAAACAGGGCATTGGACTGCCACTAATTCGTCATGTCGTTGGTATACCATAGGGTGGAAAACCGAGTGGCCAATGGCTCTGAGGGTTCGATCTCTAGGAAAGTGGCTCCTTTAGGAATTTTCCAAGAGACAAATGTGATCAAAATGATCAACCAATTGTAATGGAATTCATATCCCAAGTCATGGGCTTCGCGACAATCCTTCTCTAGGTCATTGACGAGGTAGTTCACCCAGTTCATCTACATTCCCTTCACACACTTTCCTTCAAGGTCCACCATGAACCTGGTGACCTTTGTGGGCAGGTTCTTCCCACTAGCTTGCCAGCTAAGAGTTGGAAAGAAAGGCGCACTGTGCCATCCTGTATAGAGGCTACCTTGTAACCTCACTTTCCTTTTTCTACCTCTCCATAAGATTCTTTTGATGCACTGTGCTAGAGAACGGTCCAAGGCCTTCCCTGGATAAAACTATTGAGGGTTAGGAACCTTCACACTTAAACCTGTGATTCAGTGGATCAGTGCCAGATCCATAGTAATCCTTTTATTGAATCACAAATATCCTCCATGATAGCATGACATGAGGAGTTTAACGCAAGCGTTAACCTTCTGGTGGCAGCCAAAATGAAGGATCTTCATCACATTCAACACGGTGGACTGCACCAACCCCTTAATCCATGGATGTGAGAGAAGGTGTTTCTTCTCGATTGTTTTCGTTAAGTAGCGGTCGGGAGATAATATGGCATAGTTCTTTCGGTATCCTAAGTTAAAGTCATTGTTCTTCAATAGCAGGATCTATCCTAACTAACTCCCAACTATGTGAATTCCTTTCAAAATGTAAGTAGTGAAAATAGAGTACTCAAAGTCTTGAGGGATACTGTTGTGGTTCACAACACCAACCAAAGGTGGAATATATTCAGGTAAGATCGATGAGATCTGCTTCTCATTATCCAGATCACTGTAGTACTTACTTCGCTTCTCAGTTACAGGGTTGACACGACCAAAATGACGTCCATTCAAAGGGGAATCCTACATTCCCCTAGTCGATGATGCCTAGATACCTTTAGATATCGGTCTGTCAGCCATTAGCTTCTTAAATACTTCCTCAAAAAACTTCACCAATTCGGTAGATTTTCTTGACATTCTATCTTTTCACAGACAAGAGGGGTACACAAACAGACATGCGGGGTCTATTTTCAGATATCATAGCTCGACACTTGGATAATTCTCTTCTTATCTTAGTCAATCACGGGTAGAAAAAAGTGGTCCCAGCGCAACGACTGACGATTTAATTAAACGGGGTATCGTGATGAATCTTCCAATGACCAGGAAATGCTTTCATCAATTTAAATCTACCTATTATGGCATAATATCAACATCCAAAAAGTGGTCCATAGGCCCATAAATGTGTTTTGTAACTAATCCAAAGCATCATTCTAACAACTAGGGTGCCTCCAATAGTGATATAAATTCACTAGACTAAAGTCCAATTCTACGTGGACCTGCTGTTCCATCGAGGTTCAAATCATGCGAACCTGCCTCCTGTGAGGTTCCAATCTACAAAGTCTTCCATCTGGTTTCTGTAGCTTCTTGTAGTTTTTCCAGCTTAGCCTTCTTTTTATTGATCTTCCTTGCCTTCTTTCCTGTTATCTGATTCTCACTAACTGTTTCTGGAATCCTCTTTCCATTTTTATTCTTATCTTCCCCTAGCATAGTGGCTTCGCACTGTTTAGGTTCCCTCAAAGGGTTTGAAGTTAATATCCCTTTTCTTAACACTTCATGAGTGGACATACTTCTTTCTTGAATAGATAGGTCCTTCAATATTTCTTGCATTCTTTCAACCTTGATAGCTAATTCTCTTGCCTTCTGTCCCTCATGCGTTGTTACTTTTCTCGGTTGCTTCGAGTTATCCTCTCGTTCTTCTATTAGTCGATCTATTTTCTTAACTATGAAATCCCTTAATTCTTGATTTTTATTTTCTATATCTTCTTCCATTGCTTTCCTTCTGACCTGATCCTACTCAATCCAAGTATTACCTAACAATAGTGGGAAAGGGGCGTTGTCCCCAACAAACCGAATGACTTCAAATTCTTCTTCAGTCGATGTTCGATGAACAATAATAGGTATATTAGTAACTCTTCCACATAAGTTTATCATCTTTCCCTTAAACAAGCCTATCCTTCCTAACGAACGTACCATAGTAGGATTTCCCAAAATTTCCCAACTTTCTTCTGTCATATTATTCACTTGTGTTTCTTCATACAAGACATAGTCTATGTCGAAGTCTTCTATTCTTGCACTTATGCGTTGTTTTTCTTTCGCGATTTCTGGTAAACTGACATATTTATGAACATCCATTGTTTCTTTCAACTGTAATATCATAGTCTGAACCTCCTCTGACCCTTTCTCTTTATGACTCTCTATCATGCCCTTAGTCTCTTGACTTTCTTCATAGCTTTCTTGTCTCATGGTCATTCCTTCAACTTTAGCAATAATCCTTGGGAAATGGTCAACCTCATGACCAACAACCTTACAACAAAGATAAATAGGGCTTACCTGAGGACATTTCTTAGCAAGATGTCCCAACCTTATGCAATTATAACACAATGTCAATCCTCTTTTTATTTTAAATGTTCCCCAACCTTTTATGTACTACGCACTTCCCCTAGGATCATAGTGCTTGTCCTGAAAAAAATTCTTTCTAGGTTCCTGCATTCACTTTTTAGTCCAAAAATTCTTTCTATGCATAGTAATAACATATCTTTCTTCATTTCCATTAAAATTACTCAAATCAAATCTTTCTTTCAACTACGCCCTAGCATTCATACTAAGACATAATCTATTAAACATACTATTGATGGGTCTTAAATCCCTTTAACTCAACAACATGAACCAAACCCACCACCGAGGCCCAATTGGACTCTGCAACATTTAATAGTGGAATGGTTCTCCATATCTTGTGATCTGGTCAATTAATCGATGGGATTTACATTTTATCATGAAGTCATCTCCTTCAATTAAGACGTTCTCTTTTTTTTTTTGTATTTGTTTCTTAGATAGAACTAATATAATATCGAAAGTTGGTATAAACCAACTAGGAAACAAATGGGAACAAAGTTTAACTACTGGAGAAGAGGCTAGGTTTGGGAAAACCCTTACACCCTAGCATGCAGACAATGATCGTATACCACATGCCTAGTACTAATATGTTAACCATGTGAATATTCCAATTACTGACTCAGATACAATTTATCAGACGAAAATGTGCATGTGATAAAAAATGGTAATTAAAATAATTCACTCCACTCTAATCATCAGTCACATAATAACACAAAGATTCATTTTCATCATTAAAGAAAGAATTGTAAAGCATTGCATCATATAACTTATTAATAGATTTAATAGCTCTTACTCGTTACTGCATCCATTCAAGAGACCTGATAGGAAATAGTTCTTCTCTACATCCAATCATACATGCATATGATGAAAACATAAACTTGTCTCTCGTCCAGAAGGACTTCTCAATTAAAGGCAACTCCAAAATATTCTTAGCAAAACCAGAAATGAGAGTTTCTTGCAACAACCATCGACGATTAACTAATCATTCGATGCTCTTATTTATAACATAAAATTAACTAAAAATAATGGCTAAAGTGCAGAAGAGTAAAACAAAATTTGCCACGTGGTGTTCTCTCCTATCAGTTTATATCCGAGTCATCTCAAGATATCACTTTAAAAGGGTGACTCTTTTTGTACTTTGACCATTGGATGAACAACTCCTCACAAGTGTTGGCATATGGGAATCTATGATGTTCCATCAGGACCGTGTAAATTTCTCTTATCTCAACCTCATGTGCCCAATACTTGACTAGAATGATACTTAATTGTTGTAGCACAACCTGAGCTTTGATAGGGTGTCCATAAATTGTTGCACCTGACCTGACGTTGTGTCTGTCGTGTTCTCTATTTCTTTAGACCATGTTGAGTCTTTCTTGATGTGTGATTCGACTATGCCATGCAAGTTGACAAAGTCATCGAGTGTACCAAACCTAGGGAGTCCAATATCCTCCATTGCCTTATTGATTTTGACCTAGCTCTTCTTGCACTTGACCTACTTTTCCTGTATGTCCCGATGGTGTTCCCGTGCTATGTTTGCCCAATACTCGAAGGCATCTTTCCTGCAATAAAAAAATGAAAATATTTTAGAGATCACATATAAAAAAACATTGGGTGAAACACATGTATAAAGTGTAAGCATGGAAAATCTAGACTGTTACATACCCATAAATTTTTCCAAACCTGGTCATTTGATACTTACAGGATCTCTGTAGCTTGCGAGTCGCTTCTGTTAGAGTCCTCATTTTTCTCTAGTCAGGGTGGGTCTTAGTCGGGTTATGTTCGCGGGCATGAAAGAACGGGTACACAATAACATGAGAGTTGAAGTCATGTCAGTGGCTGGTTGGCCCTTGGAATCGAGAAAGGATGTTAGAGCCCAACATGTGTTAAAAGTATGAGTATGTTCCAAAAGAGTCATATATTTACGTAAGGGAAGTAGTTAGGTACCTCAGGTTGAGGAAATTTGTTTAAATGAATGTCACATCAGCAAGTGCAACAACCATCATCAACTCATCATGAAGGATGGATGGATGAAAAATCACGACGCTTGTGTCACACATGCCCTGCAACTTCTATCGGCTACACCTCACATGCCCCAGGATGTATTCGTCGCGCATATGTGCCACAAAAAATCTTTAGCTCACTTCAAAACGTTTAGTTGCCTTGAATTTAGCAATCCCTGGTACATTTCCATCTACTGCATGATTTGTTTTAAATTTTGGATGTTCTACATGCATTCTACTCATCAGCCGAGCTTATGCATTGTTGGTAGTTCATTTTGTGAGCCTAGGTTGATCAAGTTTTTTCTGCCTCAGCCCCTCGCCAAATCCCTCGCATATAAGACATATACTTTTTCCCTCATGGGAACCTCTCAAAACATAAGAAGGGGAACGCAAAGTAGCAGGAGCTCTAGGCTTGAGCCTCAAAGCGACTAAGATTCATTCTTACTCATGGTAGGTATACCTGAGATTTCAAAGGGGGATTCCCATCTGCACATGGGAATGATGATATCACCCCTCGCGGAGGTCGAAGTGGAGGAAGTTGTGTTGTAAGGAAGAACATTGGAAGATATGTATTCCCAACAACAGATACCCTGGAGGAGGGGCAGGCCAAGGAAGAACAAGGGAGTTGGGGAAACCCAAGTCTTAAGCAAGCCGCACGCAAGATCGATTTTTGAGGAATTAACTATGCATGCTATTTGGCTGGATCCTTTCGAGGGTGCACGTCAGGAAAGATGGAGAAGAATGAGGAGGGATGATGCCACAGGGAATACCATTCGAAATCCAACTCAACAGCTGATACAAACACAACTCGCCATTGTCGAACTCTATTAAAAAAATAGAGAATTAAGACGACAGTTGGCAGGAAAAACCCTAGAGGTTTTGGTGCCACAAGACCATGAAGGGAACGTGAAGTGGCTCAAAAGACAACTCTGGGAAGTGAAAGATACAATTGTGCAGCTGCGCAAAGCACAAAGAACATTGGAAGAAGAGAAGGGATGTTTCCTAGATTCTAGGGATAGTAACTAGAGAGAGGGATAACCCAAGCAACGCCTTCACCTATAAATTTCAATCTTTCAATGTAAACCAGGTTGGTTAGACAAATAGTGTCGAAAGACTTTGTTTTATGTAATTCAAGCTCAACTGAAATCTAATGTAAAATAAATTGGATGTATCATTTCCTCTCTTTGTGTATGCATTGCCTACGTACTTTGTTCATATATATATAATTTTTTCTGTTTGATTCGAAATGTATTTTTCGAGCATGGAATTCGATGCACAACCCCCCCTTATTTTCTTCATTCACACAAATCGTATTTCCCCCAAGTTAGTCCCTAATTCATACTTGGTGGTGCTTTGAGTTGGTTTGTGTGTTTTTTGTTGATATCCTATTGTGAAAAACCTCCGACGCCGATCGATTTCCTCGTATGGTGATGACGTGGCACAACTGGCTTGGGACACTTGGTATTGAAGAACGATGACTTAGCTCACGGGTACTGTTCAAAATCAGGACTTTATTTAATTTATGCACTCTAAGGTAATCATGGGATATCCGATGCCGAAAAGGGTATCGGGGATCGAGGATAAACCTATTGCGTAATTTCCTTGGATTAACGTTTTCAAAACTCCCAATTCCGAAATGTTTTAGGAGTCGGTGGTTGAAGAAATTTGTTTAGTGTGGTCCAAATGTTCGTCGCGATTTGGTCTTCTTCGATTTTGCTAAGCATGTCGGATATCGACTATCGACGATATCATTGCCTTCTTCATTAAGGTTTACTCTCTTAACCTTTTACTGATGTCGAAGGGGATCAGTCATCAGCGATATCTTTGTATGATGTTCATCCTGAAAGAAAACTTCCTTATGCTGATGCCGGTGAAGATCGACACTCGGTGGCTGGACTTTCTTCGAATGATTTTCTTTCATCTTTTAATTCCTTCCGATGTCGAATCTTTGAGCTCGTCAGGGGGATTGTTTTTGCTGTCGATTCTTTATTTAAATGTTAAGTCCTTTAAGTTATGGGTTTTCACATGTTCAAGAAAACTTTGAAATACTTAAATGAGAATCAAAATAATAAGCAAAGGCAACATTTTTCACAATGGAGTTGAATTAGACAGTGCGGAAGATCAAGTGTTACCTAAAAAGTAAAATTTGACATAGGTTTTTTAGGGTGTGTTGAGGGCTCAACGAATGGAAACTCACTGGGAGAAAGTAGAATCTTTGTTCCTCCTTCGGGCTCGACTGATGTAAAAGATGGCGAGGAACTTGACTGGTTTGAAATTAGAGCCTCTTTTAACCTTGCATTTGAAATTTCTCTGATTGATGCCTCTGGGTTTGCCTATGGGGTGTTCAACCTTAATTCCACCTTCTTTTCTTATGACCCTAACTCATGCCTTTATTTTACAAGAGTATAGAAAATCAATCGTGAGGACTAGACACTTTCATTATCTTCATTCATTTGCTACGGTGTTTCTTCATTGCCAGCGAGCATCCATATCCTCAACAGAGTCAACCTGACATCAGAGACCTTGCTTCGCTACCAGTGAGTGTCCATAACCCCGGTGGAGATATCTGCATACCCTCTCCTACTGTGCACTCTTTTGATATAGTTGACTTTTATTTTGGCAGAATGCCCTGAGCAAGCGAGAGAGGAGGACGTTTATTATTTGCAAAAGAAATGAGGAGGTTACAGTGAATCTTTCTAGCTCTATCTCTGAGGTGCATGTAGTCCTTTCCAAATTTCCTTATTTCCCTTAATGTTTTACCAGACCACCAGGCAGACACTTCTGACATTTCTCCAAAGTTGTTCATCTGTGCAGGTTAGATAGAGAGCACCTCGAAACAACTGTAGGTTCCCCAATGCTTCTCGTGTTTGTATGTGAGAAACGAGTTAGGAAGAGAGTTCACTATGTCACATATTTTGGGGTCAACCATTGTCTTGCTAAACACAATTTTCAAAAGCGCAGAAGTCCAAATTGCGAAAGAAAACAAAGAAAAATGCATT
>ML776820.1:59481-85193 GCA_009831015.1 Picea engelmannii
ATATATATTTCATCATCTTCAATGGATCATAGGATTATCTGCCTCCTGATCCTTGCTTCATGTATAAGTGCATATAATCTGTTCCCTTTGTTTGACTGAGTCCATGCTTCCGTCTTCATCCTTATTGTCTTCTACAATATATAATAGAGTCCACGCTTCCATCTGCAACCTTACTGTCTTTTGTAATATATAATTGGCTCTCTTGTATTAACAGAGTCCATGCTTCCATCTTAGTTGTCGTCATAAGTATTTCTCCAATATGTCTAACTTCTAAGTCGCTTTAGGATTGATTCTGATTTTGGCTTATCTTGTAATAGCTTTCACATGATATATTTCAATCTTTCATGTGTAATATCTAGTGATATTCATTCTTATCTTATTGTTCTTCCATAGGTATAGTCCTTATTGGAACACATTATCTTCCAAGAGATAGATATACAAGATATGTATAAAGACGATGCAAGCAAGATATGTACAAGAAAAATAAGAAGATTGTTGTTACCTTTTAGTAGAAGAAATCTCTTCCATCCTGCTTAGTCTTCTTTGCAGGTTCCTTTTCTTCGACAATCGATGCTTCTTGTTTCTCCTTCCTTTTCTTTAGCTCGGGATATTGATTCCTATAGTGACCATACTTTTGACAGTTGAAGCACTGTATTTCTAAAATGTCTTTTCTTTGTTTTGGCTTCCTTCTTGAATCGAACTTTCTTTTGTCCCTGAAGTTCTTGAATCTTGCTATGAAGGCTTGATCATCGTACTTCTTTTGAGGTTTCTCTTTTGCATTGATTCTTGATTCTTCTTGAGCATAGCAAGTCCAAAGTTCTTCAAATGTTGGGTACTCCTTCCTTGTGTTCATGCTTGTGACAAATGTATCCCATGTCTTGGGAAGACTATCAAGTACTATGTTCACCAATTCCTTTTCTGAAGTGATCTCTTCAATAGCTTGTAGTTGATCTCTTAATTAGGAGATCCTTACAAAGTATGATGTTATGTTGTCGTCATCATTCATCTTCATGTCACAAAGCTCATTCTTTAGACTCATAACTTGTCCAATGTTTCTAACTGAGAAGAGATTTGTTAGGGCATCATACATCTTATTCGATGAGTCAAGATGGGAGATGTAGGGTATCAAGTGGTCTTTTATAGAATCCACTATGATACTCATGGCATTGATGTCAATGTCTTTAAACTTCTCGATAGTTTCAATGTTCTATGATTCCTTCTCTTCTCCTTCTTTAAACTCTGGCTTCACGATATTTCCTTTCACGATATCCAACACTTTTTTCTTGGCAAGGATGAGGTCAATCCTTGTCTTCCACACTATGCAGTTAGAAGCTCCATCTAACTTGTTCTCAAACTTCATAGAGTTCGTCATGGCTTGCTTGACTTGGTTAAACCCTAGATTTGACCAGAAATCCAAACTTCATGTCTTGTCCTTCTGAGAGTATCAGGAGATGCTCTGGGCTAGGGCACACTGATCTATTTGGAGATTAGGTAAATCTAGTCACTTAAGGTGCCTCAATAAGAGGTTTAGGGTTTCTTCAACTGCTTCTACTAGTAACCCTAGCTGCAATTCTTTTGGAAACTGCTCCTGCTATTAACCCTAGCGGCAGTTCCTCAATGAGATCAATGTCTAGTAGCTATGTTTCCTTCCAGCGTTTTAGGCTGACTGAAGGGGTGTGGGCCCATAACCTGTTAGAATATAGAATATGGTGTGCTCATTTTACCATTGACAATACCTTTGTCACCTAACCATAGGCCGAAGCCTCCCTCCGAGCACCTTAACCTTGACTGAGAATTACTCCGGAAGCAAACCCTAGGCTAGATAGACAAACAAAGAGTAGCACATCTTTCCCCAAGGATAACGCATCAAAAAAAGTTGAATAGATAGTCCAAACCCTAGCCAAGAGATATTCAAGCCAGTGCACCACTTTTCCAGCTCTCCCAGAAACTTGTGCACCAAAACTGCAACTGCCTGCGTAGATTTGGCTCTCTCTGCAACTGCTGAGATATGTCAAAATGAGAACTGGCGCCCTGTATTTATACTGGTTCTGCCAGATTTGTTGGGGCCAACTTCTCCTTTTGGATAAGTGTCTGTTCAATATATTATTATTAATTCTGGCCGACTTCTTCTCTTGGAGGCTAATAGCCTAATATAAATTATCTTCTTGAGCCGACAAGGCTTCTAGGGTTATTAGCCAACTCATTAGGGTTTCTCTTGCTTCCCAGAGTCTTCTATTCTCGTCAGGTTCACACGTGGGGGTAAATACATCCCGTAGATACCATAATATTAACATTTATGAGGTGATATTGTGCATATTTTAACCTGAGAGCTCCCCTTTCCCTAGGGTTGAGGCTTTCTAGACAAGGCTCATGGTGTAGGAGATAAGTCAGTTTCTCATACCAAGACTCTTGTCATGGGGAAATATATGAAGCCTCACCACACCATAATTCCATTTCATTTTCCCATTTGGGGTCTTCATTTACTTGGTCGTGTGCTTCAACTTCCAGTTTGCATAACTCTTGTCCTTTTACTAGTTTAGCAGGTTTTATATCTAGGTAAATTTTTTGAACTACTGCCATCCAATTTCCTCTTATTTCCCCCACCTGCTGTTGAGTAAATAGGGATCGTACTACAGGGTGAGGCATGATTACTTTGGTGTGGTTCTTGAGGATGTAAGATCTGAAATGTTTCACTGCCTTATAAAATGCATAAGCTTGTTTATCTAAAGAGGGATAGTTAAGTTCAACACCTTGGAGGTTGGTGCTCATGAATGATACTGGGGCTTCATTTTTGTCATCATCGATCTGAGTCAATACTGTGGGTAATGATTGGTCGGAAGAGAAGGTATAGAGGAAGAAATATTTGTTGAAATCAAGAATTCAGAGAATTGGGGTTTGAGAGATTGCAATTTTAATGTTGTTGAAAGCCTTTTTCCATTCATCATCCCACTTAAACTCAACATCCTTACGAATAATTTTTTGTAGGGGTTTGATAGTTTCGGCGAAATCATGAGTGAAGTTTCTCACAAAATTGATTTTCCTGAAGAATGACTGCATAACCTTCTTGTTGTGCGGCAATGGAAGCTGAGCTATAGCCTAATTCTTTCTAGTTATATGCAAATGCCTACTTGGGATATGATGTGGCCTAACAATTTACCTTCTTCAACACCGGATTTTTTATTCTTAGGGTTTAAGGATATTTTGTATTTCCTACACCTTTCGAAATCAGGGTTAGGTGTTGGATGTGATCTTCTCTGTTCCTTGAATACATAGTAACGTCATCCAAATACACTACTACACACTTGTTTATTAGTCCCCGAAATGATACGCCCATGGCCTTCTGGAAGGTCGCCCTTGTGTTGATTAACCCAAAGGGTGTGCATTTGTAAGTGAAAGTTCCCCACTTGGTTCAGAAGGTAGTTTTTAAACGGTCTTCCTATGAAACTAGAACTTGGTTGTAAGTTGAGAAACCGTCTAGTAAGGAGAAAATTTCAGAGCTAGACACCATTTGCAAGAGTTGCTCCATTGGTGGAATAGGGTAGTTGTCCTTTTCTGAAGCTCTGTTGAGATTTATGAAATCTACTTTATGAAATCTTCCTAGAATTTTTCCTTACAGGAACTAAATTAGCTACCCATGTAGAGTGTCTAACCTAGAAGATAATTTCAGTGTCTAATAGTTTCTTCAATTCCTGACACATGAGAGGCTCCAGGGATGGGTGGTACTTCCAGAGCTTCTGTTGGAAGGGCTTTACTTCATGTTTTAACAGGATAGTGTGTTGAATGATGTGGGTATCATAAGTTTTCAGATCTCAGTAGGACCATGCAAAGACATATTGATACTGTCTAAAGACTTTGATAGCGGCCTTCCTTTCCTCCTTAGATATGGTCTTGTCAAGGTTTACGTTTTCCGGGTTTTCCTGGGTTCCAAGATTTATAGTTTCATGTAGGGGACAAGAACTACCGGTCTTCGCATTCTTAGACCCCTTAAATAATTATTTCAAGTCAAAAAGGTTTTCTAAATTAGCTATCCCCTTCAGGATTGTGTGAGACTTCGATTTGTCAGTTGGTTGACCTGTCCAAGGATAATTTTTTGTTAATTGTTCCTGGAGTAATTCATCGTCAACAACCAAGTCTTTGAAATTATCTTGGTTAGTCAAAAAGTTTATGATCTGTTCATATCCTTCAAAGACCTTCCAATTATAAATATTTTTGGGTACTGAGGGTTTGTAGAGAAGTTCTACAATGAATCAAGAGGCTTCATAATCCTCTAGAAGTGAAATCCTTGAGGCATAGGTGGCCAGAGAATCAACAAGAGTATTTTTCGTTATGGGAATCATTGTAAGGTTGAAAGCTTCAAAATACTCTATTGGACCGTGCACTTCTTGTTGGTAATTTTGTAGGTGTGGATGATTGCAATGTATAGTATTCCTTATCTGTCTGACAATAATTTTAGAATCTCTGAAAATCTTCAATTCTTTGACGTTTAAGTCTATGGATTTCTTTAGCCCCTGTACTATGGCTTCATACTCGATAGTGTTATTTGTGCATTCAAATTCTAGTCTACAAGATAAAAAATGTCATTTTCCCTTCATATTAATGAGGATACACCCTACTCCTGACCCCTCTTTCCATTTAGATCCATCAAAATATAGGGTCCAAACTTGTGGGAAACATGTATTGGATTTCCCTTCCCTATTACTTTCCTCTTTTCCTCCTGCTAGTTTTGTGATTTCTAACGCAAATTCTTGGTAGAAGAGGGTTTCTTCCACTGTTGTTGGAAAATACTCTTGAAAAATCGTTTCGGAGTTCTGAGTGAGAGGAACATTAGATGAGAGAGGGGAGAAGTTCCCAAAGTAGGAATCACAGGAATAATTTCCTAGCACAGGGAAATATGTCAATGAGGGTTTTTTTAGGGTTTCTAGATCAGTGAGAGTTTGTTTCAAATATCTTTCCCTATCAATTATGATCATATTTTGGTGCCCCTTTAATGGAAACCATAGGTGATCCTAGTTTGTATTGAAGTATTTGTTTAACTTCTTAGATCAATCTCAGCTTAATAATAACCCATAAGATTCTGGGATATCTACTACAATGATGTCAATCACTTGCACAAATTTAGGATGTGTCACTACTCCGATCATTACATATTTGAGTTCTCCCATGACTTTCACCTGGGTTTTGTCTAGTTGTATTACATGTTTGTCACTTTTGAGAGGCATTGCATTTAGGTTTTTGCAAATAGACAGTGTCATGACATTGGAGGATGCCCCTAAATCGACCAAACAATTGTGGAGGTTTATGTTGAAAACTTCAAACGTTAAAAGGAACGGTGGGACAAGAGGTTTTCTCTTTTTATCATCAGAGAAAGTGTTCATAGTTGGTTTATTCACTAGATCCATGGGATAAAGATTCCTTCTTGTGTCAGTGCTTGTTGTAGGATTTTGCACTAATTTCAAAGCTTGTAGTAGGAAGTCCTTTTGCTGAGGAATTCTACATATGTCCATAACTGATATATTATCCTTCAGTTTCTTGAAATCTTCAACTACGTTGTAATCTAGCTTGGGTGATTCTCGGGTATGGATTCTTATAGGGTTATTACGGGGAGAAAAAGGTTTTTTCGAGTGATTGAGAGTTGATCTTCCACCTGAAGTTTGGGTAGTAGCAAGGTCGTTTGAGACAGGTTGACCTCTACTTCGTGTTTGCATGACCAAGACTTTAGCAGGTGGTTCTTGAACCTCAAATAGGTCGTTGTAAGGCATGGCTAGGTTAGGATCCCATATCAGCATGGTTGTTTCTTTTGGTGGATCAATTTATTCCTGGTCAACGATATTCATACTAGAGCCACTTGGTTGTTCGTTCAGGGAGACTTCATCTAGAAACCGATTGGCCATCAAACTCATGGCATGCAACCATTGAGGGAAGTCTCTTTCAGAGTGGTTTTCCTAGTGATAAGTACATAAAGAATCATATGCTACATTTCCCAAATCGATATTTAAGTTAGCTAGGGGAGGTTCAATTGCTTTGAACGATGGGTTCCTTTTAAAGAAAGGCTTATAGGGCCTTTGGCCTTGGTTTCCCTCTCTTGTACATCTTTTCATGTCTATGATTTCGTTTGATAACTTCTTAACCATGCGTTGTAGGTATTATATGTCTCCATTACCCTTTTCTGGACCTTGTTTTGTTTATTTCCTTGTGGGTCTGGTTAACAAGAGCCCTCTCCTGGGAGGAGGTTGAAATTATTTCTTGACTAAAGAAACCTGGCCCTCTTTACATCCTTTCATTTGGAACTCTATCATTTTAGATTCTTAAAAATTCTTAGCAAGGGTTAGTTTGGAAACCCTCTTCACAAACATGAAAATAGAGGTTGGGAGGGCGTTAGTGTATACCTCGATTTGCAATTCTTGAGTAGGTTTAGCTTTGGGATGGAATTTGTGTAATATGGTGGTGAATATTTGATTAAATTCTTTAACCCTTTCCTTCGAACTCATGGTGGCAGTGAACAATTCAGCCATCAGAGCTCCCGTGGTAGTTTCTTCTGCAAATTTATCTAGAAAATATTTTTGAAACTTCATCCAACTAGTTATGGATCCTACGGGTAAGTTAAAATACCATGTGGAAGATGATTTCTCAAAAGTGTAGGGGAAAACCTTGCATACTACGTCTTCATGTTGGACATTCATAAGTCTGATTGCTAGTATGAACTTCTTGATATGATCTTAAGGAAATCCTGAGGTTTCAGGGTTCAATTTAGCAAGTAGCTTCTCTGTATGTTGGGGAAGATTGTGGACTCGTCCAGGGATGGCCAAAGTGTCTCTGGCCAAACAAGTTTGATTATTCTGATGTGGTTTTCCCCTCTATTCATCATGGTTTTTGTTGTCTTCCATGTCCTCTGAACCTGATTTAAACCCTTCTTCTTCTGAAAAATCATCGAGTTCAGAGAAGTTACCAACCAGGGTTTCAGGAATTAAGTTGAGAGGGGATTCGACCATTGGTCTAATTATTTGTTTTCTTAGAGGATGTAATGGAGCTAAGGGAAACACACCTATCTGACAGGTGTATTCTCTTGTGATTCTTCTAAATTGATTTAACTCCTCGTGAGGAAGAGGGTAAGGTATATCAGGGCACAATTGTTCTTCCTTGTTCTAAGGTGAGTTACTCATTTCGGGAGTACTCAATGTGTGTGGGATGTCTTTGGAATGACTAGCCATGCATGTGAGTTGTTTTTAATCTATAGGCTGTCTGAGATATTATGTGAGATATATATTCAACCATTCATTCTTCAGGACCTCCTTCTAGTGACAATTATTTTGATGGATCTTAAATCCCTTTAACTCAACAATAGGAACCAAACCCACCACTGAGGCCCAATTAGACTCTGTAGTGTTTAATAGTGGAATGGTTCTCTAGATCTTGATATTCGACCAAATAATCGATGCTTTACGTTTTCTCGTGAAGGCCTCTCCTTCGGTTCAAACGTTCTCTCTCTTTTATTTTTTTTCTTAGATATAACTGATATAAGATGGAAAGTCGGTATAAACCAACTAGGAAACAAATGGGAATTTTTTTTAACTACTAGAGAAGACGCTGGGTTTGGGAAAACCCTTACACCCTAGCATGCAAACGATGATCGTATACCACACGCCTAGTATTAATACGTTAACCATGTGAATATTCCAATTACTAACTAAGATACAATTTATCAGAAGAAAACGTGCATGTGATAAACAATGGTAAGTAAAATAATTCACTCCACTCCAGTCATCAATCACATAATAACACAAAGATTCATTTTCATCATTAAAGAAAGAGCTGTAAAGCATTACATCATAAAACTTATCAATATATTTAATAACTCTTACTCGTTACTGCATCCATTCATGAGACAGGATAGGAAATAATTCTTCTCCACATCCAATCATACACGCATATGATGAAAACATAAACTTGTCTCTGGTCTAGAAGTAATTCTCAATTAAAGGAAGCTCCAAATAATTCTTAACAAAAACAGAAATGAGCGTTTCTTGCAACAACCATCGACCATTAACTAATTGGTCGATGCTCTTATTTATAACATAAAATTAACTAAAAATAACGACTAAAGTGCAAAAAAGTAAAACAAAAATCGCCACGTGGCATTCTCTCCTATCAGTTTATCTCTGAGTCATCTCAAGATATCACTTTAAACGGGTGAATATTTTAGTACTCTGACCATTGGATGAACATCTCCTCACAGGTGTTGGTTTATAAGAATCTATGATGTTCCATCGAGGCTGCATAAATATCTCTTATCTCAACTGCATGTGCCTGATACTTAACTAGACTGAAACTTAATTGTTGAAGCACAACCTAAGCTTTGATAGGGTGTTCCATAAACTGTTGCACTTGACCTGGCATTGTGTCTTCCACATTCTCTATTTATTCGGTGCATGCTAAGTCTTGCTCGATGTGTGATTCAACTATGCCATGCAATTCGACGAAGTCATCGACCATACCAAACTACGGGAGTCTGATATCCTCCATTGCCTTGTTTATTTCGACCCATCTCTTCTTGCACTTGACCTACTTTTCCTGTATGTCCCAATGGGGTTCCCGCGCTATGTTTTCCCAATACTTAGAGGCATCATTTTTTCAATAAAAAGAATGAAAATCTTTTAGATATCACGTATAAATAAACATTAGGTGAAACACATGTATAAAGTGTAAGTATGGAAAATCTAGACTGTTACATACCTGTAAATATTTCCAAACATGGTCATTTGATACTTATGAGATGTATGCAGCTTGCGAGTCGCTTGCTCTTCTTCTATTAGTGCCCTCATTTTTCTCTAGTCAGGGTGGGTCTTAGTCGGGTTACATCCATGGGCATGAAAGAATGAGTACAGAATAACATGAGATCCGAAGAAATGTCAGTGACCGATTGGCCCTTAGTGTTGGGAAATGATGTGAGAGACCAACATGTGTTAAAAATATGAGTATATTCCAAAAGAGTTAGATCTTTCCATAAGGGAAGTAGTTAGGTACCTCAGGTCGAGGCAAGTTGTTTAAAAAAACATCACGTTGGCAAGTGAAGAAACCATCATCAGGTCGTCATGAAGGATGGACAGATGAAAAACCATGATGCTTGTGTTACACACACCCTGCAACTCCTATCGGTTGCACCTCACATGCCCCAAAATGTATTTGTCGCGTAGATGTGCCACATAAAATCTTTAGCTCACTTCAAAATGTCCAGTTTCCTTGAATTCAATGTTCCCTGGTACGTTTCCATCTACTGCATGCTCTGTTATAAATTATGGATGTTTTGCATGTGTTCTACTCATCAACCAAGCTGATGCACTATTAGTAGTTCATTTCACGAGCCGAGGTTGATCAAGTTTTTTTTGCCTCAGGCCCTCACCAAATCCACCACATATAAGACAGATATGTGTTGCCCCATGGGAACCTCTTAAAACATAAGAAGGGGCACATGAAGTAGCATGAGCGCTAGGCTTAAGCCTCAAAGCGACTGGGATTCGTTCTTACTTGCGGCAGGTGTTATAACCCTAAATTGTACCACACATGCTTACCTGGCATCAAGCGAACTCATATCCCTTCTTTGCCAAAACTCTGCTGAACAACTCTTTGAAAATCCTCTTGTGTCAAGGCCCACGTGCCTTAACCCCTTACTGCACACGTGTGCACACTGGCTGACTCACTATAGCCCGCGTGTACCTAACAAAGCACGAAAAAAGGAAAGTTGTCTATGGAAAAAAAGCTATGGGTCAGTTAACTGAAACTCCCGACCATGCATGGCCGAGGGTTTGTCCAAAACCCTAGCTCCTTCTAGCTTATAAAAGAAGGGGTAGGGGTACCATTTGGGGAAGGAAAAAATATAGCGAAGAAACTCTGCCCATTTACGTAATCCAATGTCCCAACCCTTTAGCCTTTCCTCATGCCAAAGGAGATTTAACGCAAAGCAGTTGAAGGACAGAAGAAGAGGAGCCCAGGATCAGGTTCAAGGAGTGGTGGCTGGTCTCAGCTTTGTTGTAAGTTGATTCACTTTCAGTAATAAAAAGAATACTTTTCCCGTCCCAATGCATGAATTGTCTATGGTTTGATTAATTTATGCTTGATTTCTAACCCTTGAGTATAGAAGTAGCATGCATGCATAGTTGTTGTTTGTCTTGAGTGCAGGTTATCTGTGGAAGGAGTAGTGCAAGCAAGTAATCAAAGAGCAATGGAGGATCTACATAGAACGTCGGTAATAAGGTTAGTGGTTAGTGGTCCTTTTCCATCCATTTACTGTGAAAGGGGGGTTTAAATCTTGGGTTGTGGGTAAAAAAGTAGTTTCTTTTCGGTCAAAATCTGCATGCAAGTCTGACCCTAGTTTGCTAGTCTGTAGGGTGTTTTTCCAAACAACATAATTGGCGACCATACTGGGGAGAATACTCTTTAGGGTTTCTAGATTTATTTGAGTTTTTGGGTAGTTTAATTATTAGGTTTTCTGTTTTTTCTTTGCTTGTCTTTTTCTGTAAGGTCTGAGCTAGCAGGGAGTCTAGTTTTCCATACCATCTTTCCCTGACTTTTGCTTGACTATAGTCTTTGGGACACACAGAGGTACACGCGGCCTGTAGAAGGCCTGCACACGTGTACCCGCGCCCTATCTTCTTACAGCCCGCGTGTGAACGCTAGCTGTAGAGATAACAGTAGCGTGTAGGAATTCAGAGAACCTTAGAGGCAGTCCTCCTCTTCCCTATCATAATTTCACATTCTCAAGGGGTTTTCTAGAATCATGTCTGAGTCTTACTGGTTCACAGTCCTATCTCAGATTGCCTTTTTTTTCCTTATTATTCCTTACGTTATTTGTCTTTTTTTGTTAGAAAGAGCATCCTATCCTTCAAGGGACCTTGGTTATCAATACCAGAGGCCTCTTCCTGGTCTGGACTGCCTGTTTTCATTTTTTTTCCTTAGAATTTAGATATACATGCGGCATGTATAAGGTCAGCCCGCGTGTACATGCTTTCTGTCTTTGTTTAGCACGCGATTGCACGCGTGTTGTTTTAGTGACAGTCACGTTCTTGGACAGGCTTCTTTTTGTTCAAGGTGGGGCAGTCATCCCCTCCTTTGATGAGAAGTATTCCTCTTAGGTGTTTGAGTCTAGGTTTGAACAGTCAGTAGGTTAGGTCATCTTACCCTTAGCCTTCTTTTTCTCAGTTAATAGTTGACAGATTTTTTTTTTTTTTTTTATGGTTTTTAGACAAGCGTGAGAGTCTTTGTTTTTTGTTTTTTATTGTCATTGTGTGATTCTTTACTCTGATTCTTTGCGATATGCACTTTAAGACAGAATTTGTTTTTCTTGGTTTTGTGCTTGTCGGTATTTTCCCTTTGTTGCTTTACTAACACTTAAATAAATAAAAAATCTCTTTTCATTTTCTTCTTTGGTTGAAGAGTGTGTTTCTGCATCATTAGCTAGGGAGAAGTCTTTTATTTCGTAAGTTTTTGTAGTGCATTTAGAGCATAAGTAGCTCGTAGTCGAGTGAAATTTCTTTAAGTTTGTTGTATAAAATCTTAGAAAAATTGAAAAGAAAAATAAATCTTTCTTTGTGAGGAGTTGTTGAAATTTTGTATTTAGTAAAAGTCTTTTGTTTCCAAATTTTTTCATTCGTTTTTGCTTTCATCTTTACACATCATTATTTTCACCCTCATACCCCTTGATGTAAGAAAAAGCCATAAAAGAAATGCTAATTTAAAATCTAATAGAATTTTTGTTTGTAGGGTTTACAAACTAGTTCAGGACTAGGGCCTTGGATTAGGTTGGAGAGGAAACTCTCCAAGGCCATTCAAAACCAAACATTAGAGTCTGCGATAATGAGTGTCTAAGTCCAGTTTCATGGAAGTTATCCAGTGCCCCCCTCTAACACAGGGGATAAACATGAGGTCGCGTGTGGAAAGGTAGTTGAGATAACCCCTCCAAAGCCGGACCAATCGTAGTCGAGAACACATATCGAGGGCTTGTTTTAGGATTCCGTCATTTTCATTTTCCATGGGGCTTCATGGGTTTTGAATCCGTTCGAGGTCCTCAGTTGTCTTCTGGACCATTTTCTCTGGATACCCTTGACAGGTTTCGGGCTTGATACCCTGCTCATTGTGGTCTACCCGACTTTCGACTATACCCGCCTAGTGACTGTTCGCGTGCTGGCAACCTAGTTGCCAATATTTTTAGGGACATACACAGGTGACTGTGGGGGCATACCGCAGTACCTAGGACAAACAACGGGCCATGCTTTGCAGATTATACCCGGAGGGTGCTTCCGTATTCGAGTTGCACTTGAACCAGTAAGTTGCTCTAGTGTTGGTTGTTGTAACTATTCTTCCAAATAGTTTAGTGATTGCTTGTCTTATCTCTTAGGGGCTTCTTTTTAGTGTGTGTTACTTTTGAACGTGTAGAATACCTTAGCGTGTCTTGGATCTTCTCACACAGTGGAGGATCCCGAGCTCCACCGGTCACGAAGGCTTCTTGGCCTGCCGCCGGTTACACTGGAGCCACCCCCGCCACCATTAAGGCGAAAGCTAGACCAACAAGGGTCTTTTGAAGCGACTGGGTTACAAACCTTTGTGCCCGAACAACTCCCGGAGGAATCAACTGCAAATCTTGGCTCGGTTGAAACCCCAACCACTAATTTCTTGGCACCATTTATTGTACCGATCCAATTTCATGAACGACAGTTAGTGCCTCATGAAGTGATGGAAACAAACGCTGTTACTTCTTCTAGGAATTCTTCCATTCCCACCACAGTTGCTACCATAGGAGAATCATATCCTAACTTACCGTCGTCGGTCCAAGCCAACATGGCCTCGGCCGCAACTACGTTGCACAGTGGACCGAACCCGTCTATGGCGGTGTTATAACCCTAAATTGCACCACACTGCGTCAGTACGGCCATAACATTCGGATCTGCGGACACTAACTCATTGGCGGCCTCATGCTCCCTCTCTCTCCACTGAACATACATCCTGCCAACACAACAAAGAAAAAAAGGAGGGCATCAGTACTTGTTTATGTCAATTTTTCCACCGCGCGGGGGGTACCCGCGGCCTGTAGAGGTGACAATCACGGGTACCCCCGGGTAGGGTTTGCCCTGCCCGTGGGTACCCGCGGGCTATCCCTAGATAGCCCGCGTTTGCCTAGGGCTGACCTCTTTGAGGTCGATGCGCCCCCCAAAAACACACTTAAATGCAATAAATGAAGTATTGAAGTGCAAGATAAGGGAGTTTGTACTTACATGGTCCAAGTAGAAGTCTGTTTCTTCCACTGTAGCTCCCGGAATGACAATCTTTGGCAAAGGGGGTCTTTTGGCTCCAGAGTCAATTTCCAAATTAGCAATGGTGATAATGAGCTGCTAGCTTCTATTTATAGACTTTTTGGCCTCTTTTTGTCACTTTTTTGGGCCCCTTTATACATTTCTTTATACCAAACACCATTTTGAGTGGTCCAGGAGTTATATGGGAGGGATTTGATCAGGTATTGGGACAATTTTCATTGAGTTCCAAAAAATAAAAAAAAATATAGTGACGGTCCATAGAATTTTTTTTTTTTTCAAAATTCAACTTGAGCATATAGGGTAGGATTTCATCCCAACTGTTGCATCTCGTTGCCTTTTGTTCTTATGATATAGGATCGATCCCATCCAGCTATGACACGGAACCGTCATATCTGCTATAGAAGTGTCGCAACTTGGTGGTAGAGCTTGCTAAAACATGGATGCCCTAGATAGTTCCTGGTTGCATTATGGTGTCCATGTCGTTTCTAACAACATTGTAGGCTCGGGAGTCTGTGTAGTCTTTCCTGAATATGAGTTTGAGCCTCATTCGCATGGGTCTTTTTCACTCTTTGTCTTACCCTCCGGACTCCCAAAACATAACGGGTCTCCTTTTAAGCCCTTTTCAGACCCTCTAAACATGAAAAGATTGTCGAGCGATCTTGTGGCCTTTCACGCTCGTCAAACTGAAAATTTGAAGTCACGTCTGTCCGGAGGTAGTTTACCCCTTTTTCGGTCCAGACGGTCAACTGTACTAACAAAGGAATACTCTATCGAATTCCAATTCTTTAGAAGAGTATCCTCAGGTATAATTTTATTCCTTTTTCAGGCCTGAGGGACTAAATTTACGAAAAAGAACTTCCCCCGGAGTCCATAGTTAAGCTCTTTTCAGACTCTCTAAAATTGAAAAGATCGCCAAGTGACCTTATTCTTTCACACTCATTAAAATGGTCCAGAAGATCATTCCTGACGAAGTCCATAGTTAAGCTTTTTTCAGACTCCTTAAAAGTGAAAAAATAGCCGAGTAATCTTGTCCTTTTCACACTCGTTAAAATGGTTTTGAATTGACATCTAATCGGTGCTAGTTTATCCCTTTTTCGAACCGACTAGACTAGTGACGAAAAAGGTACCCTAATGGAGTTTCCTTTTATGATTTTTCCAGACTCTCTAAATATGAAAAAACCACCGAGCTTCCCTTCTTTGGGCTCGTTAAACTTACATCGAAGGACGTTACCATTGTGTGTTCTATCAACCGCATTTTCATACCTTACCCATCAGTCTAGTAACAGTTTGCCTTTGCATCGTAACACCTTTGGCCACTGGAGGAATTTTCCCGAGTATAATTTCCCTAGAACATCAGTCTTGTCCTTGTGCCTTGAACTTGTATGTTTGCTGTACTCATTCCTCCATTGTAACGTAATACTCCTTTATTCCTTTTCACAAATCACCAAAAAGAACAAAAAAAAATCAAATATACCCCAAAAAGAGGATGGGAAAAGTATTTTCTTTATTGGCAGCATAATGAGTCGCCCTTGGATAAAGCACATATGTCCGTTTGATTCATCAGACTTTGTGATGTAGTACAACCTTAGGAAGCTTTGATCGCTATATAGAGTTGTGTCCTCCACCGTTTGGTTACTCTTCCAAACATATGGAGAGTTTGCATTGCCTCCTTCTTCGTAGACTTATGATTAAATAGATATGCTGCCTGAGTCTTATCACTTGTCGTGCTATTGTCCAAGGGAAGTTTGTCACTAAGCTTGATTTGGCCCCTCTGCAATATGTCTCTTGTCTGCATACCCGGCCATCCTGAACGTCCAATCAAGTCTTTGTTCGAAATCACTGAAGCCTTCAGTCCGATCATCAAGATTATAAAGTCCATAACCGACGAGCCGTTGAAGACCTCTGGGTAGCGTAGTCGTACACTCATATTACACTCCTACCCAAGTTTTAGAATATTTTGAAGTTGTTTCTCGAGCTATGAAGTACAGCCATCAGGCCGAATCAGCTTTTGGGAGATGGATACTTTATATGTATATCTTTCTGATTTCGAGATGTAGATCCACTGTGTATTATTCATGGTTACTCTTCATAGTTGTTTGACATGGATCTACAGTGTATTTGATTGGTAGCCATGATTCTAGTTTATCCCGAGCATGGGTATGCCCGCCTCGGTGAGACATTTGATATTTTTTGCAGACGACACCTCCTGATTCCTGATTCTTGGGCTCACTCATTCAGCATATCAATAGAGATTGGTAAATATTGGTAATGTATTTCGGCCATCAGATGCTCTTCTGACCTCACACATTAGGGGGCATCTGTTATAACCCTAAATTGCACCACACATGCTTACCTGGCATCAGGCCATCTCATATCCCTTCCTTGCCAAAGCCATGCTGAGGAACCTCTTTGAAAATAATTTTGAGTAAAGCCAAACACGCCCTAACTCACTACTGCAGTCATTGGAATGCTGGCAAGCCTTCTACTACATGTGTTGGAATGATGGCAGGCCTACTACAGCCCACGTTTACCTAACAAAGCACAAAAACAAGAAAGTTTTCGAAGGGAAAAAAAGATATGGGTCAGTTAACTAAAACTCCCAGCCATGCATGGCCGAGAGTTCGTCCAAAACCCTAGCTCCTTCTAGCCTATAAAAGAAGGGGTAGGGGTACTATTTGGAGGAGGAAAAACATAGCAAAGAAACTATGCTCAATTGCCGAATCCATTTGTCCCAACCTTTTAGCCTTTCCTCAAGCTTAAGGAGAATTAAAGAAAAGCAGTTGGAGGACAAAGAAGAGGAGGATCCCAGGATCAGGATCGAGGAACGGTGGTCGGTCTCTATCATTATTGTAAGTTGATTCATCTTGAGATTAATAAAAGAATACTTTTCCCATCCCAATGCACGAGTGATATATATTTTATTTGATTTATGCTTAATCTCTAACCCCCAGGTAGAAAAATAGCATGCATGCGTAGTGTTTTGTCTTGATTGCAGGATTGTCTTTGGAAGGAGCAACGCAAGCAAGAGGACAAAGCGCAATAGAGGATATACACCAAACGTCAGTAAAAAGGTTAGTAGGTTTTTTCCATGCTTGTGTGTGAAAAAGGGGGGTTTGAGTTTTTTGGGGTGATAGGTTAAAAGTGATTTCTTTAAGGTCATGATCTACGTACAAGTTCAGCCCTAGCTTGTTAGTCCGTAGGGTATTTTTTCCCAACAACAGGAAGCGGCCACAAACCCCTTCACACCTAATGCGACAGGCCCTCCGTTCTCATACAGTATGCCTAGTTCGGGTACAAGTCCTGCACTAACCTACTGCACGTTACAGACTTTGGGTTTGGGGGTAGGGAGCTCTAACACTCCTCTGCAAGGTCAGATTGGGGGCACTCCTATCCCTTTTAACGCTTTTCCTTATGCAGGAGGTCATATTCCTCCTTCGTCCCCTTCACTTGGTGGACCGCATCAGCAGTCCACTGGGAAGCCTATACAAACTAGTTTATTTGGAGTAGGGAGTCAAGGAACACCTGCGCATAGTATGTCGGTAGGTTAGACACCATTTTCTTGGAACAAGACGTTTGGTAACAACACTTTCTCATCAACCGCTTTCCCATCTGGGGGCAATCCCATTTTTGGACAATCCACTCTTGCACAGGGTACTATTCCTGCTCTAGGGGCACATATAGAAGGACCTTGGAACTCAGGACAAGGATCCGTTCCCTCCTCTGGAATGTCATTCTGGGGTAATTCTTTCCACAGTCAATGGAACCCTGGACAAGCCACTATGCCTCTCCCATCGGGACTGGCATGGGGTAATCCTTCCCAAAGTCCTTAGAACACGATGCATGCCCAACACCCTATGTCCTTTATGGGAAATCAACCAATGATGTCTCCATAGATGTAAAATCTTTATGCTGGTCAGGGCCATGGTTTCTACCAGAATCCGGGCCAGCAGCCAAACTTTTCCTGGCAACCTGGTGCTAGTCAAACTCTAGGACCCTTTTTCCCAGGTTATCAGCAGCAACCCAAACTACCATTCCTGGCGACGTTACACTTGCCAGATTTGACAAGGTTGTTAAATGATCCTATTTGTCACGATCCACATTGGCCTCCTATGCCAATGAAGTTGCCTTCAGACATTCCAAAGTTCGAGGCCAAGCCTAATGAAGATCCAGGTGATCATGTGACTACCTTCCATCTTTGGTGTTCATCTAACTCATTGAAATATGACTCTGTACAGTTGCGATTGTTTCAATGTACTCTTATCGAGAGTGCCATAAAATGGTACATCCAGATCGATCGCTCAAGATACTCTTCTTTTGGCGAACTGGTGATGGCCTTCGTTAACCATTTTGAGTTACCTGTTAGATGTGACGCTGGCACATAGCTTCTCGCCAATTTAGAATAGACAACAGCGGACCATATCTCTGATCATATCTAAGAATGGAGACACCGGAAGAGTCTAATCAAAGTACCCGTCCCACCAGCATTCCTGCTTGAGTGGTTCCTTAAGTCTTTGGTCCCACAGTTATCCAAAGATGTCGTGACTTCTAGATTTTTCTCCAAAGAAGATGCCATCATGAGGGCTCAACAATTTGAGCTCATCTATTCTCAGTCTGGCTTATTATACAACATCTTGCTAGATGCACCACATTCGATACTGGATAAAACTAGACAGAGAGCTAGACCACATGCCGATGGTATTGTTGTTTCAGCACAAACCAAGCCCGCTGAGCAATTGACAAAACAATTGCAATAGTTATCCATACAACACACAACGACCAACCAAACTACTTCTTTGGCTGCTCCCCCTACCCAAACATCGGAAGTACACTCCGTGTAGTCGACTAACCCAAAGGCCACCCAACAGCCTGAAGGGAAGAAAAAACAATGAAAGAAGGGTAAGGGGGATAAAAAACCCACTGATAATGCTGGTGGGGACACCACGAAAAAATAGAAGGTGAGGTATCCATGCAACTTGTGTGTGGAAGACCACTCGACCCATCTTTGTCCTCGACTTGCAGAGGCCCAAAAGTTTGTCACACAGCAACAACAGGCAGTGTTGACTAATCCCTTTAAACATGGAAAAAATTTAACTCAAGCCTCTACAAGCATAGAAGGGGGTAGCCAAGAAACCTGCCCTCGTCCAAACAATCCCTCATCCATGAACATATACATGGTTAGGGGTGATGCTTTCATAACGACTAGAGCGCACGACTATAGTAAACCAAGAACTTCTGAGAAGGGTAAAGAGGCTGATCTACCATCTCTTCCTCTAGAGATTGAGAAGAAGTTGGGAGAAACAATGACACACATTCCAAAGGGTGCATTTAAAAAAGCTTCTCATAACCCCAACGTAAGGGCTGCCTAGAATTACTCTGTGGTGGAAGATTTATCACAAACCTCTTGTGCGATGTCTGATTTGGAGGTCCTCCAAAGCTGCCCAGCTCAGAGGAAAGCCTTGTTAACCGCTTTGGGCTCTACTGAGACTTGTAATCCAGGTACCATCATGTTAGATACAACCGACTTAAAACCTCATCTGCCTTACCACGTAGAATTTCAGATAGTAGTGGCTCATCCCATGAAAACTTTTAGATGGAATATCTTCCGCACGGTGGTCGACGAGGGCACCTCGACATGCATTATGCCATTAGCATGTTGGAAGGCCATTGGCCAGCCCACTTTGTCTCCATCACCTACTCTCCTCATTTCTTTCGACGATCGTTCTTTCCAACCACATGGCATCGTTCCTTCTTTCCCTATGCAGTTAGGAGGGAAGACCGTGTGTGTCGAAGTAGAGGTAGTCGATGCTCCCCTCAACTATAACCTCTTGTTAGGACAAAGTTGGACTTATGCTATGCAAGTTGTGGTTGCTACAGTTTTCCGAGTCTTGTTGTTTCCACACGAAGACCGGATAGTGACCATCAATGAACTATCCTTCTCCAGACCTGACCCAACTTTGGGGGCATCCACGGTCCCAATGATAGATAATCCCCAACCAGGTGTCGTTAACGTAGGAGTTGGTTTTTGCCCATCCTTGATGGGTACCTTCGATTACCCACCTTCTCACGATGATGTCAAATTTATATCTAATCTCCATAAGGTTGAGATTTTTCAAGTTTCGTCGTTCCGCACGACTTACTTTGAGGATCCTTGGATTCTTCCTTCCCCATCAGCCACGATGGATGAGACAGGGCACTTAGAAATGTCCATGCCCTTGTCGGCCGCTGAAGTAGCGTACTCTTTAGTCTAGCAAGCTTCAACTAACCTTGATTCGATTCCCACACAAGAGTTAGATCCACTTCTAGAGCCTATTTGGGCTCAGGGTTCTCTTGCTAATGTCGATTCGTTAGACTTAGTCTTGCCTTCTGATGAAGCAGTAATCGAAGCAATGACTAGTCTGGACAAACCTTGGGAATATCTTCATCATAGATCATACTTTCTCCCAGAGTTAAGCCGAATTGAAGCAGGAGGATTCACCGTTACCATGACGGGAGATCAACCATGTCCTATTAACCTCTTAGCTACACAGGAAATTTATGCTGAGGGCAATATGGCGACTATCGCTAAAACTATACCCATCAATATCTCCCGAAACCCTGGCGTCGTGGAGAATGTCTTCGTCAGAGTGGATTGTTCCCCCGAAGAGATTCAAATTTACACAGATCTTTTCAAAGAATTCCATGACGTTTTTTCCTGGTCTTATGAGGAAATGCCAGGTATTGATCCGAAAATAGTTGAACATGAAATCACAACGTATCCTGATGCCAAGCCTGTTCGACAAAAACTTCGTCCAGTCAATCCTAAGAAAGCAGCAGCCATCAAGATTGAGGTTGAGAAATTGCTAAAGGAAGGTTTCATTTATCCTATTCAATTGACTCAATGGGTGTCAAACCCTATGCCGGTCAATAAAAAACAAGGCACGATTTGTGTATGTACCGATTTCTGTGATTTGAACAAAGCATGTCCCAAAGATAATTTTCCAACACCATTCATTGACTAGATCATTGATGAATGTGCCAGTTGTGAAGCCTTTTCGTTCATGGATGGTTTTTCGGGATATAGTCAAATCCAAATCAAACCTAAAGACCAACACAAAATGACATTCATTTTTCTGTGGGGTACATTCACATATCGTAAGATGCCTTTTGGCCTTAAAAATGCTAGAGCCACATTCCAGCGGGCCATGTCTTTTGCTTTCATGACCTCAAACATATAGTCAAGGTCTATTTAGATGATTTATCATCATGCTCTCGCAAGCGAATGGATCATCCCACGCACCTTAGACTAATCTTCGAATGTTGTTGCTACTTCAGGATTCGCTTGAATCCAAACAAGTGAATCTTCTGCGTAACATTAGGACGTTTGTTGGGTTCCATCGTATCAACAACATGGATCATGTTCGATCCTCTTAAGGTGGAGGAAATAATCCAGTTGCCCCCCCCACACACAATCTTACAACTTCAGAGTCTACAAGGGAAGGCAAACTTCTTACGATGCTTCATCGCCAACTATGCCGAAATCACCAAGGGCTTTATGCGTTTACTAAAGAAAGACGTTCCTTTTTTCTGGGACGAAGTCGCTCAATGCTCTTTCGACACATTAAAACACGCCCTCACAACCACACCTCTGCTACGACCACCTAACTATAATAAATATTTCTTATTATATCTGGCCGTCGTAGAGTCAACCATAGGAATGGTTTTAGTTCAGGAAGACGATTCGTTTTCAGAATATGTGATCTATTACCTGAGCCGAGGCCTCGTAGGATCGGAACTCAATTATTCACATATCGAAAAACTTGTGTTGGCAGCAGTTCATGCTGTTCAACGGTTTCGTCACTATGTTCTGTTTCGCAAGACCAGCGTCATTGCTATTGTGAATCCATTCCAGTACATGTTGACACGACGAGTGATAGGCGGAAAAATCAGTAGATGGATAGTCATCCTCCAAGAATTTGACTTAGACTTCGTTTCAGCAAAGTCCAAGATGTCATTGGTCTTTGCAGAGCTTATTTCGGAACTTCCGGTTGAGTCAGGTGACATTGTGGCTGAGGAATCGCCTATCCGGGGGGATATGTTTTTGATTGCATCTTCAGACCCTTGGTATGGAGATATACTTATCTATCTCCAGACTTTGAAGTGCCCCACCTCTACTTCTCATGACGAGCATCGACAGATATGCCATCGGGCTAAGAATTATCTCATACTCGATGATACATTGTATCGGAGAGGTGTAGACTGCATCTTGCGTCGATATCTCACTCATGAGGAGGCCATCATAGTGCTCAACGATTTCCATACTAGAGCTTGTGGCGGTCATTTATCTGGGTTGGAAACAGCCCAAAAGATTCTACAAGTAGGTTACTTTTGGCCCACACTTATCAAAAATTGTATCGAATCGGTCAAGAAGTGCCATCTATGCCAAATCTTCTCTCGGAAGATGAGGGTACATCCATATCCTATTTTTCCCTTCATCATAGTTGGTCCCTTCACTAAGTGGGGGATTGATTACACTACATGAAACCCCCCGTCAGCAAGGGGGCATCGCTATATCATCATAGCTATCGACTACTTCACGAAGTGGGTCGAAGCTATGCCAACGTTTAAAGATGATGGCGAGACTGCAACTCTCTTCTTATTCAACTAGATCATAGAAAGGTTCAACGTCCCGAGAGAGATTGTCACTAACCATGGTAGTCACTTTCAGAACCAAATGATGACTGAATTAACATCAAAGCTTGGGTTACGGCAGGAACATTCATCACCTTACTACCCCCAAGCCAATGGGTAGGTGGAAGCTGTAAACAAAACTCTTAAGACGATTCTACAACGAACTATTAACTCAGCCAAGTCAAATTGGCATTTGATGTTATACTCGACATTATGGGATTACCGAACATCTGTTAAGATTGCAACCGATTTCTCACCTTTTCAACTCGTTTATGGGCTAGAGGCAGTCTTGCCCATCGGATGTCAAATCCCATCTCTAAAATTGGTAGTACAGTTATTGCCAGACACTTCTCCGCTTGAAGAATAGTTAGTATACCTTGAGTAGCTTGATGAGAAGCATCGCGATGCGGCCCTGGCCAACGAGGCTCACAAACATAAGGTCAAGTGTCAATATGATAGGTCTGTTCACCCTCAGATTTTCTCTGAAGGCGACCTTGTCCTGGTCTATGACCAAGACAAGGACCCCCTGGGGGAAGGAAAGTTTAAACCCATGTGGTTCGGACCCTTCATTATCAAAAAGGTATTAAAAAAGGGTGCTTATTGTTTGGTTGATTTTGAAGGGAATGCTTTAGCGGAGCCTAGAAATGGGCTCTACCTCAAGAAGTATTACTCATAGGTAGGTCACTGTGGGTAACTTTTTGTAACATATGTATAGTCTTTGTACTATTACATTTTAAGTTTCTTTTAAAGTGTTATGGATGTGTCATTGATGTTATATGTCGTCAATATGGCAGATGTCAAGTGAGTCCGAGGTGTTCGTTGGGTATGCAGACGGTGCTAGTTGACACACGCAGAAGCTTGCCTCCGTAGCTTGGGTAGTCTTTACACCACAGGGTCAGTTGTTATCTTTTGGAGGTATATGCTTAGGTGACACCACAAATAATGTCGTCGAGTATAGTGCAGTTATTGAGTTGCTTCGTGACGCCTTGTCATTGGGTATCTCTCATCTCTGGGTCTATTTCGATGCTCAACTGGTTGTGTCGTAGCTAAACAGAGTATACCGGGTTCATGATCCAACTTTACACCAACGATTCCTTAGGGTACGTCTGTTAGAATGAAAATTTGATTATATTACATATTTTCATGTTCCTAGGAGATTAAACCAAATTACAGATACTCTAGCTAATCAAATTTTAGATTGGCATCTTGCCCACATATAACAGAACATGGACATAAACATGTAAATACATTTTTGCACATAGAATCCATAAGACACAAAAAGATAAAAACCATATATAAACGTCACAAAATAACCAGAGTACATAGATGGACGCAAGGGCCTAAAAAATGGGAATAGTAATGAGTCACCGGGCTTATGCCCTCAAAAAATATATACAAGTAGGTGCTCGTGGCACATAAAAAAGTCTAATTCTATTCAGGGCCTATGGGCCCTGTTATAATCATCCACAACACAGGCTAAATGCCTAAACAATCAGACCCATGTCTGAGGTGCCCCCACAACATTAGGCTGCATGGATGGCGGCATGTCCTCTATCTCTACCATCGGGACTATGCAAGTGAGTGATGTGAAGTTCCGCTCAATTCACCTAAGGACCCTCTCGGCCTCTCTGGCTGGGAGGTTCCCTACTACTGCTTCTCCCCCAACGGCGGCAGCCGTGGCTTCTGGCTGTGGACGACGCCTGTTCCGTGCATAATCGACAGGTCACATGGGTCCCACATCTACATGAAACAAACGTTTACCTGTCAAATACTCTGGCATACGAAAAATGATATATATAACAAAAGACATAAAAATTACATATGCAAACAAAAAAAACTACAAATGTGGAGACTTACCCATCTCCCCTCGCTCCTCACTAGGAGGCATGGGTATCTCAGGATCTCTAGAGAAATCTATCCCTGCATACGGGTAGTCCTCGATAACAGGGATCTGTCGTGACAGCCAAGCAAAGAAATCATCGTCGAAGGACTCAACGGTCCTTCTGCGACCTTGTCACGACAGTAATACTGCCCATCTACACACTACAGGGAAAGAGGCCTGATGTCCTCGTACTACAACTCGAGGACTGAAACTCAGAACTCTCTCAAAAAAGAACGAACACAAGATGGTCCTGAACCCGAAGTTCCTCTGTGTCCGCTGTCGATAATATGTCAATTGCCTCTTCATGCACTCGAGCAGTGTGGTACTCCAGTCAAAAATTTGTGCATTCATGCACTGGATAACACAGTTCAAGTGTGCGCGCGAAGCCTGATGCACAACTACTGAGCCGATAATCCACCCAATCAGTAACAATATAGTCTGCAGTGCTAAGTTGGTAATCTTGCTAATGGGTACCTGGGAGCCCGCACGTTCGGTCCCAGCCTCACAGTGCTCAACTATCAATTCCGAGATCTTACTCGGCCCCGCAGGAAAAGTCTAGAAGTTGACTGGTTCCCCTCTCCTTGAGAGGCCAGTTAGAAAGTAAATATCCTTGGTGGTGGGCACCAGTGATTGCCCCTCTAGCATAAATGCCTTTTCATCAGGATGCTAGTAGTCAATCAAGGCATTCAGTAGCCTTGGTTGCGCACGCATAAACGGACATAGAAAGAATTTGAGTAAACCACATTGCATTAACACGACCACAACATTCAGATCTGCAACAACCAACTCACTGATTGCCTCATGCCCCCTTTCCCTCCACTAGACATACATCCTGCCAACACAACAAGGTAAAGGAGGGTCAGTACTTCCTTTTAGTTTTCTTTTTCATCATAAAAGGGGGGTACATGCGGGCTGTAGAGGTGACAGTCGCGTGTACATGTGGGCAAACTTTACTTTGCCCGAGTGTACATGCGGCCTATCCAGAGACAGGCCACGTGTACCTAGGGCCGACCTTTTTAAGGTCGATGCCCACCCAAAAAACTAACTAAATAACTAAATTGAAGTATTGAATAGCTAGATAAGGGAGTTTGTACTTACTTGGTCCAAGCAGAAGTTCGTTTTGTCCACTGTAGCTCCCAGAATCACTATTTTTGGCAAAGGGGGTCTTTTGGCTCCAGATTCAATTTCCAAATCAACAATGGTGATAATGAGCTACCAGCTTCTATTTATAGACTTTTTGGCCTCTTTTTGTCACTTTTTTGGCCTCCCTTATCAGTTTCTTTATACCAAAATAATTTAGAGTGATCCAGGATTTATATGGGAGGGATTTGATCAGGTATTGGGACAATTTTTTTTGAGTTTCGAGAAAATATTGATGGTCCATAATTTGTTTTCAAAAAAATCAAATTGAGCATATAGGTTAGGTTATCACCTCAAATTTTGCATCTCGTTGTATTTTTCTTCTGCTATAGGATCGATCCCATCCGGTCGTGACACGAAACCATCATATCTGCTCTAGAAGTGTCGCAACTTGGTGGTAGAGCTTACCAGAACATGGATGCCCTAGGTAGGTCCTGGTTGCATTATGGTGTCCATGCTGTTTCTAAAACCACTGTAGGCTCGGGAGTCCGTATAGTCTTTCCTGAATATGAGTTTGAGCCTCATTTGCATGAATCTTTTTCACTCTTTGTCTTACCCTCATGACTCCCAAAAAATAACGTGTTAAGAACCAAACATCAATATAGCATAGAAAAACCTCAAGAAAAGTACTCAACGCCTTGAAAAAGAGATAATATCAGATAATAAGCCTCTTCGAGGGGGAAACCTCCTTTTACCCCACTTAAATGTTCAAGTCCAAGATG
>ML776820.1:90988-128413 GCA_009831015.1 Picea engelmannii
ATGGCCTAAAGCCGACATAAATAAAATAACATTACTAATCTAAATCACAACTAATGGCCTAAGCCGACATAAATAAAATAACATTACTAATCTAATATGCCCCAATTAAGTGGTAATGAGCCAATATTAGGGCTTAACATAACGGGTCTCCTTTTAAGCCCTTTTCAGACCCTCTAAAAATGAAAAGATTGTCAAGCGATCTTGTGGCCTTTCACGCTCGTTAAATTGAAATTTGAAGTCACGTATGTCCGACGGTAGTTTACCCCTTTTTCGGTCTGGACGGTCAATTGTACGAACAAAGGTATACTCTATCGAATTCCCATTCTTTAGAAGAGTTTCCTCAGGTATAATTTTATTCCTTTTTCAGGCCTAAGGGACTAAATTTATGAAAAAGAAACCCCCATGGAGTCCATATTTAAGCTCTTTTCAGACTCCCTAAAATTGAAAAGATCACCGAGTGACCTTATTCTTTCACACTCGTTAAATTGGTCCAGAAGAATATTCCTGACGAAGTCCATAGTTAATATTTTTTCAGACTCCTTAAAAGTGAAAAAATAGCCGAGTGATCTTGTCCTTATCACACTCGTTAAAATGGTTTTGGATTGACGTCTAATCGATGCTAGTTTATCCCTTTTTCGAACCAACTAGACTATTTTCGAAAAAGGTACCCCATCAGAGTATCCTTTTATGCTTTTTCAGACTCTCTAAATATGAAAAACCACTGAGCTTACCTTCTCTGGGCTTGTTAAACTTACATCGAAGGACGTTACCATTGTGTGTTCTATCAACCACATTTTCATACCTTATCCACCAGCCTTGTGACAGTTTGCTTCTGCGTCTTAACACCTTTGGCTGCCGGAGGATTTTCCTCGAGTATCATTTTACCAGAACATCAGTCTTGTCCTTGTGACTTGATCTTGTATGTTTGCATTACTTGTTCCTCCATTGTAACATAATATTCCTTTATTCTTTTTCAAAAATTATCAAAAAGAACAAAAAAAAACAAAGATACCCCAAAAAGAGGATGGGAAAAGTATTTTCTTTATTGGTAGCAGAATGAGTCGCCCTTGGATAACTCACATCTGTCCGTTTGATCATCAGACTATGGGATGTAGTACGACATTAGGAAGCTTTTCTCACTATATAGAGTTGTGTCCTCCACCGTTTGGTTACTCTTCCAAACATATGGAGAGTTTGCGTTGCCTCCTGCTTCGTAGACTTATGATTAACATATATGTTGCATGAGTCTTATCACTTGTCGTGCGGTTGTCCAAGGGAAGTTTGTCACTAAGCCTGAGTCAGCCCCTCTGTAATATGTCTCTTATCTGCATAACTGGCCATCCTGAACATCCAATCAATTCCTTGTTAGAAATCACTGAAGCCTTCACTCCGATCATCAAGATTATCAAGTCCATAACCGACGAGCTGTCGAAGACCTCTGGGTAGTGAAGTTGTACACTCATATTACACTCCTACCCAAGTTTTATAAGATTTTGAAGTTGTTGCTCGAGCTCTGAAGTACAGCCATCAGGCCGAATCAACTTCTGGAAGATGGGTACTCTATATGTATATCTTTCTGATTTCGAGATGTAGCTTCACTGTGTATTATTCGCGGCTACTCTTTATAGTTATTTGACATGGATCTACAGTGTATTTGATTGGTAGCCATGGTTCTATTTTATCCCGAGCATGGGTATGCCCGCCTCGGTAAGACATTTGTTATTTTTTAGATGGCATCCCCTGGTTCCCGATCCTTGGGCTCAATCATTCAGCACATCAGTAAAGATTGGTAATGCATTTTGGCCATCAGATGCTCTTCTGAACTCACACATTAGGGGGCATATGTTATAACCCTAAATTGCACCACACATGATTACCTGGCATCAGGCCAACTCATATCCCTTCTTTGCCAAAAATCTACTGAACAACTCTTTGAAAATCCTCTTGTGTCAAGGCCCACGCGCCTTAACCCATTACTGCACGCGTGTGCACGCTGGCTGACTCACTACAACCCACGTGTACCTAACAAAGCACGAAAAAAGGAAAGTTGCTGATGGAACAAAAAGCTATGGGTCAGTTAACTGAAACTCCTGGCCATGCATGGCCAAGGGTTCGTCTAAAACCCTAGCTCCTTCTAGCCTATAAAAGAATGTTAAGAACCAAACATCAATATAGCATAGAAAAACCTCAGGAAAAGTAATCAACGCCTTGAAAAAGATATAATTTCAGATAATGAGCCTCTTCGAGGGGGCAACCTCCTTTGACCCCACTTAAATGTTCGAGTACAAGATGATTCAAAATGAAAATGTCTCCTTGGTATATATAGGAGACTAGGAGGTATAATTACAAATAATGGCCTAAAGCCGACATAATTAAAATAACATTACTAATCTAAATTACAACTAATGGCCTAAATCCGACATAAATAAAATAGCATTACTAATATAATATGCCCTAATTAAGGGGTAATGAGCCAATATTAGGGCTTAACAAAGAAGGGCTAGGGGTACCATTTGGGGAAGGAAAAAATATAGCTAAGAAAATTTGCCCATTTACGTAATCCATTGTCCCAACCCTTTAGCCTTTCCTCATGCCAAAGGAGATTTAACACAAAGCAGTTGAAGGACAGAAGAAGAGGATCCCAGGATCAGGTTCAAGGAGCGGTGGTCGGTCTCAGCTTTGTTGTAAGTTGATTCACTTTCAGTAATAAAAAGAATACTTTTCCCTTCCCAATGCATGAATTGTCTATGGTTTGATTAATTTATGCTTGATTTATAACCCTTGAGTATAGAAGTAGCATGCATGCATAATTGTTGTTTGTCTTGAGTGTAGGTTATCTGTGGAAGGAGCAGCGCAAGCAAGTAATCAAAGAGAAATGGAGGATCTACATCGAACGCCGGTAATAAGGTTAGTGGTCCTTTTCCATGCATTTACTGTGAAAGAGGGGTTCAAATCTTGGGTTGTGGGTAAAAAAGTAGTTTCTTTTCGGTCAAAATCTGTATGCAAGTCTGACCCTACTTTGCTAGTCCATAGGGTGTTTTTCCCAACAACAGCAGGTATACCTGAGGTTTCAAAGGGGGATTCCCATATGCGAATAGGGACGATGATATCACCCCTCTTGAAGGCCAAAGTGGAGGAAGTTGCATTGGAAGGAAGAACATTGGAAGATATTTCTGCTCGACAACAGATACCCTGGAGAGGGAGGAAGGCCAAGGAAGAACAAGGGAGCTGGGAAAACCCAAGTCTTAAGTGAGCCACACGCAAGATCGGTTGTTGAGGAATTATTTATGCATGCTATTTAGCTGGATCCTGTCAAAGGTGCACGTTGGGAAAGCGGGAGAAAAATGAGGAGGGAGGATGCCATGGGAACTAATGATTGAGAGCCAACTCAGCAGTTGAAACATGCACAACTCGCCATTTCCAAACTCTATCAGGATAATAGAGAACTAAGACGACAGTTGGTGGAAAAGACCCTTGAGGTGTCAGTGTCACAAGGACATGAAGTGAATGTGAAGTGGCACAAGAGACAGTTCTGGGAAGCACATGATACAATTGTACAACTACGCGAAGAACAAAGGACGTTGGAAGAAGAGAAGGCTAGTTTCCTAGATTATAGGGATAGTAACTAGAGAGAGGGGCAACCCAAGTGGCGCCTCTGCCTATAAATTTCAAATTTTCAATGTAAACCAGGTTGGTCGGCCAAACAGTGTCAAGAGATTTTGTTATATGTAATTCGAGCTCGACCAAAATATAATGTAAAATAAGTTGGATGTATCATTTCCTCTCTTTGTGTATGCATTTCCTATGTACTTTCTTCATATATATATTTTTCTATCTGATTCAGAAAGTATTTTTCGAGCCTGGGATTTGATACACAACCCCCCCTTGTTTGTGTCATTCAGAAAAACCATATTTACCCCAAGTTAGTCACAAATTCATACTTGGTAGTGCTCCGAGTTGATTTGTGTGTTTTTCGTTGATATCCTTCTATGAAAAACCTCTGATGCCGATCGATTTCATCGTATGGTGCTGAAGTGGCATAACTGGCTCAGGACATGAGGTATTGAAGACCGACGACTTAGCTCATGGGTAATGGTCGAACTTGAAAATTTATTTAAGTTATGCACTCTAAGCTAAGTCTGGGATCACTGATGCCAAAAAGGGTATCAGAGATCAAGGATAAACCTATTGCGTAATTTCCTTGGATTAGCATCTTCAAAACTCTTGATGCCGAAATGTTTCGGGAGTTGGTGGTCAGAGATTTTCTTTTAGCGTGGTCCGAATGTTCATCATGATTTGGTCTTCTTCAATTTTTCTAAGTGTGTCGGATATCGACTATCGACGATATCATTGCCTTCTTCGTTAACGTTTACTGTCTTCACCTTTTACCAATGCCAAAGAGGATCGGTCATCGGAAATATCTTTGTATGATGCTCGTCATGAAAGAAAAATTCCTTCCATCGATGCTGGTGAAGATCGGTGCTCTGCGGCTATGGTTTCTTCGAGTGATTTTCTTTCATCTTTTAATTCCTTCCAATGTCGAATCTTTGAGTGCGTCGAGGGGAATGTTTTGGTTGTCAATTCTTTATTTAAATTATAATTCTTTTAAGTTATTGGTTTTCACATGTTCAAGTAAACTTTGAAAGACTTAAATGAGAATCAAAATGATAAGAAAAGGAAACATTTTTCACAATGTAGTCGAATTACACAATGAAAAATATCAAGTGGTACCCAAAAAGTAAAATTTGACATAACCTTTTTAGGGTGTGTTGAGGGCTCAACACATACTTAAGTTCATACTTTCAAAAAAAAAAATTTCACTTTTCCTTCTATTACCAAAGAACAAAGCTTGCTTCTTTTAGGATATTACCTCTTTCCTTTATATCAACTTACCTCCTTGGCACAAAGCTTCTCAAGTCAAGTAGAGTACTGTGCACTTCAGCAGCAAATCAATGCACAACGATTCTCTTTTTCTTTAGTTCAACTCCCAACAATCACATTTCCAGGTCCCGAGTCTCTCGGTGTTGGCCCTTGACCAAGTTTTGAGGAAACCTTGGTCATATTTGGACCACTTTTGGACTTCGACACATTGGTCGAGGAAGGAGCGTCCAGGCGGAGTTGAGATCGAGGATATCACTTATTGTGCGGGCTATGTGGACCCAGTAAGGGGTTCTTTAGGGTTTTTGTAATGGGTTATCAGACCATGGGGTTTACCCATGATTAGGCCTATTGTAAGGGATTGTAAAAGTATAAATAATTAATAAGACTTCGGAGATAAGTGCAAGTAACTTGAGTAGCTTTGTTCAAGGGAATGTCTGTGTGTTAGGGATTTGTGCTTGATAGAGAGTTGGCTCTGTGCCTTGACCTAGTTTGGAAGGAGGATATGGTGCTTAGTGCGTAGATCTCTTGTCCTATTCGAAGCTCAACTCTGTGGCTTGGTGTAAGTTTTAAACCTATGAAGTAAAGAAATTCATATATATTCGTAAGAAAAACATAATTTAATCAATGGCTCATTCACATAGTACACAGAGATATATACCAGAAACCCTCAACCGGGAAAACCTTTCTTATATTCATTATATCGAATTTCACCATTCACTATAAAATATATATACAATGTTTTTAGGTATTCTTTAGATACCAAAACCCTAATCCCTTAATCTGGGATTAATTTACAAAACCGCTAAAAATAGCTAAATCCGCAAAAAATAGAAAAAAACGTTAAAAATAGCTAAATTCAATAAAAATAGAAAAAACCGCCCCAAAAATGTTTTTGGGGTGTTGCCTTGGGCTACCGCCCATTTCCAAACACTGCGCGTAACTAGGGGGGGCATACCTCCCCCCCATGGGACTCCCCTAGGAAGATGCCCGATGCACACAACACAAACAGAGCACTAGTACGAGGGATCGTCAGACGTAGTTGTCATATCTGACGTGCCCATACGCATAGATGCAAAGAATATAACACATACCCAACACTTGGCGCATAGGAGTAACAAAATGTAAGATATTGATGAATAATAAAAAAGACAAAGCATTTGGTGGATGTAGACCCACACTGGGGTGAACCACATATATATTGTGTCTTTGATTTTATTTGTGCTGTGTTGTTTATGTTATGAATCTTCTTAGTGATTTACTTGTGTTAGAAATATAAATGAATGTTAGATCTAACTTAGTGCTATGTGCTAAGTGGTTAAAGTGATTAATCTTTATTTTTACTACATCGATCTATCTTTGGGTATGTTCTACGATGTTACTAAGGTTAGGAAAATAATGCATTTCATCTTCTAAGTGTTAAAAGAATACATTGTGAAGTGTTATTATCACAGATTTGTGTCCTATCTTGGTTAGAGACACCTGCATCCTATAACCCCCCTCGCTTTTACCTCGGGTGAGACTTTTCCTACTTCACAAGTGTCGCCGAAAGTGCTGGTAGTCAGGGTTTTGTTGGTGCATTGTTAAGCGTTTGAACCCTGGGTCTGCCCCTGTGCCAACAACTGGTTCCGTTGTCGGGATCCCGCATTTTGGCCATCACCAAGAGGTTAACGCTTATGTTAAAATCCTCTTGTCGTGTTATCATGGAAGATACCTGTGGCTCGACCAAAGGATTACTGTGGATCCCGTGCTGATCCATAAGATTACAGGCTTAAGCATGAAGGGACCTGACCCTCAATAGGTTTATCCAGGGAAGGCATCAGACCACTCCCTGGAACATTGCTTCAAGGAAGCTTATGGAGAAGCCTAAAAAGGAAAGTGAGGTTACAAGGTAGCCTCTATATAGGATGACACAGTGTGCCTCACTTTAAAACTTATAGCTAGTAGGCTCGTAAATAAGAACCTCCCCACACATGTCACCGGGTTCGTGGTGGACCTCACAGGAAAATGTGTGGAGGGCATGAAGATGAACTGAACGAGTTACCTCATCAATGAACTAAAGAAATATTTCTGCAAAGCCCAGTATTTGGGATACGAATTCCACTTCAGATGGATGATTATTTTGATCGCATTTGTCACTTGGGAAATGCCTGAAGGATCCACCTTCCCAGAGATTGAACCCTCGGATCCATTGGCCGCTAGGTTTTCCACCTTGTGGTACACCAATGCCATGATGAAACAGTGGCAGTCAAACGCTGTGTTTCATGCATATTATTAGCAATTGAAGGTTTCCATTGAATCATTTCTGCGCATGACACCGCACACCCTACACTAGTACAGAAAAATAAAACAATTTCATGCAGATCCGCATTTCATCTACATCACTGTGTGAAAATATGAGAACAAGGAAGAGTTATAGTCATACTACAACCTAACAAATGAAGACATGGAGCAGATTACAAAGGAGTAGTCAAAGGAATTTTTGGTACATGTTGCTGATGCAAAACTCTCCGACACTAACACCATAGGAAGCCTCATGGTCACCCGAGTTGATCATGTTGGAAATTCTAGTGAGACAAAGACGAAGAAGAAGCAGGAAGAAGTACAAGATATAAGAAGTGATGAGCAGGACAATGCTTTTGAAGATAACGAGTCTGGCTCGCTCAGAGGAGGAGAAGAAGACAAAGCAGATGGATAAGGAGGAGGGGATGAGCAAGGAGGAGGCGAAGCTACACCACCTAAAGACCCCCCTACTAGAACATTAACACTGTAGAAGAGGAAGGCTTCTCCAAAGAAACCCTCAGCAAAGAAGAAAATGCGTGCAAATAAGCCCCAGTTAAAGGGAATGCTCACGAAGGACGATATCAGTTTGGTCCACGGAGCTATGGAGGATGCTTCTGAGCACATATTGCAGAGATATGGAGAAAATATGGAAGAGCTATATGGAAGGGTTGAGAAAGACCCGAAGGAAGTACAACAAGATATTCATTTGGTCTGCATAGTACCAACTATGCCTTCCTCATCACAGATTGCAGAATTGGAGGATGAACCAACCCAATTGAGAAGAATTGTAGATGCAATAGAAGCTTGACTTCAAAAAAATCAGGAAGAGAAAGAAAAGGCTACATAAGACTTGAAACAAGAGAAATATGAATCCTTAGACCAACTACGAGTATCGTGGTACAGTGTAGCCACCTATGAAAGTGAGAGAGAAAGGTTTCAGGTGATGCTCTAGGAGGAAAAAGCCTAGATATAGAGAGAAAAGGAGTAGTTGCTCATAGAGAGGGACACAGTCAAAGAGGTAGTGAGTAATGCATGTCACTCCGTGCCAAGCTTGGCATAATAGGAACAAGCGTCGATCGAGGCTCAAGTAGTGAATCTCACTGAGACCATCCAACAGCTTCAAGCTAGGATAAAAGAATTGGAGGCTTAAGCAGTGTCAAGCACCATGTAGGAGGTGCATGACCATAGGGAGGAAACCACTAAGAACGCAGTAGTAAGGGTAAGAGCCCTCACCTCAGAATGAAAACAAATGAGTGATAGAAGTGCATAAACATACAAATTCCTCACCGAGGATCCAAAGATAATAAATATGGAAGCATGGTTATAGGAGGCACAACAACAAACATTTTTAGTGTAGGCCCAGATGAAGTTTCTCACCATAGTTGAAAGAATGAAGAGATCCCAGGAGCAGCATGAAGTACAAAAAAAAATCAATTCCCTCTGGGGTAGGGTAATGGAAGTCTTGTAGAAGTTGCAACCTATGCAGGATGAAGCCTGCAAGGTGTTCGAAGAAATTGATGGACAAGGATCGTAATTGGAACAAGTTGTTGCATCATTAGAACAATGCCTGGAAGGTCCTGTTATAGAGTGGACAATCTAGGAACTCGCTGAGCATGAGGCTTAGGAAAATTAAAAATTTGAGGCAACCTGAGTTAAGCTCAAGGACTTCGAAGCAACATTTTCTAGACCTGATCGACTGAGGATGAGTCACATGTGAGTGTTGGGGGCCTATTGGCCCTCGATCAATTTTTGAGGAAACCTTGTTCATATTTGGACAACTTTTGGACTTCGACACATTGGTCGAGGAAGGAGTTCTTAGGTAGAGCTAAGATCGCAGATCTCACTTATTTTTTGGGCTATGTGGACCCAATAAGGGGTTCTTTAGGGTTTTTGTAATGGGTTATCAACCCATGGGGTTTACCCATGATTAGGCCTATTGTAAGGGATTGTAAAAGTGTAAATAAGTAAGAATCCTTCAGAGTTAAGTGAAAGTAACTTGAGTATCTTTGTGCAAGGGAATCTTTGTGTGTTAGGGATTTGTGCTTGATAGAGAGTTGGCTCTTTGCCTTGACCTAGTTTGGAAGGAGGATCTGGTTCTCAGTGCGTAGATCTCCTATCCTATGAGAAGTTCGTGATGTAGACCCCCTACCTCTGCAGGGTCCATTGACCTCCCGGTCTTTGGATCGTTCCAATTTCTGAGTCAAAAATGGCTCTTCGGGATCCTGTTGGAACCCTTTGAATAAATCCATAGGTCCCTTTTACTCCCTGGCACAGGCTTTGAGAAAACCTATGCATGCGCTCAACTTTTGACGCTCATCTCTATTCTAAACCAATGCCTCTTTCGGGTTTATGGGCTTCAGGACTCCTACATGCGAGCTCTCCCAAATTCCTTGTCCCTCCAACTCCCAGTCGCCAAAACGCCGAAAACTAACCGCGACCACAATTCTCTTTCGAGATTTCAGAATTTGCGATTTCGTGATTTCGACTGCAGACGGTTCTTGGTCCTTCGAACTCCTGGACCCCGGAATGGAAAAATCTACCCATGACCACGTCTTCTTTTTGGGATTTCAAAATTCGCGATTTCACGATTCCATAAGTCGGGACTCCTTGTCTCATGACTCCTTCGCTCTTGAACTCCCAGTTGTTGAAATGCCAAAAAGGGATTAACGGCTCTGACTCATGCTATTCTGGCGTCGTCTGCTTCAGGATTTTGCAACTTCGTGAGTTGGGACTACACGTCTCCTGACTCCTGGCCTCTCAAATACTTGGGTTCTAAAATTCCGAAATGACGGTCCACGACCAAGAACTATCGACTTTCATGATTCAGGAAACTGCAATGTGAGCGTTCCCCCCTGTCTTTTGTCTTTCGAACCCCCGATTCCCGAAATGCTGAAATTTCTCCCTCTAAGAGATCAACGACCTAGTCCTCCTGGAACCAAAATCTTTCAGGACTTTTCTCGAAACCTTGACCACTTTCCATGTGTCCTCCAGATGAACAGTCCTGATTCTTTCACAATTTCTCCTTTCACGATTTCCAGAGACTCTTTACTCTCGGTCTCCCAATGTCTAAATCCTTGGAATGTGGATCTCTTGATACGCATCCTCTGAGATGGATGGTTCTGATTCTTTCAAGACTTTGACAAGTCCTCTCCTTTGCTTCTACAAGGGTTAAACCTCATTCTCCTCTTTTCGGATCTGATGGCTATAGGTACTTTACGCGAGATCTGATGGTCACGATCTGATCTTCTATGCACCTCCTATGTGTGCTCCTCCTGTGCACGTATCTATGATCTAGCGGCTCTTAGGACACCACACTCCAAATCTAATGGTTGGCATGATTTCGCGAACTGGGAGTTCGCGATGCAGTGACCCCAAAATCTCTTGTCGCTCCAAACCCCGAACTCCAAAGTGTGTGGATATCCAAGGGTTTAAACCCCATGCACCTTTGCCTGATCCAACGATTGTCAGGTATTTGGCACTAGATCTGACGGTTCAGATTCATCCTCCTTGCGCGCTCTCCTTCTAAGCTTCATGCTTCTCCCAGACTTAGAATATTTTCTAAGTATTGAAGGTCTCGGCGTTCAACTCTTCCTCTTGCATGCCCGGTTCCTTCGGGTCTCATCTAAAGTATAGAAACGTTGTCCCTCCTGAGCTTTGTCAACTTAGAAAACCCCAAAAGGTTTCTCGACCTTCTGCTCCTCTCTTCTATGGCTTTGTGCCCAAAGGCAGTATTCCTCCTGAGCTTCAAGAATTAGAATAAGTCTACCCCTGCACACTCCTTGTGCTACTAAGTATTTCTCTAAGCTCAGATCCGAGAAGTTTTCCTGGAAATAAAACTCTCTATGCCCACCTGGTGTTCTTCTACTCGATGCACACCTTGCAGAGCCTATAGAGTATTTAGCAATTCTGTGAGTGTCTTCTCTTGGACACTTCCCTTTCCTCAGAACTTGAAATAGAGTTCTTTGGTGCACTCTACGCACTTGCTCAATGCCCTCCTGACAGAGCTTTATAGAACCTTCAATAGTTCTGTTTCTTTTTTGTGCCTTCCTTTGCACAATTCCTCGTCCTCCAAGGTGTGCACTCCTTTCACATTCTTTCTGACTCTGTAGAGCTCAAATGTGCACTCCTTGCAATGGCTACAGAACTTCCAGTGTTCTGTTGTGAACTCCTTGCATGGACTAAAGAACCCAGACAAAAAATGACAAACTCACAGAGAGACAATAAAATATATCTATAACCTGTATCTACAACATACATGTGACATTCAAATGCATAAACATACACATAAATTCATGGGCAGTAAAAACTACTCTTTGTATTAATTTCCAATGTCTATACAAATGTTTACAAAGGCTGGACTGTAACAAGTCTCAGCTCTCTCTCGAGACCTCTCTACCTGAGAACTCTCCTCCTAACTCTCTACTCAAATTTCTTCTTTTTCTCCTTTACAAAATGAGGGCTCCCGTGAGCTTATCCTCAACCACCGTCTCTGAGCTATCACTATCACAGAGCAGCTCCTATGGCTACATTACATAAAAATGGATGTCCAGTCTTGATTGATCTAGACTTAGCTGCAGGTAACCATTAAAGGAAACCTCAAATACTACCTATAAAAAGGCATGATCTGGCATTAAAATCCTTACAATCATTTATTGAAATTTCGAATTTCAAAATTGAAAGGGCTGCGCCTCTTCCTTTCTCCATTAAATGCGTGCTGGATGTGTTGGCTAGCTGGCATGCTGCTAACATGGAGTGATTCTCCTGCATCATACTCCTTAGCTGGAAAAATCATGAGCTCCTGCTCATGACCTCCTCTTCTCTCTTTGACAGCTTTGCTTCTACCATTTCTCCTGCTGGTGTATTCCTAGCTTCCTCCAGTCGCTCCTTGGGATGGTATTCTCCCTCTATCTCCAACCTGATCTGTTGGATGTCCATGCCCTGCACCTTCACCCTTCTCTCCAAGGCTTCAATCTATTCACACAGAACAACAAAATCTATGTTGTCTACTTCCTCCTCTTCTGCTTCTATAGTCTCCAGTACTACAATTACCTTCTGTTCGACTCCCTGGCCGAAACTTTTGAGCCATTCCAGTGAATGCTCATCTTCTTCTACTGCAAGCTCTAGTGCTGCAATCATCTCCTTTTCATCTTCCTGGCTGAAAATTTAGAGCCATTCTTCCAAATTCTCATCTCCTTCATCTCCTTGGGAAAACGTCAGTGTCTACTCCACTTCTTCCTCCATGACAAGTTTTTCTGGTTGTCCTCCTGCTATTGGTGCATATGTAACACCTTCGTTGGCCCCTATTGGGCTATGTGGAAGGAATACATGAATTCCCCCAATCATCATAATGCTCTTCTGATCCTTACATGTCAGCACTCCTTGCTGATCTGAAATCTCCTCTGAGTTCATGAGACTTTCAGACAGTCTCATCTCTTTTCCCTTGCCCAACTGGCAATTTGGGAATTTTCTGCTACCCACTTGGCATTCCATGAGATCCAGTGATCCCATCTCATTTCCCACCTGGCAATATGAAATTTCACCACTGCTCCCCTGGCAGTATGCAAGACCTTCTGCTGATCTCTTCCCATTGCCCACCTGGAAACTCAAAAGTTCACTTCTGCCCACCTAGCAGTTTATGAGATCAATCGATCCCATATTCATCAACACTCCTTACTCACCTGAACTCATCCTTGAGTTCATGAGAATTTTATACAGTCTCATCTTCTCTCCCTTGCCCACTTGGCAATATGGGGTTTATGTCCTTCCCACCTGGAAATTTACGATATCTTCAGCTAATCTCATACCATTTCCCACCTGGCAATATGAATTTCCACTACTTTCCTCCCGACGGTCTATGAGATCCTCCAATGATCTCATTTCATTGCCCACCTATCAATTGAAAAATTCATCTCTGCCCTCCTGGCAGTTTATGAGACCTAAAACTGATCTCTCTTCCTCATCAATGAGGGTTTCTCCAACTTCTGGCTCATATATGTAAATCATCTCTGTGTCACTGAGGCTTTCAGCATACATCAGCCATATTTTAAACTCTTGTTGTTTTTTTTGGCCAACAACTTTTGAACAAGCCATTTGGCTTTCTTGTTCAGAGGCCATTCGTACCTCCAGTGTACTTTTGCCTCCTGTTGCATCTTCAATGTCAGTTGTTCCATTCTCTCCCTTATCTCAATGAGTTCATTTTCAATCTCTGCTTTACTCATCTATTGGTGGTCTCCTCTTCCACCACGCTCACGACCTTTAGTAGCCATTTCCATCTTTCACCTACCCTCCTGGAAAGAATAAGGATCACTCTACATCTAAGAGAATCTCCAACTTCTCCCACATCGCACCGTGATATCTATTGATTGTTGCACACCTGCAAACAATCACCATAGAGCATTATTAGTCTGTCTCCTTTCACCTGCTATCTCCTTCTCATGAAGTCTACAGACGAAAATATCGGCTCTGATACCACTTGATGGTGTGTATCAGAGTATTTTCTTTATCTACTCTGCCTCCCTCTGCCTACAGTCTACAGACAAAAAATGGCTATGATACCACTTGATGCATACCCCCTACCTCTACAAGGTCCACTAACCTCCCGGTCTCTAGATCATTCCAATTTCTGAGCCGAAAATGGCTCTTCGGGCTCCTGTTGGAACCCTTTGAACAAATCCACAGGCCCCTTTTACTCCCTGGCATAGTCTTTGAGAAAACCTATGCATGCGCTCAACTTTCAATGCTCATCTCTATTCTGAACCAACACCTCTTGCAGGTTTTGGGGCTTCAGGACTCTTGCATGCGAGCTCTCCCAAACCCCTTGTCCCTCCAACTCCGGTCTCCGAAACATCAAAAACTACCCGTGACCATGATCCTCTTTCAGGATTTCAGAATTCACGATTTCGCGATTTTGACTGCAGACGGTTCTTGGTCCTTCGAACTCCCGGACCCTGGAATGCCAAAATCTACTCGTGACCACGTCTTCTTTTCAGGATTTCAAAATTCACGATTTCATGATTCCGCGAGTTGGGACTCCCTGTCTCACGACTCCTTCACTCTTAAACTCCCGGTTGCCGAAATACTGAAAAGGGCTTAATGGCTCTAGTTCGTGCTATTTTGGGTCGTTTGCTTCAGGATTTTGCAACTTTGTGAGCCAGGACTCCACATTTCCTGACTCCTAGCCTCTCAAACACCCGGGTTCCGAAATGTCGAAATAACGGTCCATGACCAAGCACTACCAGCTTTCGTGATTCGGGAAACTGTGATGCAAGCGTTCCCCTCTGTCCTCTGTCATTCGATCCCCCAGTTCCTGAAATGCCAAGATCTCTCCCTCTGAGAGATCAATGGCCCAGTCCTCCTGGAACATAAATATTTCGTGACTTTTCCTGAAACCTTGACCACTTTCCACGTGTCCACCTGATGAATGGTCCTGATGCTTTCGGAATTTCTCCTTTCACGATTTCTAGAGACTCTTCAATCTCGGTCTCCCGGTGTCCGAATCCCCGAAATGTGGATCTCTTGACATGCGTCCTCTGAGATGGACAGTTCTAATTCTTTTAGGACTTCGACGAGTCCTCTCCTTTGCTTCTATGAGGGTTAAATCTCGTTCTCCTCTTTCCGGATCCGATGGATATTTGTCCTTTACGCGAGATCTGACGGTCACAATCTAATCTTCTGTGCACCTCCTATGTGCACTCCTCCTGTGCACGTATCCATGATCCAACGACTCTTAGGCCACCGTGCTACAGATCTGACGACTGACGTGATTTCATAAATTGGGAGTTCACGATGCAGCAACGCCAAAATCTCTTGTCGCTCCAAACCCCGAACTCCGAAGTGTGTGGATATCCAAGGGTTTAAGCCCCGTGCACCTTTGCCTGATCCAACGGCTGTCTGGTATCTGGTGCTAGATTTGATGGTTCAGATCCATCCTCCTTGTGTTCTCTCCTTCTAAGCTTCATGCTTCTCCCAGACTTAGAATATTTTCTATGTATCGAAGGTCTCAGCCTTCGACTCTTCCTCTTGCGAGCCCGGTTCCTTCGGGTCTCGTCTGCAGTATAGAAACACTGTCCCTCCTGACCTTTGTCAACTCAGAAAACCATGAAAGGTTTCTCAACCTTCTCCTCCTCTCTTCTGTGGCTCTGTGTGCAAAGGCGAGCTTCGGGACTTAGAATAAGTCCACCCCCACACAATCCTTGTGCTACTAAGTATTTCGCTAAACTCAGATCCGAGAAGTTTTCTTGGAAATAAAACTCTCTGCGCCCACCTGGTGTTCTTTTGCTCAGTACACACCTTGCAGAGCCTACAAAGTATTCAGTAACTTTGTGAGTGTCTTCTCTTTGACACTTCCCTTTCCTCAAAACTCGAAATAGAGTTCTATGGTGCACTCTATGCACTCGCTCAATGCCCTCCTGGCATAGCTTTATAGAACCTTCAATAGTTCTATTTCTTTTCTATGCCTTCCTTTGCACAAGTCCTCGCCCTCCAAGGTGTTTAGGAACCTTGAGGCTCCTCCTTGAGTCTAAATATTTCTGGTGTGCACTCCTTGCACATTCTTTCTGACTCCGCAGAGCTCAGATGTGCACTCCTTGCGCTGGCTACAAAACTTCCAGTGTTTTGTTGTGGATTCCTTGCACAGCCTAAAGAACCCAGATAGAAACCAACAAACTCATAGACATACAGTAACATCTATATATAACCTGTATCTACAGGCGACATTCAAATGCATAAACATACACAAAAATTCATGGGCAGGAAAAAATGCTCTTTGTATTAATTTCCAATGTCTATACAAATGTTTACAAAGGCTGGACTGTAACAAGTCTCAGCTCTCTCTCGAGACCTCTCTACCTGAGAACTCTCTTCCTAACTCTCTACTCAAATTTCTTCTTTTTCTCCTTTACAAAATGAGGGCTTCCATGAGCTTATCGTCAACCATTGTCTCTGAGCTATCACTATCACAAAGCAGCTCCTACGGCTACATTACATAAAAATGGATGTCTAATCCTGACTGATCTGGACTTAGCTGCAGGTAACCATTAAAGGCAACCTCAACTACTACCTGTACAAAGGCATGATTTGGCATTAAGAGCCTTACAATCATTTATTGAAATTTCAAATTTCAAAATTGAGAGGGTTGTGCCTCTCCCTTTCTCCATTAAATGTGTGCTAGATGTCCTGGCTGACTGGTAGGCTGCTGATGTGGAGTGATGCTCTTACATCAAATCGACTCTATGGATTGGTGCACATGAGTAACAAAATGTAAGATATTGACGAATAATAAAGAAGACAAAGCAGTTGGTGGGCATATCCCCACACTGGGGTGAACCACGTATATCTTGTGTCTTTGATTTGCTTTGTGCTGTGTTTTTTATGTTATGAATATTCTTAGTGCTTTACTTGTGTTAGAAAGATAAATGAATTTTAGATCTAACTCATTGTTATGTGCTAAGTGGTTGAAGTGCTTAATCTCTATTGTTATTGCATCGATCTCTCTTTGGGTATGTTCTGCAATGTTACTAAGGTTAGGAAACTAATGCATATCATCTTTACTGTGAAGTTTTATTATCACAGATATGTGTCCTAGCTTGGTTACATACACATGCATTCTATAACCCCCCCTTCTTCTACCTCGGCTGAGACTTTGCTTCCTTCGCAGGTGTCACCGAAAGGGTTGATAGTCAGGGTTTTGTTGGTGCACTGTTAAGAATTTGAACCCTGGGTCTTCCCCTATGAGAACACTCGAGTGAGAGCCAAGTATCCTAACCAACTAGACTACAATGGAACCATTTTTTGGCATAGGGGAAGACCCAGGTTTTAACGCCTAACAACGTGCCAACAAAACCCCGACTACCAGCCCTTTCGACAACTCTTGTGAAGTAGGCAAAGTCTCAACCGAGGTAGAAGCAGGAGGGGTTACAGGACGCAGGTGTCAGTAACCATGGGACTCAGATATGTGATAATAACACTTCACACAATGTTTTGTTAATTCTTAGGAAGTGACATGCATTATTTTATTAACCCTATTAACATCACAGAACATAATCAAGATAGATCTATCATAGTAACAACAAAAGATTATGCACCTTAAAAACTTAGCACTTAGCATTGTGGATCAGATATAATATTTTAACATAAGAAAATCATTTAAGAAACACATACATATCCATTACACATCCTAATCTAATCACTAAGAAAAACATAACATAGATAACATTTCACAAAGCAAACCATGAGACTCTAGATATACGTGGTTCACCCCAGGGTGGGGCTACATCCACAAATCGCTTCACCTCTTTATTATTCACCAGAATCTTACATTCATTCACTCATGTTCACTAAGCCATAGGTTCGAGCTTCGCACAAGACTGGATATATGTGCACTAAGCACTAGATCCTCCTTCCAAAACTAGGTCAAATGCACAGAGCTGAACCCTCTATCACAACATTTAACACCTTCTACAAAATCATATTCAGGCACAAAGCCTCAGTGCAGATACATTCCTTTGCACAAATAAAATCAAGCTATATGCACTTCTCTCTTTCTACAATACATTCCCCTTTATTTATACTTTACAAACCATTACAATAAGGCCTAAACACAGGAAAACCCCATGGGTCGACATCCCATAAAACCATTACAAAACTCTAGAGGACCCTTTATTGGGTCCACCTAACCCTAAAAAATGGGTGAGATTCGCAATCTTAGCTCTGCCTAGGCATTCCTTCTTCGACCAACATGTTGAAGTCCAAAAGTGGGCAAGAACTGACCAAAGTTTCCTCAAAACTTGGTCGAGGGCCAACTGAGAAGAACAAGGTAAGAGATTTGAAATTAAAAACAATCATATATTGTCTTATTGATCACATATTGTATTGGAAATATCCTGTAGGGGTTGTTTTGAGATGTTTAGATCCACAGGAGGCTCAAAAGACCATGACTGATTTTACTGATAGCTTGTCTGGGGGTCATCATTTTTGGAGAACCATAACATATAAGATCCTCAGAGCTTGGTATTTTTGGCCTAGCCTTTTTATTGATGTTTGTGCAAAGATTACGACCTGTGACAAATGTCATAAGAGTTTAGGAAAGCAACAATTGGAATATTTTCCTTTGAAGCCTGTGGTGGTTTCTGGTCCTTTCCAGCAATGGGGACTAGATTTCATTGGGGAAATTCATACACCTTCAAGTGGTCAACACCAATGTATTTTGACTCCAACTTACTATTTCAACAATTGGATAGAAGCCATTACTATAAGGAGTGCCTCACACAAGGTAAACATTGGTTTTCTTGAAGATATTATGTCAAGGTTTGATTTTCCAAGCAAGATTGTTACTGACAATGTTGCATCCTTCAAAGCTGAACTATTGGTGAAATTTTGTGAGAAGTATATGATTCAACTAGTTCATCCTACCCCTTATTACCCCCAAGGAAATGGTTTAGAGGAATCTTCTAACAAAATACTTGTAAATATTATTAAGAATTTATTGGAGGACAACAAGAAATCATGGGACTCAAAGATGAAATTTTCCTTATGGGATGATAGAGTCACTACAAAGAGATCACTTGGTATTTCTCCCTTTCATCTTGTATATGGGATTAAAGCTATTTTTCCTACTCATCTTTCGTTTCCTATGGCAAAGTTCCTTCAGGATCAACAAGGAGAACCAGATGATATGGTCAGAAGGGTGCATCAACTAGTAGAAGTACAACACACCAGGTAGAAACTCCTTGATAAAACACAGAGCCATCAAAAAAAGATCAAGCAATCTTTTGATAAGAAGGTAAACAAAGAAGATTTCCAGCTAGGAGATTTGATGCTCAAGTAGGATGCACCAAGGAAAGACAAAGGAAAAAATTGTAAATTCGAAGCCTTGTGGATTGGTCCTTTCAATATTTCCGAAGCTTTTCAAAATAATACTTATAAATTGCAGAACTTGGAAGAATCTGAAGTTTTTGGTGGCCCAATTAATGGGTACTTTCTGAAGAAGTATTTTTCTTAAGCCATAAGTGGCTTTCCTTTCCATTATAAATATCATATTTTTTCCCTTTCTATTGAATAAATGACCCCATATCCATAGGAAAATACACTAAAGCTGCTTTGTTCTTGGCATCTCAAAGGGAGCATGCCATCCCCTATGGAGCCAATGTTATCAAATGGAATTGATTGGGTAAATTCATCCTTTAGGTTTTTTATTTTTATCTTTAGTGTTGTTTACTTTTTACTATTGTCCTTTCCTTATAGTCTTTTAGGTCTTAGCACAAACAAAGGTAGCGTTGATGTTAGCCGAAACGCTTGGGGTATATCTTCATATTTATGATAATATTTGACAAGCCATCATTCTTATGCCTCCACCACCACCTTGACATGTCACCACTTCCATGATGTACTAAAACCCCTCCACCTTGTCCCTTTACCCGTTAGAAGGTCAAATCAGGTTTTTGTTGTATGCTTCCATCTCATTAGATAGTTCACAACGCATCTCAAGTACACCTTTCTTCCATCATCATAATTGCACTCATAATTCCTTTTCAGTCGATCTCCTTGTTTTCAACACTTATGTTTTTAAGGAAATAACCTAGGATTTCATCATTTAAATATTTTCTAACTGTTTTTCCAAGATTTCAAATTACTTCTAGGTCGACGCTACAAAAACTGGTGTTTTCAGACAGGCATTACAATTTTTTTTGTTAACTGGCTGGTGAAAGAGAGTTGGATGTTATAGCAGCTGCATGTGGATTCATTCAATCTCAAGCATACCAATTTTCAATCCTCAATCTTCAAGTACTCCATGAGCATTTTAAGCTCTGTTGAAGGACAATAAAGGCTGTTTTTTATAATTTCTTCTCCTATGCATTGAAAAATGGTGGTCCATGCTTCCAACTATCCCTCTTACCCCTATTATCAAGATTCTCATCCAATTTCACAAATCTCAGCCTCTTTTACTAAAGCTTAAAATACCTTGTTGTCAGGCCACCTTACCTATCCCATATTTGGCTTTTGTTTCTTATGCAGCGAACTCTGCTATGGATCCCCTATTTTGGTGCTACAAACTCTGTGCAACAACTTAGCACTGTTATTAACCTACCTAAGAACTTGTTTCCATCATATTTCCATTCTAATTCAAGTCTATCTATTTTGGAAATTTAAAAAGGACTTTGTTGGTAAAGTTACGATGAATTTTGTAAAAATGATGGTGAAGTATTGAACAAAATCTTTTTACATGAAGATTTCTCCTTGTATCTCTGTTTTCAAGTGTAGTATTCTTTCATTTCCTGACTATCAACTTCCCTTTCATAAGCCTAGAGGTAAAATAGGCTAAAAGACACTAAATCCTTAGATATAACCAACTTTTGAAAGAGATTATCCATCAAACCCTAAATCATTTGTTTTTCTGTTTTGCCTCTTTCACCATTCAAATTGTTGGTTTAGTTTTCTTCCTATTACATTAATAGATACTCCGCAATAGAAGTAGACTGTTAAGTACCTATACCATATCTGAAAATATACTTCAATAATACCAAGAATAAACCATAAACCATTCACCATAACATGAACACAAGAAATAGAGAAAACCCTTGAGGTAGGGTAACACCATATATTAATCCTTATGGAAGGATAAAACTCCTCAAGCAATCCTTGCTTGTACAATCACAATATTCTTCACTATGTTTCATTACATTTCCTACACTTATTTATATAGCTCTCTCTATCTCCTAGGAACCTTCTAGAGAGCCTTCTCACATTTATTACATCCAACTACCATAGTGGGCTTTTATTAATATAGTGGACCTAGTCCACCTTACATTGAATGACCACATTCTCATTCATTAAATGACTTCCACTAATAACACATAACTACATTCCCATTGGGTACCTCCCTAGGTACCCCATATTACCTCCCTAGGTATACTACATTCCATCCCCCTTCACATGTTTTGTCCTCAAAACATGAGAAGAAGCCATACAATATGACCGGCTAAGAAATGTAGCCAACTAGTACCAAGTACGACCATCCATCCATCCCAATGGAATTCAAACATGATGTATATCTGCTACCTTTCCACCCTTATCTTTCTCTGCATCATGTCGGGGTTGCCATTGGATTGTTTATGTAGCTTGATCACTTCCCATAGTGCTGGTAGTCCTCCATGCACCTCTTGATCAGTTTCCTGTCTGGTGCCCTACTGGTGCATAAATGTGTTGATGCACATGCCCTTTCCTTGATGAATTTTGTGTCTCTATATGATGTGGATGGCGATATACAACAACTGTAGGAATTTGTTCTTTTTTCTTCAAATGTGAAACACTTTGTGCCTTTGAGTCAATGACCTCCTTAGCTTCCTGATTATGTCCTTGTAGTTTTTCTTCATCTCCTTCTGTAGACTCTACCTCTAATTCAACTTCAGACTGGGCAATAACTTCTTTGTTTGCTTCCATGGGTCCATCTTTCTTACTAAGAGACACATCCTGCAATGTGATTTTCTTTTTCTTGTACCACAACTTTAAAAACTTCTTTTGCACATTAATATTAATGGTACCCACTGATTCTATCCAAGGATATCCCAAAACAATATCCACTTCATCCATATCTATAGCATAAAAATATGAATGCAACACATATTTATCCATGGTAATCTTCAAATCTTTAAAAATTTGAACATTTTCACCCTCAACCTTTGTGATTTGAATATTCTTTATTGGAATTTGCAATCTATTCACCAACTGAACATTGATAAAATTATGCATGCAACTAGGGTTAATAGAAACAATGATACTTTCTTTATGAATACAACCATGAACCTGTAATATAGTTTTTTCACATGAAAATAAACTCTTGGTTCTCTCTTTATCCTTATTTTCTCCATGAGACCACTTGTCTAACAATATTTTTTCAAATTCTCCATTGGAGAGTTTCATCATCTCCTTATAATCAAGCGATTTCAACCAAATGGCAGCATCATCTTGCAATTTGAGATCTACCCAATGGGGCCAATTATCTTGCCATGTTGACTTTATTTATTTAATGAATGATTCAATACTAGGTCCATCACATTTCATAAATAGTTTGTAGATCTGAGTTTATCGCAGAAAAACACTCAAGTTTTAAAATCCGGGAAGTCAAGATATTGAAGTTTTAAAATCTGCAATTTTTCAGGGTTTTTTCCGCGGAGGGAGACGTGTTTTTTTTTTCTAAGGTTGTAGATTATAGAGGCCAAATTTTCCCCCAAAAATTACATATCTCAGTTCCTCTCACAATTTCACCTAATTAAAAAAAAAAATCAGCCAAAACGGAGTCCGGGAAGTGAAGTTATGAGCATTTTAAATTCAACAGCTTTTCAGGGTTTTTCCGGAAAATGTCACGATTTTCTGCAGTAAGTTACTGTTCTATTTTTTGGGTTTTTTCATGATGGTTGTGGGACCAAAGAGTTCATAATGTGATCATATGGCTATTTCCTCTCAAACCCTCAAATAAATTCTTGAATCATTCAAATCCCAATTGTATGACACATTGAATGACAAATTGAATGCCTTTGTAGATGGCATCAATGATAGTTTTCGTAGTATTCAATATTCAGTGGATAACATGTAGGAGAGATTTCTTATGGTGGACATCAGGGATGAATATAATCAAGAAATATATGCTTGGTATGATTTTGAGGCCGACTATGATGATTGGTATATGGATAGTTTTCATTTCTGGGATGACAACCACTTTCATATTTTATTTGATGACTTTAATCCACCTTCTGTAGAGAGCATCAATGTGACAAATCGAGAGCCAATGATTATTACCAGTGTCCATCCTACATATTCTACAGTGGTATTATTCCTTCCAGATTCTTCTACGACCCTTTTCCACTATATGGATGGTTCTTCTTATTTGGATCCACATGACAGGTGTCAGTCCTTGGAGCATCATTTTGAGTTGGTTATTGGGTTCCAAAATCTTCCACAGGGAGTTCACATGAGCACTTGGGCATGGGACCTGGGCTTATAATGGTGGTTGGACTACTTCAGCATGGTGGTTTTCCTTTCTACATGGGACCTTGGTTCTCCAGTCTTATTTAGCATTATGGTCCACAATTATCCATGGGACCCTGGTATATGGTTGTACATCAAGCATTGAGGACAACGCTTTCATAAGGGGGATGAAATGTAAGGTAGATAGAGAGGTAGTGGGGTGTCCCAGAGGGCCCATAGTGATAATAGTAGAGGTTATTCAATGTAAGGTGGACTAGGTCCACTATATTATTAAATAAGGCCCACTATGGTATTTAGATATAATAAATGGGTAATTATATATAATAAATGTAAGAGGACATCTTAGAAGGTTCTACTTCTAGAAGATTCCTCCTCTAGAATGTTATTAGGTGATGGTAGCACTATATAAAGGGGTTCAAGCAATTTAATGATATAGGAAGAGAATTATTGTATTGGAGCGGTAGCTCAATAGGAGGATGCCCCCTCGAAGAGGCAAGTGAACATGAGAGGATCCCTTCCATAATAGGATCCATTGTATGGTGTTGTCCTACCTCAAGGATTTGATAGTAATACATGAGACTTTTCATATTGTTCTTATATATCTATTGTGGTTCTTTTGTATTCAGTCTTTGTTTCTTAACAAAGGATCACAAGGGTGGGGGCATTGTGAGGACTGAGCCCTATGACATGCAGTTGTTTGTTTCTGAACCTCTAATCAGGGAGGTCTTACAAAGAGTGGGATGTTTTAATTTCTGTCAGAATATGCAGAGGGGGCACCCTAAGGTAGACAAATAATTTGCCTTGAATTTTGATGGAACCAAAACTAAAGTTGGGACTCTTGAACTTGAAGTATCTGAAGAAACCATAGCAACAACTATTGAAATACCAAATACTGGTGAAACATGGTTTAAGGACATGAATCTAAATGCAACCTTCTCCAAATAATTCCTTAAACCAGAATGTAAGGGAGATAATCTATCAAAGGGAGTTCCTAGGAGCCATATGGTTGAAGGATTTGATAATATTCTAAGGGTGATCTAAAGATATTTCACTTGTGAGGGAAGGTTCAATATGATTTATCAGTACCACATTAGAATTTTGTTTCACTTCACAGTAAAATACCGCATGAATCTCCCTTTCTATTTTTTTTATCAGCATTGGAAAAATGGTTGACAGGGTTCAAGCTAAGTCCAAGGAAGTTGACACAAGTTTGTTTCACTCAAGGTTGATTAAAATGCTTGTGATGGAGGAGTTGAAGAAGAAAAACATTGTTTGGGAGAAGTTCATTGACTCTGCACATTTGCAATTGAATGTTTCTCCTACTCCACAATCCATAGTGCAAAGTCCTCTTCAGGATGAAAACACTAGACACACAGAGACAACAAGGAAGAGGAAGAGCAAAGACATTGCTAAAAATGATGACTCTCCTAAGGGAAAAGAAGAAGAAGGGGGATCTCATTACTCTCCACGAAGGGATTTTTCACCCAAACCAGCTCTAGAGTTAGCAAAAACTCCATCAACTAGAGCCACATGCACAAAATGAAGGAGGTTACTCTTCCCCTCACTAGCTATTGCAGTTGAAGCTAGAGATAGGAGGCCTTTCACGAGGTCATCAACAAAGGAGGAAAGTGTTGGAAAATAGGAAATAATAGAAGATCCCATCAAGAGAAAGGGTAAAGGTTAACTTGAAGTTGTTGAAAAACATAATGAGGTCATAGACATAGCCACTCCCTTAGAAAACCCCACCTTCAAAAGACTGAACAGACAACTTAAAGAAGCTAGAAAGGAGATTGATAACTCGAAGGGAGAAGGGTTGGATGAGAGAAAAAAGTTGAAGGATCTTATGGATATGTATCTGAAAGCTATTGATAAAGCTAGGTTTACAACAAAGAGATTTATGCCCCTCCATAGTCAACTTAAGAATTTATACAGACAAAATAGGGATTTACAAGCTCATATTAGAAGACCTAAACTAGACATGCAACCTTTTAAGGAAGAACTAGCTCAAAGAAATATGAATATCTTGGCCCAAGCTGCCACAAGGAGGATTTCCAAGCTTGAAAAGTAATGGAAGAAATATCTTAGGAAATTTTAGCTTTGGAAATTATTTCTCCTTTCTTTTTGAATATTTTTGAGGAATTATGTTGCTTATAACTGAGTTTTTCATTCATACACCACATTATGAGGTTTCTGTAGGCATACCTAGACATGGAGGAAGTTTTTGGGTGTTTTGGAGGTTAAACTAGACTAATTGGGAATCTACAGGACAGTTCACAGTACCTGGTGCTGCGAACTAGTTTCTATAGTCAAGCGCTACAAACTTCATTCCGAACTCCATTGTGAATTGGGTGATACAACCATCGTTACAGGATATGCTGCGAACTCCTATTTTGATGGTTTCAATAGGATCAACGATCTCCAGATGTCTATGGGAGCATGGTACAATTGTTTTGAGTTCAGTTTAAATATGGAGGATGCCTGGAAAGAAAATGAATGTGCTCAAAGGACACCTCATTATGCAAGATTAAGGTGTTAGGATAGTTTCCAACATTAGCCTTTTTTATAGCAGTTTGTTATTTCCAATTTGTGCAGGTGTAATTACCTTAATTTAAGATGGAAGAATCCTATGTTAGAGGATGAAACACGCATTGTGACAAAGGTAAGAAGATTTTTGGGAGAAACCCAATATTAGAGAAAGTTTATTGCTAACTTCTCTTCAATTGCAGCTCTGTTACATGTAGTGACAAGCATCAATAAAGTTTTCCAATGGGGAGGCAAGAAAAAAAGGGATTTTGATGCATTGAAGGAGAATATTAGTTCAGCTCCAGTTCTTTCATTTCCTAATTTGAGATAGCCATTTGAGATACAAATAGATGCAAGTAACTATGTAATGGGAGCAGTCTTGTTGCAACATTGTAAGCCCATTTGTTTTCATTCTGAAACTTTTAATGGTGTTGTGATTAATTATCCTACATATGATGAGGAGTTGTATGCATTGGTGCAAAGTGTGAAAAAATGGAAACATTATTTGTTGGGAAAATAAACTATCATTCACACAGATCATCAACCATTGCAATACTTACAATCACAAACAAAACTACAACAAGCAAGACCCTTCATATGGATGAGTTTCCTACAACAATTCTACTTGTGTATCAGGTATAAGAAAGACATTTATAACAAATTTGTTGATATGATTTCTAAGCCTATTGTTAGTTCTTCAATTATTCTTAAGCATGATTCTACCATGCATGAGAGCTATGTTGAACAATATACTTTAGGTGCTGATTTTAAAAAGGTTTACATAGCTTTGTGTCATTATAACCAAGTTGAGGAATTGGATTACCATGTGCATGATAAGATTTTGTATCATCTTGGAAAGCTATGTATTCCACAGGGTGAAAGATTCAACATCATAAGGGAAACACATTCTTCTCTTATTGCTGGCCACTTTGGTGTAGGTGAGATAGTGGCTAATTTGCAAAGGTATTGCTATTGGCCTAAAATGAATGAAAGTGTTTCAAGATATGTAAGAGGATGTTCTTTATGTGCTACAAGTAAGACTAGCAATAGAAATTTGAGTTTGTATACTCCACTTCTGGTTCCTTCTCGTCCTTGGGAAAGCATTTCCATGGACTTTGTAGGAGGATTACCCATGTTTAAAAAGAATCATGATTATCTTTATGTTGTGGTTGACAGTTTCATCAAAATGTGTATTTTGATGCCTTGTAAGAAGCAAGTTACATATGAACAAATGACAAAGATGTTCTTTTAGCATGTTTGGGTACATTTTGGGTTGCCCAAATCCATTATTTCTGATCGATATGCTCGATTTATTGGGAAATTTTGGTCAATCTTATGGGCACTCATGGATACCAAGCTGAAAAAGAGCACAACATTTCATCCACAAACTAATGGTCAAACATAAGCGGTCAATAGAACAATAGTACATATTCTTCTTGGTTATTGTAGGAAAGATCTTAAGCTTTGGGATGAGCACCTACGCTACATTCAACATGGTTATAACTAGGCTAAGCATTCATCGACTCAAACATCTCCATTTGAGACATGTTTTGGTTATTTTCCAAAATCTCCTTTCGATTTTATCTTTGGGAAGGATATTTCTATTGATGGTCATTATGACATTGATAGAGAAAAGAAGTTCATTGAACAAATTTGGTTGGTGCATCAAATGGCACAAGAACAGTTTGAAAAGAGCCAAGCCAAGTACAAGACAAGACATGGAAAACGTCATGTTGATCACAGTTGCCAAGTTGGAGATGAATTTTTACTTTACAATAGCAAGGAGAGGCTTAAAGGAGAAGGTAAAAAAATGAAACCAATTAGATATGGACCTTTCAATATTCTTGAAAAGATTGGTAACAATGCCTTCTATTTGGATTTGCCTCCTTATATGCAAATGTATGTAGTTGTTAATGTTGAGTATTTGAGATTGTATGAGCCTCCTTTGATTGATGATCAAGAAGATCATGTTCAGATTCCTTCCATTGATGATTTTTTCCAGAATATCTTTAATAATTGTATTAGGATAAAATCCTTGACATAAAGATAAGAACCTCAAAACGAGGGAATGTGGAGTACCTTCGTGTTGGTCTTAAAGGCACAAATCCAAGAAAATATAGATGGATTGAGGTCAGAAAGGTGAGGGAACTATACACTCATCTTCAAATTGGTTGAAAGTAGTCTTTTGGAGGTCCGAAGGCTTCCCAATGGGAAGGAGTGATCTACGGGATAAAAAAATGCTCAAAAATAAAAGTGCTCGAAATTGCTTGAAAATGGATTCATTGTGTATATCGTGTCCTTATAATCCCAATGCAATTTGAATGTGCTAAAATGGAGTTCGTATGAGAGAGATATCATGTTCTGTCCACTTTTTCAAACAAGAAAAAAAATGTTGATTGTGCAGTCTGTACAGTCCACATGTCAGCTGATCGTACGACCATATGAATGAAATGGAAGGTGGCGACATGGCAAGATGAGTTGACATCATTACATGGACCAATACATCGCTGACATGTGTCATATTGGAAGGCGAATGGAAAGGTTCCACGTGGCCCAGCCAGGGGCCACCACATGGCACCCCGTAATTTCTTTATGGTTTAAAATTTTATGGAGTCCACCGTGGTCGAACCCACAATCTCTATGGGAAAAGTCTTAGCAAAGGCTAGGCTACTATCCCACCTACGTTAGTTCTTAATACCTAATGTTTAAAACTTCTATTTAAACTTGTTATATGGTTATTTCGGGCGGAAAAAGGGCTGAGGCTTAGCGCCAACCCTTGGTTACACATCTTACACAATTTCCATACAACCAGAGCCAACAAATCCAATAGACCAGTCGAATGGGTGAAAAACTTTAGGTTGGTTCTTGGCTACATGGGGCCACACGACCATAACCTCCGTCAGAAAAGGTGCCAATCCCCCTAATAGTGAGAGAAATTCACCCGAATTACAGAATGGTGCGCGTGCTGGGTTTTTGGCATGAGAAACACATAGAGCTAGGTTTAGTTTCACAGAGGTGCATTTTGGCGAGAAGGTACAACAAGTTATTGGGCAAAAAATTCCTGGGAGTGTATTTTTCTCAGTTTTTGGCCAAATCAGGTGCAAGAAGAGCCCAACTAGGGGTTTTTGGACATTTTGTAGTGATTGAAGTCATTTAGTTTTCATTATGAGCATTGCAAAGCACTTATTTTGACACTTTGAGCATATAATGAAAATGATCCATCGAAAGTTGGACCAGGAGATGTAGCCCAAGAGAGGGGTGAACTCCTTTATCAGTTTGTTGTGTTATGTTCTTACTTTTGATGGTTTATTTTTGTTTATGTTGCTCATTTTAAGTGAAAAAAATCATCAATTTTATGTGTTTACAACTTGTTCCAATTTCCTAAGTCACATAAATATTTCACTTGCAAATTTGTACACACAAACCTTTTTCATTTTCAGATCACTATGAAACCCTAATTATAACCACCTTTAACTATATAGTGGAACTTCTTTAATGACACAACATCACATTTATTCCATACTAAATAACTAGTGGGACTTATTTAATAATACAAACATAGTGGACCTAGTCCACTTTACATTGAATGGCCACCATAACTACACTATTATTACTCTACTAGTGATCTGGATTATTTTCAGAACGAAATGAGAGCATAGATATAAAACATAAATATACAGATATATTGAAAGAGAGAAAATAATATAACATAGATATAACAAGAGGCACATATATACAGTAATACACAATTTCTATTAATTAGCGAAATGTACAAAACTATAGAAATACAGAGTGAAAGACTCGCTACAATGGTGGAAGCTTATCTCAGAGAAGAGATGTGACGAATACTCACATTATACAGAAGATGATTGTTACAAAGAGGCTCCAAAGGCCTTTTTAACATAATTAAAATACAAAACCCTAACACCGGAAGATGAAAATCCAAAAATTTTGTGGGCCCTGATGGGGGTAGTTGATACGTCAACTTCTTGATGACATAACATTTGCATATGATATTCATTTAGGGCACTCAATACATTGTTGGAAATTTATAACAGAGAAGAACTATTTTAGATTGTCCCAAGCCAATGTCTTAGGCGATCACTTGGGCCCAAATTCCCTAAAACGTCGTTTAAGGCCTCAAAACGACCCCAGAAGTTTGAAACCCAAAAAACTGTCGAAAAATTGCCAAGGTGGAAAACTATTTTTCAAGCCAGTGGAATAGGTGGGTGGACACTGATATCGACCTAGATAAACTAGAACCTTTGGCCTCCTCATTACACCCCTAGTGAGGATCCCAATATTCCATCCCCCTTCATAAAGCATTGCCTTCAATGCTTGTAGTGGGGATATACAACCATAAACTAGGGTGTTTTTACCCCCTCATTCCTAGGGGTAACTAGAGGAGATCATGTCTCATGGCCCACAATGAATACAATGATCTTTACCATGATTATGATCAACATGTCCACATATAATAGCCCAACATCCCCCTTCATATTACCTCTTATATTTCATATCATCCAAGCTCACCACATCCAGTCAACTCAGTGTCTGGGAGATGATAAGCCAAGATCACCATGAGATATGCTAGTCCTTTTTTCATATGATGTGTTGTGCTTAATTTATGAGGCATGTGAATGATGATAATTAGTTGAAGTTGGATAATGTATCACTATCTCAAGAAGTTATGTTTGTTTCCATTTTTCACCTTGGTGGCCAACATATGTTCCCTAGTCTCGTGTTGTCACTTTGTAAGGAAAAGGGGTACTACTAGGGGGCCCTCACAAGGGTAACATTCCATTTCCCCACCATACATAACAATTTTCATCTTGTAGCCTATCACAATGCACTAAACTTCCTTAATGAGTCATGATCCATTTTCTCATGAGAAGAGGGGCTAAAGGCTTAGAGGTTGATCACAATTGCTAGCAAAAGAATAACAAAGAAAGAATAATGATAAAGAAGGAAAGATAAAATAGAAAAGGACTCTCAAAAGAAAATCCAAACGTGATTTGTACCCTTTTTGTGTTCTCCCCAATCCCAAAAAAGTTATGCTACATATTGAAACCTTATAAAGGGGACTTGCAAATATGACAAGAGGATAAATAAAAAGGTAGATTAAGGGTTTGAAAAAATGTAGCACTTAGAAAGTGGTAACTCAAGAGAAAGAAAACCTTCCACAAAGGCACTAATAGAAATGGAATCATTGACACCATAGGCCACGAAGTAAGCCCAACATGTACCACTATCACACTTACTCTTGAAGGGTTCTTTTTCTTTCACTGCTTCCCCTAGGGCATATCCCTCTACTTGGGTATTTTCTTTCACTTTTTTGGTTGGAACACTTAGTAGGGTTAGATGAAGGTCCTCCCATATTCGAACTTTCCAACTTACATAAATTCATGAGCTAATGTGAAATTTGAAGGGGATACTTGATGTGAACTGTTTATGTGGTTTATATATTAAGTAACAACTTAATTTACATGATTCAAGGACTAGTATATCTTATGAACATTGGATTTACTTGATTTCATATTTTGTTTTGATTTGAATGCCCATAACATGGTTCTTTGAAGGATGCACCAGGATTTCACCCCTATTGCAGGATATGACACATATGATGCAGAACGTTCAGTCACCCAGTGGCTCGACACATTCAGAAGTTGTCTCTCACATCTTCTGGACCTTGGACGGAAAAAAAGTGGGATTGATTTTTATAGATACGTTCATGGTGGCATAGATATGGGAAATAATCCCACGCCCTAGGCTCTACACCCTAGAGACTATCATGCATTGGATGGAGGAATTTTGTACATGGAGATAATTGGAGGACACATAGATAATATACAACCTTCTCCTCTTTGGATGCCACCTGTTGCACCTTGAATTATAGGCATTTAGATGATGACATCATTCTAGGGTTTGACAAAGATGATGGGGTTTACTGCCACTTGGATGCTAGTGATGACTTGAGATGTGGCATGGTACTCTTCCACCACACTTTCACCTCATACAATGACACATATCCTTGGAGAGGCCTACCTATCCCATTACAGGAATGATGTCTCCACACATGTGACCATTTAGGTATTATTTTCATGATTTTGACATTTGTAGAGGATAAATTTTGGGGTCAACCCCACTTGTGACATTAATTTTGAAATTTTGGGACTATTTGAGCTCTAGGGTGTCCGTATAAATAAGGCTTGCATTCCATTTAATTTTCATCATGACTTCCTCTCGCATTTTGTGGGAGAGATACTCAAGTAAAGTTCTCTATCTTTATCTCTTGTCTCTTGGATCTAGTGCACTAATCTTGGAAGGGGATATTTTTGTGGATGGTTTTCTTTCTTGGATGATATATTTTTGCAACTATGGTTTCTATTTATCATAGTGACTTGGATAAGTGAGTAATTTTCTTTAAGTTTATGTGTTTACTAATGGTATAATTGCTAGTTGTTATCTTGTTGCATGTTACTTCGTCCTAGTAAAACCATAGGAAGGAGACATAAGTGATGTTGGACAACTGAGAGGGGGGGGGGAGGTGAATCAATTGTTACTTTTCTTAAAAAATTATGCCCATTTCAAAATATTTACAGAACACTCAATGAAGATAACAATAATGCAAGGAAGTAAGAAATAGAATATTCAACATCAATCACACACATGAATTATACAGAGACATATATTTTCTGAGGAAACCCATAAATGGAAAAACCTCTTCTTATTGATATGATAAGTAATATTTATTTCCTATACATTATAATTCTTATGAGTACCAAATCCTTTTGAGGCTACCACCTCTATTTTACAAGAAGCAACTTGCTGAGAGCACTAACTCTCTGGTTTCTCTATCACCCACTAGAAGGAAGCACCAACTCCATGAGTGTTCCAACAACAAAAGGATGGAAGCACAAACTTCCTGAGTGTTCCAGAACCAACTGGGTGGAAGAAACAACTTCTAGTTACATAGGAACCAACCTGTATAACAGAGAAAAATAGTTCTCCCTTGCACCACCCTACCACCCTCGTTTTTTGGCTTCAACCAGATGGAAGCTACAACTCCCCGTGTTCAAGCACCCACTTGAAACTCTGAGGACAACAATCCTCCCTAGAACCACCCTAACACCCTGATTATAAAAGCTTCGTTACTAAAACTTATTACAGTGATAAAGTGTTTGTCAAAGGGCTTACCAGTCTCATCATTGTTCTGCTATACTTCTCTTCTCTACCTACATCAGTGTCTTCCTACTCGTATCTTCTCGAGCTTCCTGATCTTCTTCTCTATCTATGCATGGACACCTCAAATTTCTCTTTCTCTCTAAGATATGCATTTTTGTTCTATGTCTTTATTTTGTGCTTTATTCTCTGTGTATTATTTCCATTCTATGTGCTATGCATCTTCTGTGCATTTCAACTGCTACACACATCATGCTTCTACCTGCATGAATAACTCTCAACAAAAGCAACCATATCTTCTTTGTTCTGCATATATTTATCATGCCAATTCCTTTGCTAGATCATACACCTAACTCTTCATTCTCTCTGGCGATCATGTTGAGTCTGTTCTTCACCAGTGGCCCTTATCTTGAGTCTCTTTATCTTCTTTGACAGTTACAATCTTCTACGCTTTTCCATCTGTCAATTGTCTCTATGATGAGTCATCATCCTATTGGTATTTACCTTGAGACTCATCAGTTCCTCTGGAGGTTATGCTTAGTGTGTTCATCATCAGTGGGCATTATCCTGAGATTCCTTGGCTTCTCTGGTAGTCAAAACTCTTCATATTCTCTGTCAGTTATAGCCAATCGTCTTTGGCTTCTTTGGCTTTTAAGCCCCTACGTTCATGTGACCACTATTGGTGACCCAATCGCCTATTCAAAAGGCACTTCCCCAAATTAGTATAGTGAGCGGTATCTCTTTTTCACGATATGAACTTGGGCTATGAACTTCACATGACCACACGATTGCAGGTGGGTCCATAGGCGGTTTGAGGGAAACCCACTCTTTTCCCCAAAATTCACTATGAGCCTCCATGCGTCCTTTCTCCAAAACCATGGTTTCGATTGCGGCCTGCTCATGAAAAATTAAGACCCGAGCATGTTCTAGCCCTGCAATGTGACAAGACCATCAATCTTACAATATTGATGGCAATTCTGAAATGGACGGATCACATCGGACAGTGTATTTCACAGAAACAAATGAATGGTCATATTTGATCCTTACACTCATCCTTTCATTGTTCAATCTAATGGCTAGGAATTAATCAAACATTGGGATGGACGGTTGTTGGAACTTCTCCCTTAGGAACTTTGGAATTTTAACTTCTCAAACTTACACTATCCTTCGACTCTACTATGATCAACAATTGAGAATACACCTGAAGTGATCTTTTAGATCAGATGATTCATGTTCTTGCTGACATGGTCTGCCACATGTCCTTGTTGAGGTGGTCTGCTGATGTGGGTGAGACGTGTAGTCAGCGTAGTGGAATGTGGAGGCAGATCGCGGTAGTGGAGTGTGACGTGTAGCAGGTAGTGGAGTATGATGTCAGAGTGTGGAGGTGGTATGTATGAGTGGTTTGGTGGTTTACTTAGAGGGGGGGTTAAGCAGTAAATGGTAATGAGTGAGGGGGGTCTGAGTTAATAGAAAGGTGAAACGTATGAGGGTCCCACAAGGAAAATACCACCAACTCAGACCACCCCCAACAGTTAAAGGAAGAAATCTCGAGGGGGTCCTATATTCCCTGTCGACCGTAGATCTAAGTCCCTGATTCTCGACCACTGAGATTAGCACGCCCTTTACCCAAATTATCATGTCCTTCCACTTTAGAATGATCTGACGGTTGTGATCTTATTCGGATGATTTGACAATCGAGAATGTATTTTGGCTCTCCGGATCTCCGGACTTTGGAGATTTCAAATCTCAAACTGATGTCTTGAAGTGAGATTTTTTCTGGAGAGTAACCTCCTCACATATTTATACTTGAAATGAATGACATTCGTTGGATCAAGATCTTAGATAAATGACCTGATCTGTCTGCGATGCAACTCTTCTATCTTATCCAGTCCTTCCACTTAGAATGATCCAACGGCTAGCAGAAATTCATGTTTGATCTGATGGATGACGGGTATTTGGATAATCAAATTCTCAACTCTTTATCCCCATTTAACTTACCCTTCAATTAATTCGATCTGATGGTTGATGGATATTCGGGTGATTGTGATCTCATATCTCAGCCCTTTCATATCCTTTCCTTCCACTAATTCAATCTGACTATCATCGCATTTTCTCTAGATCTGATGGTCCACATTCATTTCAGATTTTTGGCTTCGGGTAATTCAACTTTCAAGTTGCCAATTCTTCCGAAGAGAGATTCCCCGAACGGTAACCTCCTCTCAAATCCACTAGATCTAATGGTTTCTATTGTTTTGTATCAGTGATCCAACGACCATTGTCTCTCTTCCTCCCAATCTTCTGATCTCTCTGACTTAAAATATTTTCTAAATGTTCACAGGTCTCGACCTTTGTTCCTCCTACTCCTCCATCTCTTGGACCTTGTCTATAGTTCTAGAAACTGATATCTCTTCTGAGATTTCTTGTTTCTACATATTGTTCACTTCTCCTCATGATCTTATGATTTTCCTGTAAAACATTGATGCTTATGTTATTTCCATCAATGAAAATCATACGCTTTCTTGTAAAACATGCCAACAATCTCCCCCTTTGGCATTGATGGCAACCCTAAAAGGCTGTTGCTTGGACCTCCAACTATAGCATCCAGACCAATCCTTTTCTCCCCCTTTGACATCAATGTCAAAGAGAACATGCTCCCCCTGATCGGTTTTTCAAAGGTATCAGATATTCAATGAACACATAATCCCCCTAACAGGATGGAATCTCTTAGGTTGATAATGGGGTCACGCCCAACTTCAGGTGTAGATACTCAAACTAAGATTTTGCAAGCAGTTTAGTGAATATATCAACAATCAGATCTTTGGATGAAACATAATGCAAAGAAACAATAGTGTTGGTCACCTATTCCCTCACGAAGTGATACTTGATGGGTATATGCTTGGTATTGGAGTGAAATACAATATTCGTTGACACACTAATTGCACTAGTATTATCACAATGAATTGGGATCAGTGCAATATAATTTACCTCCAAGTCTACAAGTATTTGAATCATCCATAATACTTGGGTACAATAAGTGGCAGCCACAATATACTCAACATCTGTAGTTGATAAGGAAATGGAACCTTTCTTCTTGCTCAACCATGCTACAAAAGAATCTCCTAAGAAGAATGCACCTCCACTCATGCTTTTCCTTTCATCCATGAAGTTAGCCCAATCAACATCTGAATAGATTGAGAATTGAAAATTTTGATTCCTAGGATACCATAGGCCATAGTTCATTGTTCCTTTCAAATATTTGAATTTTATTTTGATGGCTATCAAATGACTTTGTTTAGGTGCAGACTGATACCTTCCTACCATTCCAACAACATGCATTATGTCTGGACAAGATACTGTGATGTACAACAGGCTTCATATCATAGACATATATGAACTCTGATCAACATTAGGTGAGTCATGATCCTTTCTTAGCTTGCATCCAGTGACCATAGGTGTGCTCATGGGTGTAGAATATTCCATTTGAAACCTTTTCAATATTTGCCTTAGATATTTATCCTGAGAAAGAAATAGTCCTTTAGACCTCTGAGTAATTTGCAGACCAAGAAAAAATGGCAGTTCCCCTATCATAGAAATTTCAAATTTAGACTACATGGAAGAAGAAAACCATTTTACCAGTGAAGCATTATTACTTTCGAAGATGATGTCATCTACATAGGCCAACACAATGAGAAAATAATTACCCTCTATTTTGATATATATATTGTTGTCAATTGTTCCTCTCTTGAACCCTTAGTCTTGAATATACTTATCCAGTTTGTAGTACCAGGCACGAGGAGCTTGTTTCAACCCATATAAGATTTTCTTCGGCTTGAAAACAAAGTCAGGGTTATTTGATAGTTGGAAACCTTTTGGTTGTTCCATATAGACTTCTTGATGCAGGAGCATCTACACGTCATCAAGCGGACCAGCGCGCACGGAGAAAGAACATACAGCTGGATAGTGCCAGCACGCACATTTTGAAATGCTTTGGAGATTGTTGCGCCGTCGTTTGGATGAAGGCATTCAAAGCCGAGCACAGTTATATTGTATTAGTAGATAGGAAGGCATTTATTTGAATTAATGCTGGTAGATAGAATTTGCTGTAGATTAGACATTTCTACTTTCGAGAGGGAAAACAGAATAATAGACACCCTCCTTTGTACATTGTATCAGATTCTCATTCATTCATACAGGAGCAAGCTGGGAGCAGAGCCAAGAGGAAGTTTGTGTTGAACCCTCTGTGTATAATCATTGAATTAATAGAAGAGCTATGATTCAATTGCCATGGATGTGCTGGACACTTTTGTATTGTTGATGTTATGCTTCTGTTTACTTGCTTCCTTTTATGCGTATCTTTTATATGCTGCATATGTGATTGCATATCAGGTTCGAAACCTGAGAGAATGAGTCTCAATTGTTCCTCTGCTTAGGCCAAGAGATTCCTGCATCGAGTGCAGTCGAACACCTCCGCATAGAGCGCGTCGAGGAGGCTAAGTGGTGGAACCTTTGTTCTCACCTCGTTCAGAGTTGGGTCTGAGTATTCGAACCGTGCAGGTGAGTGCAGGTCGGACTAGGTAT
>ML776820.1:147103-174243 GCA_009831015.1 Picea engelmannii
GTGATCATTTGATTTATTTGGTCTTGTATGTGGATGACATGTTGCTGATAGGAAACTACAGGGAAATTATCCAGGATGTGAAAACTCAGTAGTCCTCTAAATTTGACATGAAGGCTCTTGGTGCTTCAAATTTCATTTTGGGCATGGAAATTAAAAGAGATCAAAAAAAGAGGAAACTCTGGTTAAATCAGAGAAAATATGTCGAGACAATATTGCAGAGGTTAAATCAGTCAAGGTTCTTATTCCTGTTAGTTTAAAGTTATTTGTAGATCAGTGTCCCAAGACACAAGAAGAGGAGTAGGACATGTCTCGTGCTCCATATGTGAGTGCAGTTGGAAGTTTGATGTATGCAATGGTCGGTACTAGATCGGGCATTGCACATGTAGTGGGATTTTTGAGCAGGTATATGTCAAAACCAGGGAAGGAGCATTGGAAAACAATAAAAAGGGTTTTTCAGGTATTTGTGTGGCATTGATAGATATGGATTGTGCTACCAAGGAAGATCAATATTGGACAGAGTGTTGGATATACATGACTTTGTATATGCAAACTGGGATGGAGATCTGGATCGTAGGATATCTACAAGTGGGTATGTGTTTAACCTGTTTGGAGGAGAAATAAGTTGGATGAGAAAAAGACAGGTTGTAGTGACACTCTCAACTACATAAGATAAATACATGGTAGCCACTCATGAAAGTAAGGAAGAAGTATGGTTACAAAGATTGTGTTTAGTTATTGGGTTGGTATAGCAAGTTGTAAGGATAGATTGTGACAGTTAGAGTTGTTAGAGAAATATTTGCCTCACCCTATGCAATCTTGCAGAGAGGGCTTTATTACATTCCACCATGTAGACTTACTTTCCCTGATTGATAAATCCAGAGACAAAAATAAATATTTTTCCACTTGTATGCACCTTGAAATCTATACAACAAGCGTATACGCTGGATGCTCTACTACAACCCATGTATGTCAGAATTTGAGCCAGAAAATCAAAATTAAATTTCAAGTTTCCATGTCATGAAAGGATATCTCTAATCCTTGGCCTTCCATATACTAGAAACATTCCAAATCGGCCCTTCAGTTGCATTCTAAAGGCTATAAAGAAGCCAATTCTGAGCTATGGAAAAGGAGGAGAGAATCCAACTTTGAGATCAAAGTTACTCTGGAGAAATTATTTACTTCATATTGAATCTGCATCCCTTTGTCCTTTAAGTTTGAACACATTGGTAAACCCCCAAGCTCTTCCCTTATTGATGGATAACCTCTTTGTCTCCCTTATATGAGCTTGCCTTTGGTGGAGGATTGAAGTGGTGGAGGTCCAGTTGGAAGGAACTCAGTTTCTTGGTTCCGAACTGTGCCAACACAAAAGTCTGTAATATTTTCACTTCTGTTGATCATTTATTAATAGAAATACTCCTTTCCTGTCCAATTGATATTGTGAAAATATATGAATTATTATACTTGGGCATGTTTTTTTTGTATATTAATGGATTATGATATCTAATGTGCTAACCTTTTATATTATCACTATATGCTTTCTCTTCTTGTTTGTTGAGAACTTGTTGTAGGTATAAAGCTTTGGGTCAAAGTGCTCAATGGTGGACATCATCAAACATTTGGATGAAGTATGCCTATTTATTATCTCTCTTTCACATTAGTTTATATAACATATGATGGAATTGAGTCGATTTCTGTAGTCATACCTGTCTATTGTGGTTCACCCTAGCCATAGAGAGATTTTTCTCATAACAAAATTGGCGACCATATTGGGGACGAATATTCTTTCTTAGGATTTGAAGTACTTTTCTCCTTAGATTGCTGTCATTTATATTGTGGTTCTTGTCATAACATTGCTTGACAACTCCTGTTCACTCTAGGTCTGAGTATTCATCCTTTTCTCCCTTTCCTAGCCTTGTTTCAAAGCATCTACGCACTTTTTTCCTTGACAGTCGCGTATACACGTAGGTTGTCTCATTGCAAGCTATGTATATACGCTCTATTTTCCCAAATAGTTGCCTACACCTATTTTCATTGCCTGTTTTCTTGGTCTGGTGTTTGCATGTGGGATTTGATGCTTGTTGAGCCTTCTTAGGTCTCTGTAGTGCCTATTGAGTGCCTATGGGATGACAAGAAACCCTCTTTTAGTTGAATTTTTGGGTGAAGTTTTTCTCTTCATATTTTCATTTTTATTGTCCTTGTACATTGGGATGGGTGTTTCATTTCTTGATATCCTACTTGAGTTATCTCTCTTTTATACACAATAGTGCTATATATCAAGTTACTTTTCAGTCCATGCATTTTCAATTTCGATATATTGAAAATACAAAAAAATAGGCATTTTGCATTGCTTGTCATTTTTGTCTTTTGAGTTTTTATCATTAGCTTAGTGCATACAGTGAAAGATTGCATTTTTACTTTTGAATTGCATATTTGAATTCAAAAATTGCATCGCTTTTAGGATCATATCATACATTAAAAGTTAAAGTTAGGAATTTGCATTATTTTCATATTTACTTTCTTGTAGAGTCACAACAACGTCAGTTTCATCACCATACCTTTTTGAGTAATCACGGCCATAAAATCAACGCTATAATTTAAAATATATTAGTAACAATTTTATTTTCTAGGGTGCGCAAACTAACCTTGGATTTAGTACCTTGGAATAGGATTTTGTGAGTAAAATTCTCCAAGGCAGTTGAATCAACATTTGTGTCTCAGTTAGGGAGTGGAGAAATACATTGTATAATTGGTGAGATCAGGAGGCTCCACTCACACCGAAGTTAATCATGAGGTCATGTGAAGTTGGTTTAAGGGATATCCCCCCTGTTAGCACTGAAAGTCACCCTCAACTTGCGATAGGATAATCCCAGTACCCATTATATCTTTTGGTGGATGTTGGTTTTATGTGAGTGGAGGTCAATGGACAAAACTCAATATATGAATGATGTTCAACACATAACTGGACAAGAAATGCATAGGCAAGTGAGGGCCACAACTAACTTCATTCAGTGAATTGAGTTTATGTTTGAGAAGAGGGAATACTTAGTGATAAAGGTGAACAAGACTGCTATGAGCATTAGGATTTCAAGCAACATGGAGAAGAAAAAATCAGACTCAAGATCACTCTTAAGCTCAAGCTTTAGACACTAAAATATGTCCAAACAACATAGTCCCAACAACACAATGATCAAACCTACATCACCATGCAACTACAACAACTCGAATAGATCCTCCATGCCTGAGCCATTCAGTGTAGGAGGGAAAGAGATAACAAGGGAGCTGACTAAAATTGGTCATGATACAACTGTAATCAAACCTATATTACAACAACATAACAATCCTCAAATGGATCCTCCATGCCCGAGTGTTTTAGCACATTTTTTACAAAGAGATGAAAAGAGGTTGACTTCTATTAATCTGAAAGTCTCAAATCCAATACATAACCAGAGAACAGTTATGGCATCAAAAAATTACAAAATAGGGAGGTCTGCTAAACCAGTTGATGACCTTAACAAAATATCAAAACTGTCTCTTTATACTCGGATCAGTCCCCGACTATCAAGAGTGTGATCACATCACTACATTCAAAGCATTGCATCCGAGCAGTCTTTTGTCAGACTGTGCATGTATCCCTTTGTCTGACGTGATCTCATATTAGTATGGGTCTAGAGGAAAATATACCCACAGGGGTACCACGGGCTGACAGTTAAGTCCCCACGGAAGGGCCTTCCATGCCTTCCATTTATGGAGTGATCCGAGGTTTCAACCACCAACTTTATTTTCATTAACTTCCTTTTCTCAAGATTTCAACGCGACTTAATGCTTAGGGGGCGGCCACACGCTGCTCTTGGATAGGATTTTATATGAGCACGTGGTTGTGAGTCCACTCAAAAGTAGTTTAGGTTCAAACTGCTTTTGGGCCCACAATCCATCACCTTTCACCACTTTACCATGGTTTCAATTGTGGGACCACTTAAGAAAATTATCACTCGATCATGTTGCGTCCTCGCAATAGACTGTGGTTGTTGATCTGGTCAGATATTAGATCTAGGCACACCGACTATATTTTGTGCCACCTCCAAGATTACTTGCCCACCAACTTTAGGATCTGCCAAAAGTGTGCCTTGGGGTTGGGCGCTACTTTTAGCGCTAAACAATAACACCTCCTAGAGGATGATCTGATGTGGAGGCTAGATGTCACCATGTTGATGTGTCATGAAAGACAAGTGACATGTGTCACTAAGAAAGAAGTGAATGATATGCCCACAATTGCTCGGGATGAGTGCCACGTGTCATTGCCGAATAGGTGCCTGGTGTCATGACCGACGAGTGTGCCACATGTCCATACTGATGAATTCCACGTATCCTCTTAAATCGACAACTAAGATATCCTTCAGGTCTCCGGGCTTTGGGAAAATCAACACTCAAACTTATTTTCCCTCGAAGAAAAACATTTGGACTTAAGGATTTGACGACACATGGCCTTCTGGGATCAGACAATTGAGACTTACTCTAGGCCTTCTGGCTTCAGGTGTTTTGATATTGAAACATGAAAAACCCTATGGAGGAAAAATCCTTGAAGCGAATTATTTGTTGCCACTTGCTTTGACACTTCAGGACTTCAGCCACTTCGGGACTTCGGCCACTTCGAGACTTCAGGTGCTTCTAGAATTTGGGAGGAACTGCCACTAATATCAATGTCTCCCTATTGATTTTGAGATCAATGGTCTACGATTTCCTTGGGAGTTTGGGCTTCGACTCTTCAGAATTTTTATGCATTTCTCACTTTGAAACTCTCGAAGCTCATTTCCCCAAACGCTTGGATCAACTACCACCTGTCCCCCTCAAGATCAACGAATCGTTCTTACTTCAGGGGTTTTCCCCGGTGCTATAGTTCATGCAAGTTTAATATTCCGAATGTTAGTGAGTTGCTGATCTGAATTGCTCCAGAAATATTTTTCGCTGAAAGAATAAAACTGTCTGTTGCTTGCGCTTCAAGCCTAAAATAGACTGCTCTGAAAGATTATTTTTGAGCTCAAGCCTGATACCTACACAAGCAAAGGACTCGGTCACCTTGCAACCCTTAGACAATATTGTGTGATAATATTTGGCTCCACAGGGGATGGCATTCTCCCTGCGAGCTTCCATGAACACGAAGTTCAAGTGCCTTAGCTGTTGGGCTATGGAGTCTAGCTCAAAACTTTCGCTGAAGAAAACAGGGAAATATGTACACTATTATACTAAAAAATGAAAACAAACACATGGGCTCAAGAAGGAGATTATTTATATACAATCCTAGGATAATTGACTTTTTACAAGGTGCTAGGTGAAAGAAAACTTCCACCATATCCACCCAGACTACCTAGTCATATAATTCTTCTCTTTACTGCAGATGATCCACAAAAAACTAAGGAGGTATGACAATAGAATGAGAACATAGCTTGAAACATTGACCATACCCCAAAATGATGATAAGGTGAATAATTCTGCAGTCTCCAATGCTTTTGGAAAACATAGCTCCATATATAGTCCCACAGGGTCAGAAAATTTATAATCAGGGGAGCTCAACTGGAAAGAAATTAATTCATGTCCTTCATTGTGGCTCAACCGTCGTTTGATGTTCTCAGAGTGTAAAGGTGGGTGGAGAAATGATGCAGGTTGGCTAATACCAGGTGATATTTTCTCATTTATAGGTTCTGGACAGGAGAAAAACTACCCATTTAGCTCCTCATTTTCTCCTTCATGGCTCTCCCAAGGATCCGATTCATAGTCATCATAAACAGGAACCATGGAAAATATCTGTTCTTCATCATCTTCATTGGGATATTCATCAAAATTTGTCTTCTCTTGGTCAATATTTGAAATCACCTCTTCATCATAAGTAGGGCTTCCCAAAACATACATTTCAAGGACCGAAATATCCTCCACATCTCCTTCATAAGAGCAACAAGCACGATCGGCCTCCAATTTTTCTATTTTTGCAGAAATTGCTTGTACCAGTTTCACCAACTCATATGAGGCATGCCCCTCCTCCTCACAACTTTCGCAACAATGAACTATGTGTTAAACACCATCTCTATACTTTTCACAACATTTATGATAGATTAACTTAGAGGAATAATACCTTTGACAATGAACATTGAAAGCTGCATGAAATTGCTCCAAGGAGGAGAGGCTAGGAGGGGGCAAGGAGTGATACCACTCACAAGCATATCCTGCTAATGAGAACACATACATCTTCAATAATACATCCTCATGATTTATTTCCCACTGATGCATGAGTTCATGAAACTCGTGGAGATGCTTGGTAGGGTTGTCATCTTTATGTTCTCTAAATATGGGCAAAAAATCACCCCACTCATCGATAGTAGGAACAAAATTTGGAAAACCAGGAATAACAAAGAAATTAGAAGGAGAAAAACTTCAAGCCAAGATATTTTCCATTTCAAAACAGTGGAGTCATCGCTAGATTATTTAATCATGGATTCGTTAGGTGAATGATATGTAGTCTGAATGTGTCTAGTCTTTATTCACCATTAAAAGCCAGATCTGAGAGTTGTCGTTTTCCTAGGGAGATTTTCAATTTGGGATAGTATCTAAATCCTTCTCGAGAAAGATTTCCTTTCTTGATAATCTTCTCTGGGTCAAATTCACATGTAGCTAGAGGCAGTTGCGGAGTAGACCTCATGTGTCTGCTTTTAGGAGCCACAACTGGAATAGTGGAGTCATCAGGTGCAAGTTGCAATCTTCAATGGTACTGATATCTGATGCATCTTCAGAATCAAGACTTATTTTTCGTTCTATCCCAGGGAAAATTCTTCAATTCGTTCCCTGACAATGGCACCATGAATGTTAGCACTGAAATTCACCCTCAGATTGTGGGAGGATAAGCCCATTACCCATCAAAGTTTTTGGTGGATGTTGGTTTTATGTGAGTGGAGGTCAATGGAAAAAACTCAATATATGAATGATGTTCATCATACAACTAGACAAGAAATGCACAGGGAAGTGAGGGCCACAACTAAATTCAGTCAATGAATTGAGTTTAAGTGTGAGAAAAGGGAATACTTAGTGAGAAAGGTGAACAAGATTACTATGAGCATCGGGATTTCAAGCAAAATGGAGAATAAAAAATTAGACTCAAGATCACTCTTAATCTCAAGCTTCAGACACTAAAATATGTCCAAACAACATAGTCACAACAACACAATGATCAAACCTACATCACCATGCAACTACAACAACTCGACTGGATCCTCCATGCCTGAGCCATTCAATGTAAGAGGGAAAGAGATAACAAGGGAGCTGACTAAAAATGGTCATGATACCACTGTAATCAAACCTACATTACAACAGCATAATAACCCTGGACAAGATCCTCCATGCCTGAGTGTTTTAGCACAATGTTTACAAAAGATGAAAAGAGGTTGAATCCTATTAATATGAAAGTCTCAAATCCGACACATAACCAGAGAACAGTTCTGGCATCAAAACATTACAAAATAGGGAGCTCTTCTCAACTAGTTGACAACCTTAACAAAATATAAAAACTATATCTTTATACTCGGATCAGTCCCTGACTACCAGGAATGTGATCCCATCACTACATTCAAAGCATTGCGTCCGAGCAGTCTTCTATCAGACTATGCATGTATCCCTCTATCAGACGTGAGATCAGATCAGTATGGGTTTGAAGGAAAAAATGCCCACAGGGGTACCACGGGCTGACGGTTCAGTCCCCACGGTCGGGTCTTCCATGCCTTCCATTTATGGAGTGAGCTGAGGTTTCAACCACCAGCTCTATTTTTATTAAGTTCCTTTTCTCGGGATTTCAATGTGACTTAATGCTCAAGGGGTAGCGACACACTGCTCTTGGATAGGACATTATATGAGCACATGATTGTGGGTCCACTCAAAAGTGGTTTAGGTTCAAACCGATTTTGGGCCCACAATCCATCACCTTTCGCCACGTAGCATTTTCTCTTTACTATGGTGTTTGCCCTTGACCAAGTTTTGAGGAACACTTGGTCATATTTGATCATTTTTATACATCAACACACTGTCAAAGATGGAGCACCAGGTGAAGTAGAGATTATGGGATCTCAACCCACTTTTGGGGTGCTTTTAGGGTTTTGGGTTAATGTAATGGGAAAGGGATGTTGGCCCATGGGTTTGCCCATGTTTTAGGCCTATGTTGTAAAGTATAAATAAATAGCTAGGCAATGTAAGAAGATCTGATGGCTTAGTGATAGTAATTAGATCTATTTGATCGAATGTAAATGCTCGGTGAATGATTGTAAGAGGCTTGCAAAGATGAGTGCAAGTGTTGTAAGTGATGAGTGCACAGATCGTAAGAAGGCCCTGTGCTATATCTACTTGGGGAAGGAGGATCTGGCGAGGTGCGTGCAGATCTCCTGTCCTATGCAGAGTACAAGTTGAGATATGTGTTGTAATTAGATTGACCAAAGCTAATAAAGAAGAAGAAGACTTTGTGGACGTATCCCCAGGGTGGGGGTGAACCACGTAAACCTTTGTGTCATGCTTTGTGATGTTGCTTCCTTGTGTTTTCACTATATTACTAAGTGCTATGCCATGATTAGATAGATTTGCTTATGCTTTGTGATTCACTAGATGTATATGAATAGTATATCTTATGTGTATGAGGATGCTTACTGCTAATCTACAAGATCTAATATGTTTTGCTATTGCTAAGAACTGAAATATATTATATCTGAGCAAGTCTGACGATGTTTTGTCTTATCTATGAAGTACAGTAAGGGTGAATAAGGGATGAATGAATGATCCTAAGTGCTTTATAAAGGATATAATCATAGATCTATGTCCCAGCTAAGGTTGTAGACACCTGAGTCTTGCAACCACCCCTGCCTCTACCTCGGGTGAGACTTCATCTGCTTCGCAGGTGTTACCGAAAGGGTTGGTAGTTAGGGATTTCTTGGTGTGCTCTTGAGCATTGAACCCTAGGTTTTCCCCTGTGCCAACAAATGGTTCCGTTGTCGGAACCTGAAACTATGATTGTTGGGAATTGAGGAAGAAGAAAATGTGTGCAAAAGAAGGTTCTGTGCATAGATCTGTTTCCCTAGTGTGCATATTTTTACTCGACTTGTGAAGCTTTGTGTTAGGAATAAGGTCAGATCTAAAGAAAGGAAGATCATATTTGAATAAAAGAAGCAAGATCTGAACACTTTGTGCTTTAAGAAAAGTAAAAGGGGAAATTTATGAAAGAAAGAAGTCATATCTGCAGAAAAGAGGTAAGATCTCTAAGCTCTGTTCTCTAGTAAAGGTAAGAATAGTAAAATATTTTGAGATCTGAAAGCTTTGTGTCCTGTAGAATTAAGATAAGTGAAACTTTTTGTTTCTAAAGCATGGATCTAGGTATGCTTGATAGATTTTGTCCTCGCTTCAAAACTAGGGCATTAATAGATGAAAGAAAGTTTGATATGAATAGATTTGATAATTATAATGATAGATATGTTATACCTATGCATAGAAAGAATGTCTGGAATAACAAGTCGATGCAGGATCCTAGAAAGAGTTTTTTGCAGGCTATCTACCATGATCCTAGTGCATAGTACAAGAGAAGTTGGGGAACATTTAAACGAAAGAGAGGGTTAACCCTTTGTTACAGTTGCAGAAGACTGGGACATCTTGCTAAGGAATGCCCCGGTGGAAGACCTAGTTGTCTCTATTGTAAATATTTGGACCATGAAGTGTTGGATTGCCCTAGAATGATTGCTAAGCTCAAAAGAATGAATCTGAATGAAGAAAACCCTAAGGAAGATCCAAAATAGTAGAAACTCAGAAGGAATTAGAAAATATATTGCTACAGATAAAAGACACCTTGAATGATCACCGACATGTTAGGCTATTAGAGATCTTCAAAGAAAAGGATCCAATCGAAGGAAGAATAGGGGACTTCGACATTGACTGTATTCTTGATGAAGAAACACAAGTGAACATTATGCCAGAAAGAACTTGGGAAGATATAGGAAAGCCTTCCATGATCCCTTCCATAGGAGGAACAAGTTTATTAAGAGGAAAGCTAGTAAATCTATGTGGAAGGCTCGCCCAGATGCCTATGACTGTCAATGGAACTTCAATAGAGGAAGACTTTGAGATTATTAAATTTGTTTAATACAACGCCCCATTTACAAAGCTCATAGGAAAACCTTGGATTGATAGAGAACAAGCCAGACGAAAAGAGGAAGAAGAAGTTTTGGAACAGAAGAAGCAAGAGTTAAAAGACTTTATGACCAGAAGGATCGCGCACTTGATTGAAGAACAGAAGAACAGATCATAGATATTTAATACTAGAAACTCTGATGTTGAGGATAAGAGAACACTAGAGGATCCACATAATACTGAGTTACCTATTTTTGATATAGAAGAAGTATTATCCAGGAACCCTGGGAAAGACTTTCAACTGTGATAAGTAACTAAGACCACAGAAGATAAGCATCAGAATGGTAAAAGAATTACTGAGACGAAGCTCACTGGGAAGAAGGATAGAAAGTTAAGAAATAAAATGGCTAATATTGTAAGGTTGCAAGAGATTCTAGAGGATACTCCGCAGACAGAAAAATTGTCGAATTGGAACTTCCCCGAGATATCAAAACAACGACATAGAGTACTTTGCCATGACAAAGCAATATAGTCATTGGGGCCGATATATCCATTCAAATTCCTCTCCGAACGGCTAGAAAATCAATAAAGGTTCATCATCCAATCATTGAAAGTGCCATAACAGGTCGAACAAGAGTTAATGAAGGATCATAACCGTTGCCAACAAACTGTTACCAAGTTTCCCTACTTAGTCCACCGTGCCATGCACCGAAAATACTTTTTTCTAAGTGAGAATTTGAGCACGAAACTTGCGATTAACTCACCCTAAAATCATTTCCTTGTTCCCATACTATTCACTATAGTCCCTAAATTTCTTTCGCACCCAAGCTAGCTAACCCAAGCTTGTATGTCAGACGAGCTGAGCGTTGCTGAGAAAATAGTTGAAGAAGTTCTAATTAACTTAATGATTGAGAGAGTCATGTCAGAGTGAGGAATGTCTATAGGTGTACATGCATCATCCTCAAGAGAATTTCCATCTTCCCCCTTCACTGCTCGAGCAAGACCATCCCGACTGCCTTCGGAAAGATGATCTAAGCTCATAAATGACTTCGCCACTGTGAAGATGATGCCGAGTATTTTTCCTAAGTATATCCCACCACTAAGCATCACAATGAATTCAGACACTGTACCTAGAGACTTCTACTATGCTATGGTCATTGTGTGCCTCCCGAAAGGGGTGCGTGCAGTTCATGTTGACAAAGATAAGCTCATAGTGATGAAATTTAGTGATTTTAACGTTGGAGATCGCAAGGTTTATAGTATGCTAGCCCCGCACAAGTACTTAACTATCAAAAAAGGAAGGAACCCAAATATTGTCCCTTAGAAATGGACCCATAACCTCACACAGTCAACCCTCCTCAATGTAATGAAGATTCCTCATTTGAGTAGGCATCAGGAAGTGAATGCATGTGTCAGATTGTTGTTGTCCTGCTACCACAGAGGATACTTATGGTTGGACCGATGCATCAATGTGTATCTGATTCTCATCAATTGAATCATAGGGCTAAGCATGCAGGGTCCTAAACTACACATGTTTTACCTTGGAAAGAATGTAGATCATGCTCTCACCCGGTGAATAAAAGACACATATGGCGATCTATATAAGGGCACACAAGGTTACAAGGTAGTCTCCATTGAGAATTCAACAATGCGCCTTGGTTGCCAACTGATCGCAGGGAACTTAGTCCGTAAAAACAAACCCACACGGGTGACTGGATTTGTAGTTGACCTCAGAGGGAAGTGCACTGAGGGACTACAAATGAACTGGGAAAAGTACCTTATAAATTAGCTAGAGCTTTACTGCAGACAAGTGCAAGACCAAGGGTATGAGTTCCACTTTTGTTGGTTGCTCATACTCATTGCTTTCATCGCTTGGGATCTACTAGAAGGTGCCACTTTTCTAGAGATCAAACCCTTCAAACCACTGGCTGTGAATTTTTATACGCTATGGTACTCCAATGAAATGAACAAGCAGTGGCAACCCAATGCCATCTTCCATGATTATTACACTCAATTTAAGAATGCAATCCAATCTACACCGCACATCACACCAAACACACTTCATAGGTTTAGACCTTTGATCAAATTCAGCACAGACCACCACTTCACCTATATCACAACATGTGTATATGAGCACAAACAACAACTCCAATCATACTATAAGTTGACAGAAGAAGATTTGGAGCATATTACCAAGGAATGGTTGGCATACCTCCTTGTTCTAGCAGACCCTACAGATATGTCCAACGTGGATAGTCCTGAAGCTATGCCAGATATAACTAAACCGTGTAATACTAAGAAGGATGTGGAAGTTCAATATAGCCATAACACATCCACGAAGACTACTTCGATCTCACCTACGAAGGGAGGTGGTGGTGAAGAACTAGGTGGCACAAAAGTTGAGAAAAATAAAGACGAGGTTACTCTGCCTAGAGAGGAGGAGGATCCCTGCAAGAAAAGGAAGATAACCCCACCAAATCCCTCATCCTGAAAGAAAGCTAAGGCCACCTGGACTATGTTTAAGACTACCCTCACACAGGAGAACTTTGACTTCTTGATCACTGTACTGACTGATGCCTCACTAGAGATCGCAGAAAAGAAAGAAGCGAAGTAGGAGGAGGTATTCAACTGGATCAAGGGTGAAATTCAAGAAGTGCAGTAGGAACTCCATTCCAGCAGATAAGTTTCTACGGTGCCTTTAACAATTGAAACAACAAGAACAGTTGATGAGCCCACCGAATTACGCCAGATCGTTGAGAAAATCGAAGCTCACCTTCGACGAGCTCAAGAAGACACAACGCAAGCCACCCAGGCTTTGGCACAAGGATAGAGCACACATAGAATACAACAGAGGAAGGAAGAACAAGAAAATATTTCCCTAGAAGTGAAGTGGGAGGAGGAAAAAACACAGTTACAGCAGAGCAAGGACCAGTTGCTAGCAGAGCAACTTGAAGTACAGGAAAAAGTTCACAAAGAACTTTGCCCTTATGATGGTCATTGAAGTGAAAATTGAAGAACATGTCCCAGAATAGGTGGCACAACTTGAAGAAGTAATACAACAACTTTAGTATTGCATCGCAGATCTAGAACTTTGTACCATGCCCGAGACTCCACAAGAAGTAAGAGATTTGAGGGAAGCAACTGCTCGTAGCGTAGTTGGTTGATTAAAAACCTTGGCTTTGGAATGTAAGCAGTTGAGCGCTAGAAGTGCCTAGACTTATGAGAACCTCACAAACAATCCAGAATTGTAGACATTAGAAGCACAACTCCAAGAAGCAAAGCAACATGCAGATACGCTACAGGTGCAACTGAAGGCCTTGACACCAATTGAAAGAATGAAGCGATTTCCAGAACAATGCACTGCCCAACAAAAGGTACACACACTGCAAAGTAAAGTGATGAAAGTCTCTCAACGAATTCAACCACTCCAAGAGAAAGCATGCCACATATTCACTGAAGTTGAGAGCTAGGAAGCCGATCTTGAACAGGTTGTCATCACCGCATAACAACGCATGGAAGGACTGGTAAACAACGCAGTGATCCTGGAGTTCACTGAGCAAGAGGTTGTCGCACTGCAGTAGGTCAAAGTAGCTCAGGCCAATATTGAGACATTCAAAGTGGATATGATCAGATCAGAGTGACTTGAGATGATTCACAAGTGAGTGTTGGGGGCCTGTTGGCCCTTGACCAAGTTTTGAGGAACACTTGGTCATATTTGACCATTTTTGGACATTGACACCCTGTCAAAGATGGAGCGCCAGGAAAAGCAGAGATCACGGGATATCGGCCCACTTTTGGGGCCCTTTTAGGGTTTTTGGTTAATGTAATGGGAAAGGGATGTCGGCCCATGGGTTTTCCCATGTTTTAGGCCTATGTTGTAAAGTATAAATAAATATCTAGGCAATGTAAGAAGAGCCAATGGCTTAGTGCTAGTAATTAGAAATGTGTGATCAAATGTAAATGCTCTGTTCATGATTGTAAGAGGCTTGCAGAGATGAGTGCAAGTGTTGTAAGTGCTGAGTGCACGGATTGTAAGAAGGCCCTGTGCTAGATCTACTTGGGGAAGGAGGATATGGAAAGGTCCGTGTAGATCTCCTGTGCTATGCAGAGTAGAAGTTGAGCTCTGTGCTGTAATCAGATTGACCAAAGCTAATATAGAAGAAGAAGACTTTGTGGATGTAGCCCCAGGGTGGGGGTGAACCACGTAAACCTATGTGTCATGCTTTGTGGTGTTGCCTCCTTGTGTTTTCACTAGCTTGCTAAGTGCTATGCCATGATTAGATAGATTTTCTTATGCTTTGTGATTCACTAGATGTATATGAATAGTATATATGATGTGTATGAGGATTCTTAGTGCTGATCTATAGTATCTAATATGTTTTGCTATTGCTAAGCACTGAAATATCTTATATCTGAGCAAGTTCGACGATGTTTTGTCTTATTTGAGAAGTACGGTAAGGGTGAATAAGGAATGAATGAATGATGCTAAGTGCTCTGTAAAGGATATAATCTTAGATCTATGTCCCAACTAAGGTTGTAGACACCTGAGTTTTGCAACCACCCCTGCCTCTACCTCAGGTGAGACCTCATCTGCTTCACAGGTGTTGCTGAAAGGGTCGGTAGTTAGGGCTTTGTTGGTGCACTCTTGAGCGTTGAACCCTGGGTGTACCCCTATGCCATCACATGGTTTCAGTTGCGGGACTGCTCTAGAAAATTATCGCTCAAGCATGTTGCATCCCCACAATAGACTGTGGCCACTGATATGGTCATGATCTGAGATTTGGGTGCACTGGCTAGATTTGGTGCCACCTCCAATCTTACTCGCCCAACAAATTTAGGATCTGCCAAAAGGGTGCCTTGAGGTGGGGTGCTACTTTTTGCGCTAAATAATAAAACCTTTGGGAGGATGATCTGACGTGGAGGACATATGTCACCATGCTGATGTGTCATGAAAGAGAAGTGACATGTGTCACTAAGAAAGAAGTGAATGATATTCCCATGACTACCAGATATGAGTGCTATGTGTCATTGTCAAATAGGTGTCTAGTGTCACGACCAACTAGTGCACCACATGTCCATACTGATGACTGCCACGTATCCTTTTAAATCAACAACTAAGATCTCCTTCAGGTCTCTGGGCTCTCGAAAAATCAACACTCAAAATCATTTTTCCTCTAAGAAAAACATCTGGAGTTAAGGATTTGATGACACGTGGAGTTAAGGATTTGGGTGTTTTGAAAGTGAAAGATGAAAAACCTTGAGGAGGAAAATTCCCTGAAGCGAAGGATCTGCTACCACATGCTTTGACACTTCGGCCACTTCCAGACTTTGGGTGCTTCAGGACTTTGGGAGGCACTGCTGCTAAGATCAACGTCTTCCTGTTGATTTTGAGATCAATGGTCTACGAATTCTTTGGGATTTCGGGATTCAGATCTTCGAAAGTTTTATGCATTTCTCACTTCAAAACTCCCGAAGCTCATTTCCATGAATGCTTGGATCGATTGCCACCTGTCCCCCTCAATATCAATGACTCATGCTTACTTTGGAGTTTTTCCCCGATGCTATAATTCACGCAACTTTAAGGTTCTGAATATTGCTAATCTGCTGATCTGAACTGCTCCAAGAATCTCCACCGCTGAAAGACTAAAACTGCTTGTTGCTTGTGCTTCAAGCCCGGAATAGACTACTCTGAAAGCTTCATTTTGAGCTCAAGGATGATACCTACACAAGCAAAGGACTGGGTCACCTTGCGACCCTTTGACAGTCTTATGTGATAACACCCCCGATGCCTTCCTAGAGTCAGAGATATTTCTTGGGATCTATTCATATCTGGGGATCTTGTTAGTTCCTTTACCTCCATGAGAGGTGGTTCTTTCAAGGTTTTGGGCTTTTCTACCCTGCCCATACGGTGGACCTGTCTTATGACTACTCACATGTGCATCGATTATACAATGTCTTATTAGTTTCATGACTTAGGTGTCTCATAGGTTATTTGCAGGGGTTATTCTACAGGCACCCTAGGTCAGATAAGGGTCCGACAACACACATCCTTTATGGAGAATTACTTCTTTGGGGAGATCTGACTGATAGGTTGTTAAGCCCACGAGGGCCCTTATAACTAATTTGGTTACCTCCGATATTTAGCTGGGAGTCTTGGGCCCCTCTTGGGAGAGACATACCTTCTTTAGGGAGGGAGGCCACTCAACCACTTTACCTCGTTTGCATGCATATTGTCCATTTGAATTTTGGTGTGCTCTTTGCTTACTAGTTGGCCTTAATATTTTGTACTGAGTTATCTTTATTATGGATAGTGGAGTCCCTTTGGATCCCTCATTTACTATTTCTTACCCCATGATGCCTACTAATTTCATGATGCAGAACTATGATACTTAGCTTACACCTTAGGCCTCTAGCCAGTTTTCTGTTGATATGCCTTCACCCGTGCAATCCTCTCCCTGGTTCTCTCATGTGAATCCTAGCATTGGATCTAGGGGCACCATGGCCCCAATTCCTATGTCTTCTTTCGATATGATTCATGTCCCTCAACCTAGTTTTACGATGGGAGGTTAGAGCCCCCCCCCTTACGGATCCAATCCTAGTTATTCTCTTTCAGGAGCCCATACTCAGATGGGTGCTTATTCTACCTACTACACTCCATCCATGTATCATCCATCCACCATATCAATTCGTTTGAACAATTTTTCCATGGCAAGTCCTCATGTATCCCTAGGTGTTTCATACAGGGAGAATCAGTTTTATGGTTCAGGCTACCTGCTTCACGGAACCCCTTCACAAGGGGGAAACATATATCATCACTCGGATATTCCCTATCATAATTCTGTCTCTTCACAGACTTTAGTGATGATTCTCATTCAAACTTATCTGAATCAATTAAATCGAGGATACTACCTTCCTGGATAGGGACAGGGGGTAAACCAAGATCCCTCCTGGCTTGCAATGTTTCAAAGTCAATATTTCTTTGGACCTTGGCATCAAATGAGACATCCTATCACTATCCCAGTCACTATTAGTCATACTGGAGATCCATTGCCAACCTCTATCAGTTATGTTGGAGATGGGTCAACTACTTCTGCAAGTATTGTTGACAATTTGTACCCGACCGCTGCTAGTCATGCTAGGGGCACCACTCTAATCACCATGCATCCTATCAATGCCGTGTCTCCAACTTCTCTACATCATGTAGGAGGTGACTCTCTTGCCTCTTCCTATCATGTTGAGAGTATGTCACCAGCCTTTGTGAACGACACTAGGGGCATTGAGGAGCCTAAACACCTCAAACGTAAGACTAAATTCCTTTGCAAGACTTGTGAAGAAATTCATTTCACTCGTTTATGTCCAGCCATGGATGGGATACCAGAATCATGGGGCTCACCTAAGTTCCCTTTGGATTCCAAGGCATCTATGGTTTCCCCACACCTTGTCCCTCTGATTGACACGACAGTAACGTTGCTACAATCTTCTCTCGATCACACCCTCATTTTCGAGGGTGATTGATCCCCTATCCCTATTATCCTGCATCCTCTTCAACCTAGAATTGAAGAAGTGGTCATACCAATGAAATCTATGTTCAATCCTACCCCCTTTGCGGGGGGTAATTCATCCTTCAACCACGTCATCAACATCCCTGATATTGGATATTCTGAACGAGAGAGAGATCTAGTTTCCCTGAGTCCTCTCCCTTCAGGTTTTGAGAAGATTACCTTCAACTAGGATAGTCCTATGGGGTATCCAATACCCCCACCTATGTTATTTCCATTAAGAGACATTTTTGGATCTATCAAATAAACTATATACTCAATTAGTTCGTTATCCTCCTCGACTTGGAAAGATTTGGGTTTTCCCAAGCTTATGTCAGTTATTCGTAAGATAATGACATTCTGCAGAAGGTTGGTATAGGGTCCTTGGCCTCCCCCATTACATGTTGATTAGAACAACATAAACAAGTTTAATTTAAGCTCTTTTCCGACTCGTCTAAAAAGGAAACGATTTCCAAGTGATTTTTCCCTTTCAGACTCGTTAAATTGGATTTGAAAGATCATGAGTCCATCTCCCACATGCACTTCCCTGCATTGAGCATAGGTACGTTCCACTGCTGGAAATAGTTTTGCTTACTTGTGACACTCGTTTCCTCCTCTATATCATAGAATTCGTTTGTTATGAAAAAAAAAAATGGGTGGGAAGGGAGTATTATCTTATATCAGTAGCAGTCGCGTCTGCTTTGAACATAGCACAAAGTTATTTGAGTCCATTCATCATAATTTTGGGTTTAGCATGGCCTTAGGAAGTTGAGCTCGTTACAGAGTCTTCTCTACCGACTGGTTACTCTTCTAGTCTCTACAAAGACCTTCATTGATGCCTCCTGCATCTCATGATTTTATCATTGGGTCTATGTTGCCTGAGTCCACCATATGTCTCATGGTCTTGTTCAAAGTAAGTCTATCAACCTGTGTGGGCCACTTCTCAGAACTCTTGACTTTTCATGTCGACCATACCCTCAGTTTGTCTCATAATCACATGATATTGTAGTCCTATCATGCGCCCTGGCCCTACTTTCATCATTGGTAGGTAACCTTGAAACCAACAGTCAACATTTCATCATTGGTCGTTGACTAGGTGGTTTCCATTGTGTTTGACGATAAGACATATATTTACACATTGGGATTTGTGCAGTGTCTTGGATGCCATTAGCATTATTGGTGTTTTCCTCACCTTTGTTAGTAGTTTTTCATCATCGGTTTCTATTCAGAGGGTCTTTTTCGTGTACCTCTTGCACTTGGAACACACAAAAGATGCACAGGGTCATTGGTTCGTGAACTTGTTCTTCATCCAATTTCCACCAAATCATGAAGCTCCTTCTTTGTACCTCATACTGACAGATGAGAGATGCCTTAAACATCTCCTTTCAGTGGGTCTCTTTCCATCAACATCAACCCATTTATTATGGAAATGGGGCCTAGAGTCTTATGAGTACCTTGAGGCTTGCAGTCATTAGTGGAAATCTCTCTCTCCATAGACAGTTGGGAATACATCAATGTCTCCTAATCGATGGATTCTTCAGGTGTTCGACACCAACTCCTTTATTCACACTTGTAAGAATGTACTCGGTGCCTTGATACCTACTTTCATTATCTGTAGGTTGTCTCATGTTTGTTTACAATATACCTCAATGACCGGTAATCAAACGATGTTGCATTGTGTTCGAACTCAACTCCTTTATTCACATGATGTAGACTTGCACCTTTGGAAGATTTTGTAGAAGACTCGAAGACATCAAAATGAGGACTTTTTATACTGGTGGAGGAGACAGGTCATCGCTCTGGATGACTATCCCCACGAGGGGATCTACTTCAGAGGATATCCAAACATGCGACTTCCACCAGGGTCTGCCTATGACGACATAGGTATGTCAAAAAGTTTTTACACATTTCATTTTTTTGTATTTTTGTGTAATTAGGACAAAAATATTTTTGGATGGTGCTTAAGTATTGACTAGAAATTTGTGTGTTGTAGATGTGGGTCCACGATGGCCAGAGGGTTTCCTCGACATCGATGGAGGAACCAAGGAGATGAAGTAGACAGAGGAGAGGCCGAGAGGGTCCTACAAAACGTGCAAGGCAACCTATTGTGCTTGACTCCTAGGATACCCATGGTTCAGGTAGAATATATGCCTGAATCCATGCAATGACAAGTGGTTGGTGTACCCAGGGCATGGGTACAACTCTTTTAGCGTCTTGCAAACGCCATGGTTTTCTACCATGACACACATCCGGTGCCACAGGCATAGATGTCGTGGGATATTGTAATACCGACTGTATATGTATTGAGTGTGTTAGCCCAATTTTGTACTATAAATACCATATTTTTTTAAATATATAAAAGAGGATCTTCGACTTTACTTATATTTTACAATGTCTACATTGATTAGATTTTTTTATTTGCTTTTAATTATGTGACAAATGCCAATCTAAAACAAATTTATCATAAGCGTCGGATACATGATTATAAATCCTAGGAATATGATAATATGTGATAAAATCAAAATGTCGTTCTAAAATACGTACCCGTAGGAATTTTCGGAGTAAAGTAGGATCAAACACATGGTAATGACTGTTCAATTGATGTACTACTAACTGGGAATCTAGGTGAACTTCTAATGAATGAATGCCATGTGAGATAGCATCGCGTAAAAGTTCTATAATGACGCTATATTTGGCAACATTATTTGTGGATGGCCCTAGGCATACACCTCCGGAAGACACCAGTATACCCTTGGTTGAGTAAACCATCCAAGAAACGGAAGCCAAGTTCCATGTGTGATGACTGGCCCCATCTGCAATTCCTAAGTAGAGTGATGACTCCATTGACATATGTCAACCAAGTGAAAAATCGATAAGCAAATCGAAGACGAAAAAGAAAAGAGATATATACACTAAATTACATTAGTATACAAAGAGTTCCACCCAATCCTAGGGCTCAAGCGTAGTATCTTTTCAAGTAGAGCCCATTTCTAGGCTCGGCCAAATTATTCCCTTCATAATATTCTAACTCATAGGATCCTTTTTCTAGAACACATCTCACGATATAAGGACTGTGCCACATGGGTTTAAACTTGCCTGCCCCCAATGGTTCTTTGGATTGATCATACAAGAGGACCAAGTCACCCTTAGAGTACAACCGAGGATAGACAAAATTATCACACTGGACCTTGACACATCATTTGTTCTCCTATATAGTTGTAGAGGTGTCTCGACGCTACTCATTGAGACTCTTTAGGTGTACTGTTGGGACTCAGAAATGTCATATTTTCATCCACCTTTCCCTTCACTATTCCTTACATTTCATCGCCCAATTAAACCTTCGTCATATCATTTTCATAAATACATTTGGGTTTCACATCATTATTTTCCACTTTATTCGTTTTAGTATTAAAAGTGAATTTATGATTAAATATTAGAAAATATACATGTTTTCATATATATCTCAATTATGTGTGAGCTTTGTAATGTGTAGGAATATGTGGATGATTAATTCAAATAGACTTCTCGAATATCTCTTCCATCATTCCAAAGGAGATAATTATTCAAGCCTCTTTTCAAGGAGAAGATCATGGAGATTTGGTTAGAATATCTTATCTAAGATATATGAGAGATATGTGTGAGTATTTGAAGGGATCATATCTTGTAATAATGGGAAAGTAGTTGATAGTGGTTGAGAGAATAGTGGATCTGCAATTATGAGATGATTATCTTCTTCATGTATATAAGGGAGTGCTCTCTCTTCATGAGGATCCAATTAGACAATTAGAGTTAGAATTCAATTAGTGAATTAGGATGTAAGCTTAAGGTTTTGGAAATAGTCTTGTAATTAGGAGAAGGGGATTCTTAGCTTTGTTATTCTTTCATGTTTTGTCATTTGCTATTGTAATATGATTTGAGATTGATATATTGTATGAGCTCATTGTTGTTAACTCTTCACATGTTGTATTTCCCTTATGAAATTTCATGCTTTCCTAGTTAGTGTTTCAATGCTTTCTTAGATTAGTTTGATTTCAGAAACATAGATTAGATTAGATTAGTTCTACTTCAGTCCTACATATACAGTGCGTGTGCTTCGTCAGTCTACGTACCCCGGGTTGACGATTAAATGGTTGGGCAAGTAATACAACGTTATTATAACGACATAGATTCCGCCTAACATTTTGGCATCGTTGTCGGGGAAGCACAAGGGATTGAGGTATCAATTTCCTTTTATGCAAGAGTGCTTATTCATGTTCCTAACCTCTAGGTGTCCAGGCGGTAATACGTAGGGGAAAATACTTGCATCGGTTCAAGGCACCTAAACGCGCTCCAGCCTCATTTGGGTAAGGGCATGTAGGGTGTGTTTCAATTTCTGCAATTTCAATTCCTGCAAGTGTGACTGCATGTGTTGGTAAGGGGTCATAGTTGCTACTTGAGTGCAGAATCCTCATGTTCTCCCTACCAACATGTTCCTAACTATGTGTCGGGGTGGTGAGACGAGGGGAAAAGACTTGCATCGGTTCGAGGCACCTAAACGCGCTTAGGCCTCATTTGGAACAAGCATGCAGAGTGTGTTTCAATTCCTGCAAGTGTGGTAGTATAAATTTCAATTTTTGTAAGTATGGTAGTGTAAATTTCAAGTCTCGCAACTGTGAAGAATGTTTTTCATGTGTTTTAGCAAGAATGGTTTGTTTCAAGAGTGTTTCAGCAAGTGTGATTTTCAGATTTTCATTTTGATTTGGATGATGTAAGAATCCCTTCTTCTTTTTAACATGGTTTAACTATGAGTATAAGCTTGGAACAACTCACTCAGATCCTTGCGAAAGTCGAGATTTCCTCTTCTCAGGAAGAGGAGATCTTGATAGCAGCCGAGAGCTTAATTACTCCCCCAGAAATAGACAATGAATCAACACATGAAGAATGCAAGCAAGAGGAGGAGTAGGACAATGAGGAGCTACAACATGATGTGAGTGAGACAAATTACGCCTATGAGAGCCTCATCGAACAATGGTTTCAAGCAGGTACCAGGTTAAAGTCATTTAGTTTTTCTTTCTCTTTTGATAATTTAGAGTTTCAGCAGTTTTCCAATTATCTTTTGTATATTCATGTATATTCCCGATTATCATTTGTGAAATTGGAAGAGAACATATGCATAGTACTACGTGTATGGCTTCACTGGAAATTTGATTACACGTAACTTCTTTCTAATTTCTAATTAGTATAGAATAGGTAGGCTTTCATTTTCAATTTTCACTTTCCGTTCTTTTCTTAGGAATAAGTATGCTCTCCTCTGCGCTTCATGCGACCGCGAGGATCAGAAAGTAGGGATGACTAATAATGTTTTTTTTTAGGAAGTATAATGATGCCTAAATGCTCCATTTGCAAAAAGAATAAACATGGGATGCTGGAACAGAAGCTGAAACAGCAGCTGAAACAGCGTCACTGTCCCACTTCCGTTTTTTTTTTATAAATTTGCAAAATAAAATTTCTAAATTTTTTTTTCTGAAAAACACAAAAAATATATATATATATATATATATCTGCTGAAACAGTCTCTGTTGCTATATGCTGAAACACTGGCTGCAATAATAAAATTGTGTCTTTTCAACCTGATTTATTATTGATTTGTGTGGTAGCAACTCCGTGCTTTTGCCTTTGTCCCTCATTCTATCAATGCTTGGAAATTAACTCTGCAAACAAAACAATAAATAGTTCAAAAATTTACGTTTGCAATTAAAACTGTTTTGAGAATAATGCACATAAAAGGAAAATTTTAAGAACATGATAGGCTTATCAAAAGAATCCAGTTGTTGAATGAATTTGTATCGCTTGGCTTGGCATAAACCCTGCAATTTGAAACCTGCAAAATAAGAGACTATCAAAATAAAAATAAAAAAATAAAAAATGGAGTTATGAATTATTTGAAAAAAATGGCATAACTCTTCCCCCGTATCCTCCCCTGAGTTAGTTTGGAAACGATGATTCCTAGCCAGCGAAACTAACCTCAGAACAAGACTGTGCACGATCTAGAAAACAACAACAACTGCCTACCCATAATAGATAAATGATATCGAGATTAATGTGATCTGTCCTTATCTTTTGGTATTGTCTTTCCAGGATTTTCTCTGATTGTTATTTTTAATCTAACAGCCTTGAGTTATTTACGGAATCACATAGATATGGCGACAGGTAAGTTGCTATCATTTCTAAAGTATACATCTTGAGCGAAATATTTGGGAGACATCGGAGAGGAATCACGAAGTTTTCTGAGATGATTAAAGATGGGATGTTCCTCTACCTAGTTTTCATGCGGATCCACCCAATATTTTGGCACCAAAATCTTGCACGATTGTACCATTTGCTGTGGGAAGGGAAGCGACCATTAATATCATTGTTTCCTCATTGGAGCTGTAAATGCCGCATTAACGATGAAAAGGTTTACTTGTTTACTTACCAGTTAGTCATCTACTAGGTCAAAAGATGGCAGGCATCTACCTGGCTGCTGGCTTTGCATTGATTGTTCTTGCTCTGTCAAATATTTATTTAATTCAACTTGTTGCCACATCAGACTGGGTCATTAGAAGTTCATAGTTTATAAAGATTTGGATCTATTCAACCGACCACGCGATTCTGTGTTCGAATTGTGTTGTGGTTGTTCATGTCCACGAGAAGTAGCGATTTGGCCGTAACACAGTTCCACCTGAGTAAATACAGCTGGCCTTGAAGATTTCGCTAAAATTATGCCGGGAGAGATTTTCTTTTGTTTAATCGTAGCTTTAAGGTGAAGAATTCTACTAAATTCGAATCTGCAATGGCCCCGGGGGACATTTCTTGCTTTTCAGGAGTACTAAGTTTCAATCGGGAGATTTATTTTACTTCTGTGATCTGGATAACCGAATTCCCTGCGGAAACACAGGTTTTTGTCACTGCTATTTTAGTTTTGGCAAACATGTGCACTGATCTATAAGATCTATTCAGCCTCGGCCTCGGATCCTTCAGGTCGACAGGCTTAGGCAAAAGTTACAAATTGAAGCTCATTCACTGAGCATGGTCGCAGGCCTGAACACATTACAAGGGACGGGCGGTCGCAACTGGTCTATAAACGAAATGTAAAATTCCACGAGGCAATAACCGATTTTATGGAGGACTAAGTTTTGTATGCTGCTCACAATGAACCCGAAGAGATATACGTGGATTACATGGTGCAGAAATGCAAAGTCGTCTTTGTAAAAAATGCTGAGAGAAATGAAAACATGAATGGCGGTGTAGTCCATGATCTCTAGACCTATTATGACTCTCTTCATCTTGCATAAGACTATAACAGATCCCTGGTCCTCCATGTGAATGTTGATATATGAGCATCAACTCTGAACTGAACATAGACATTAAGCGCATTTGAAGTTTTTGAAAATATATGACCGTTGAATAGCATGACCGATAAATGTTATGAGAAAAATTGACCGTTGAAGATCACTACTTGATAGTACCATATAGACCAGGATCTTCCTCTAAAGTGATTCATCCAGAGAAAATGCTACCAGCTCCGAGCTCAAGAAGAGACTAGAAAACTTCAGGAGACGTGTTAAAATTATGCAGATCTATTCCTTCATATGCAGCTTCAGTGATGGAATATCTAGGTCGATTTAATCCCATGAAAGAAATTCTTCCTTCAGAATTTGCATGTAATTCTGGTCCAACACATGGTGCAGCTGTTAGTGTTGGTAATATGCGAACCTACATGTGCACTGAAGAAAATATGGAGCATGCCAGATCTAATATTTTCTTGTCTCAGTTGATACAGAGAAGTTATTATTTCTCTTTCTATTTGCTACTATTAGATATTGGTTCAAATTGTGCTAGAGAGACAAATTTTTGTATTCTTATGATACATGGCATATTTTGGACAAGAACAGGAGAACACATTATTATCATGTTCCTCTACAGCAAAATAATCTACTTTATATGCATTCCAGATGCAGACAGCCGAGAAGCACAAAACTGGAGTCACTTTAGATTTCTGACGAGCACACCTTTGCGATCAAGCAGACGAGCACATACTACAGGTTACAAAGAGATGAATTGAGTGCGCAAGAGGAAGTTGCTGCAACTGTATGAAATTATTCTCATAGATTCTTTCCCACAAGATATACCAGCATCTTTTGGAAGGTGATTTCTTAAAAATCAATAATCTTACACGCAAGATTTTGACGAGTTAAAAGAATACTTTGATGCTTTTCTTTTGGATTATCACAGGTTTGCATTTCACTATAATGATTGTACATAAACATTGTAGAAATGACAGATCACCCAAGGAGATTCATGCATGCAGGTCTCATCGAAAAAAACTCATACTATGCACAACTGTCGGGAAAATTAATGACAACAGTCCAGAATCCACCCTAAATGCAATCCCAAAATTTTTGAATCCGTCGTCTTATTGCTTGAATCCTAGAACTAGAGTGACAGGTCTCAACAATTGACAATTTGATGAAGCCGAGACCATAATGTTATTGTTTTATTTTAGCATGATTTTTGTATTTTGATATCCGAATAAAACAAAAACCATAAAAATGATAAAAAAAAAAAAATTAAATAAAAAAATGAATAAATAAATAAAATTATAAAATCATAAAAATCAAAACATTGCAAATGGACCTTTTACTCACTTCCTAAACTATAATCAAAACATGTTTCTTTATGCTTAACATTAATATGTTTTCTTTGAGTCACTGTCGTAGCAATAAAAGACAAAAAAGTATGCAAGGGCAACAGGTATATCAACGCAGTTTATTTCATTGAATTGCTCGCATTTGCATTTATTTCTGCATTTTTTCGATGCTTTCACATTTTGCTGCAGGAAAATGATAACCTTTTACAGGTTCAAAGATGATTGCATTTGCTGATTGCTGCGATTTTTCAAGAATCACAAATTTTTGACAAACATGCTTTGATAAATAGCTTGACGGAGTTGTTACTCATCATAAACATCATGACGCTCGTTGTTACACAGAAACCCTTCATAACCCATTTGCGTCATGCATTTTTATCCCTATTTTTCCTTCAACGCACATTAGTCATCCATGTCTAAAGCCTATCTTTCATTGCCTTATCCTTCACGACTTCATGTATGCCTATTTCTCTGAATCACATACATTCTTTTCAGTTCATTTTTGCCTTCTTTTTCCCCTTTCAGTTTGCCTTATGAATAAAACCATTCAGTTCCCTTTCCATTATTACATTGCCTTGTTTTCCTTGCCCTATTGATCCACACTGCTTGACCGTGAGATCTTTTCCTTTATAGTCCTACCAAATATTTTTTTACAAACTCGCGTTGACTGATGTGGGATTCCTTAAGGCCCACCTTTCAACAAGTCTTGCCCCATCGACCTCAACACCTTATCTGGGATATAGACTAGAGTCCATTTTGAGTACTTGGAGGCTTGCATGCCTTAATGGCAAGTT
>ML776820.1:175906-190281 GCA_009831015.1 Picea engelmannii
TCAATTAGTGAATTAGGATGTAAGCTTGAGTTTTTGGAAATAGTCTTGTAATTAGGAGAAGGGGATTCTTAGCTTTGTTATTCTTTCATGTTTTGTCATTTGACTATTGTAATATGATTTGAGATTGATATATTGTATGAGCTTATTGTTGTTAAATCTTCACATGTTGTATTTCCCTTATGCAATTTCATGCTTTCCTAGTTAGTGTTTCAATGCTTTCTTAGATTAGTTTGATTTCAGCAACATAGATTAGATTAGATTAGTTCTACTTCAGTCCTGCATATACAGTGCATGTGCTTCATCAGTCTACGTACCCCGGGTTGACAATTAAATGGTTGGGCAAGTACTACAACATTATTATAACGACATAGATTCCTCCTAACATGGGTTTAAACTTGCCTGCCCCCAGTGGTTCTTTGGATTGACCATACAAGAGGACCAAGTCACCCTTAGAGTACAACCGAGGATAGACAGAATTATCACATTGGACCTTGACACATCATTTGTTCTCCTATATAGTTGTAGAGGTGTCTTGATGCTGCTCATTGAGACTCTTTAGGTGTACAAGGAGTTGTTTGAGATCAGAAGTGTCAGGTAGGAGAGAGACTACCAACTTAAGAGAAGGGATTTTGCATTCAATAGGTACAATTGACTCCACACTGTGTACTAACTGGAAAGGGAAAAATCTGATGGCATTCTTGACCGAGGTTTAGTATGCCCAGAGTGTAGGATATATCATGATGTGCCAGTTGGATTTACTCTGATTGACAGTTTTTTGCAAAATGGTCTTCAGAGACTTGTTGACAGCCTCTACTTGCCCATTTTCCTGGGCATAATAAGGAGAAGAATGACCATGTTTAAACCCTAGATTAGCTTCTAGTTCTTCCATCATCTCATTCTGAAAGTGACTACCATGGTCAGCGACAATCTCACTTGGGATATCGAACCAAGCGATAATATGATTGAATACAAAGAAGGATGTAGTCTTCCCATCAGATTTAATTGTAGGCATGGCCTCGACCCATTTAGTAAAGTAGTCTACGACCACGATAATGTGTTGATGCCCCCCAGCCGAAGTTGGGTTTCAATCGATGAAGTCCACCCCCCACTTGGTGAAGGGACCAATGGTAATTAATGGATGAAGAGGGGTTGGATGTGAGCACATTTTCTAAGTGAACACCTGGCAGGGGTGACACTTCTTAACTCCTTCGATACAATCCTTAAATATAGTAGGCCATAAATAACCAGATTGAAATTTTTTTTGGGTTGTTGCAAGCTCAGATAGATGACAACCACAAGCCCCACTGTGGAAATCATTCAGAATAGACTCATCTTCTCTGTGAGTTAAACAATGATGCAAGATATCGTCTATTCCTCGACTATAAAAAGTGTCATTGATGATAGTATATTTATTATCTTGGTACCTTATACGCTGTCATTCATCTCGTCAGAGATGCTGAGGGAAATTCAAGGTCTGAAGATAGAGAATGATGTCTCCATACCAGGGGTTAGACGACGAGACAAGAAAAATGTGTTTGTCTTGAAACAAATCAACATGGATAAGGTCCTCATATAATCGTGGAAAATCGAATATCAACTCCACAAAGACTAGGGATTTCTTGGATTTCATGGAAGATAAATCGAGATCAAACTCATGTAAAATGGCAAACCATTTATTGTATTTTCCCCCTATGATATGTTGGGTAAGGATGTATTGAAATGGATTGACATCAACAACCACCGTAGTATTACAAAGTAATATATAATGATGCAAACGCTGGACTACGTGAACGATAACCAAAGATAGCTTTTCAATGTGAGTATAATTAAGTTTAGGACCAAGCAAAGTTTGACTAAGATAGTAAATGATGTGCTCATGGATCTCTTCATCTTCCTGAACCATAACCATACCAATAATATCCTTGGACGTGGTTATATAAAGAAAGTAATCTATACCGTAGTCGGGAGGCTTCAGTAGAGGCGCTGACACCAAATATTTCTTCAAAGCTTCGAAGGACTCTTGGGATCACTCATCCCAGATAAAAGGGGTATCCTTCTTCAAAAGACACATGAAACCTTTAATGATAGTGGCATAGTTCACTATAAACCTACAAAGAAAGTTAGATTTCCCTTGTACACCCTGAAGTTGTCTAATTGTGCATGGGGGAGGAAACCAAAGTATTGCCTCAACCTTAAGCGGATCTACCATGATCCCAGTCTCAGAAACTAGAAAACCTAAAAGATGACCAGACTTAATGCAAAAGATGCACCTATGAGGGTTCAACCACATTCTATAATAACGAAATATTTAAAAAAAAATCCAAAGGTGAATAACGTGATCCTCTCTCTTACGAGAGTGAGAAGAAAGATCATCAAGGTAAGCTTCGACTATGGGCTTAAGATTGTGAAAAGAGAAAGTCATGGCACATTGAAAGGTTGCTCCAACGTTTTTAAGGCTGAAAGGCATCTTCCAGTATGTAAAGGTACGCTAAGGACAAATAAATTTCATCTTGTATTGATCCTCGGGTTTGATTTGAATTTGATTATATCCTAAAAATCTGTCCATAAAATAAAATCCTTCGCTTCCCACACACTCATCGAGAATCTGATCGATGAAAGGTGTGAGAAAGTTGTCTTTCAGGTAGGCCTTGTTCAGGTCACAGAAATCCATACATACACATATGGTTCCTTGCTTCTTATCTATATGAACGGGGTTGGATACCCATTCGGTAAAGGGAACCGAGTAGATGAAGCCAACATTAAGTAGCTTCGTGACCTTTGCCTTAATAGTAGGGGCCTTTCGAGGGTTGACATCTCTAAGACATTTTTGAATAGGTTTAGCATCGATATAAGTTTTAATATCATGTTTGACAATACGAGGGTCAATCCTTGGCATCTCTTAATAGGACCAAGAAAATACATCTCGTAATTCCTTGAAGAGCTCGATGTAGATTAATATTTCTTCCAGTGAACAATCCACACAGATATTTACATTTTCAACCTTGCCATGGGTACAAGATATGTCAATTTGGATGGTAGGAGAAATACTCTCCATGTTTTCTTTGGCATAAATTTTGTGTTTATCAAGTGGAACTACGATGTGACTGACTATATCACTCAAAGTAGAACTTAATTTGTCTTAACCATTTGACTACCCATAGGTAGTCACCCCAACCATTAATATCTCCTTTGGCCTATTAAAGAATGGGTTGGGGTCCTATTTCAAAAGGAAGCATGAGAGCATAGAAGCTATGCCCATTTCTGTATTCCCCCTTTTCCCCAATATTTGACAACCACATTGTGAGTTTGAGCCAGAATTCCCTTCTTCTCCATTGCAAGCCCTTTCCATTCCCCTAGAGAGAATTGAAGAGGAGAAGGAGACATGGAAGAAGTTGGTGCATTGTGAAGATGAGCCCAGGACTGAGTTCAAGGAGTAGTTTCGGTCTCATATTGTAAGTGACTTTTGTGAGATTAATATAAAGAAGTAATTTTTACGTCTCGCCAAATGACGTATTAAACTTATATGATTTGTTTACATTTCTTGTTTATGATGTCTAACCCACTAATCCATATGTAGAATGCATGCTTGTAGTTTCTTGTTTGTTTTTTGGTGAATGCAGGTCAGCCTGGCGAGAATACTTGCAGTAAGGAAACAACTAAGTGCAAAGGGATCGACATCAGATGCAGAGTTTAAGGTATGCCTACCAGATCCCTATACCTTGTCTTTTATGTATGATTGTGGGGTAATGTCGGGATAGTTGATAAAAAGGAGACTTTAGACGGTTAGGTTTGCCTACATTTTAGAACCCTGGTGTAGTCCATAGAGGGGTTTTCCTACTATATCAGAATTGGCGATTGTACTGGGGATGCCTCTAATGTCTTTGGGGATATTTCTTTTTGGGTTATTTCAACCAATTTATTCACTATTTTTTGAGTTTTTGTAAGCTTATGTTTCTTTAAGGGATTCTAGTGTTCCATACTAGTACTCCCCACCTGTGCTGGAATGTTGGTTTTCATTTTTTTTAGGAGTTACAGAGGTGTACGTGGCCTTCAGTGGGCCTGTATGCATGCATACGCACCCTACCCTTGAACAACTCACATACATACACTGGCTGTTGAAGTGTCAGTAGAGTGCCTGTTGAGATTTTTTTTTTTTTTAAAGAAGAGGCAGTCATCCTCTTTCTTATCAGGGGTCACACTTCTCAGGGGTTTTCTTGATCTAGTCCCAGACTCTGTTATAGAAGTCTGTAGCCTAGGTCTGACTTCAGTTTAGATTTCTTCTGACCAAAGATTTCTTGTGTTTTTTAATAGGGTTTTTAGACAAGTTTATGAGTCTTCTTTGATCTTCCTGCTTGGTACTGTCAATGACTCCTTACGATCTGCGTTTGGGCATGAATTCATTTATTGGTCTTCACTTGTCATCATTTTCCCATTTTTTTCTTTAGAAGAAAAGAAAATAATTCATTTTTAAATTTCTTGTTTTGAAGCATAAAACAAATAAAAAAAATCTTTCATCTCTTTGTTTGGTAAAGTGTTTAGGTTAGTTGCTTCATTTATCAAGGAAAAATAAAGTTTTCTTAAGTTCTTTATTTGAATACTTAGGAAATTAAGTAGCTCGTAGTTGAGCAAAATCTTGTTTTGAGTTTTTCTTTTCAAAGATCTGAGAAAAGTAGTTACAAAAAGTTTGGTTAAAGAGTTTAAATTGGCAAATCTTTATTTGTGAAGAAAGAAGTAGTTTTGTTTCTAGTTTCATCTTTAGCTCTTTTGTTTCGTCTCTTAAAGAACATCACTGGTTTCACTTCCATTCCTTTTGACTTAAAATAGCCACAAAAATTAACGGTCAATTAAAATTTATTAGACTTTGTCTTTCTAGGGTCCATCAATGCAGTCTAGTCTAGAGCCTTGATTTAGGATTGGAGAGGAAACTCTTCAAGGCTAAAAAAAAATAAAATAAGAGTTTGTTCTAGGGAGTGCTTGAAAGTCTAGTAATCGTGAAATTTATCTAGGACCCCCCTCTAACACAGGGGATAAAAATGAGGTCACATGAGGAAAGGTAGCAGTGATAACCCCTCCAAAGTTGGACCAAGCATAGTGGGGAACGCATATAGAGGGCTTATCTTGGGATTTCGTTGATCACATTTTCCACAGATCTTCATGGGTCTCTAATCCATTCAAGGTCCTCAGTTGTCTTTCGGAACACTTTCTTTCAATACCGTTGATAGGTTTCAGGCTTGATACCCTGCTCATTGCGGTCCACCCGACTTTCAACTGTACCCGCCTAGTGACTGTTCACGCGCTGGCAACCTACTTTCCTTTTTCTTAGTGACTTACACAGGTGACTACGGGGGTATACCATGGTACCTAGGGAAGACATCTGGCCATGCTTTGTAGAGTATACCTGGAGGGTGCTTCTATATTCGATTTTCACTTGCACCGATAAGTTTCTCTAGTGTTGGCTGGTGTAACTGTTCTTCCAACTAGCTAGTGATATGATTTTCTTGTCTCATAGGAGATTTTTCTAGTGTGTGCTAGTTTTTAAAATGATTATAGAAATCCATAGTGTGTCATTGATCTTCTCACACAGTGGGGGATCAGGAGCTCCGTTGGTCATGAAGGAATTTGGGCCTACCTCCGGTTGATCTCGAGCCACCCTTACCACTGCTAGGGCTAAAACTAGACCAGCAAGGGCCTTTTGAGGCGACCGGGTTTCAGGAAACTGTGCCCAACTCATCTCCGAGAGGAGAAAATTTGATTCTGGAGGAACCAACCATTTCATGCCTTGGAGCGGAAGCTCTTGGTCTATATAACTCTCCAATCACTGATCTATAAACACCCATTTTTGTATAGGTTCGACCGTATGAGCGTCAGGTAGTGTCAGAAGCAATGATGGAAACAAATGCTGCTACTTCTTTAGAGAATACTCATATTTCCTCTATGGCTGTCACTACAAGGGGTGTTCCACCTCCTAACCAACTATCGTTGTTCTGGGCCACTATGTCCTCGACTGCCTTTACCTTGAGAAATGGTCTAATTCCTTCTATGGAGAAAATCACTACTCCTTTCACCAAGAGTGCGATAGGCCCTCCATTCTCATACGAGATGATTGGCTTCAATATGAGCAATGTACTTTCCTACTCCACTCTACAGACTTTAGGTATCGAGGCAGGGAGCTCCAATGCTTCTCTGCAAGGATCCATGGGGGGTACTTCAGCTCCTGGTAATTCTTTCCCTTATGGAGGGGGTCCGATACATCCTTCTTCCCCTTCACTCAACGATGCTCACCAACATTCCACTGGGCCGAACGTAAACTATATTTTGTTTGGAGTAGGGAGTTAAGGAATTCCTTATTATAGAATTCTGGTAGGTTTAAATTTTTTCTCTTTGTTCAGAGTGTTTGGTAACAATGCTTTCTCGTCAGCTTCCATCTCAGCCGGAGGCAACCCCGATTATTGACAACAACATCCTGTATGGGGTACTATTCTTGCACAGGGGGGAAATTTAGGAATTCCTTCCTCACAAGGACCTTGGAATCCATGGTAGGGATCAGTTCCCTTATTAGGGATGCTAACCAGGGGAAACCCCTTCCATAGCCAATGGAACCCCAGGAAAGGCTCAACACCTCTGACCATTGGATTGGCAGGGGCAACCCTTCCCAAAATCCTTGGAATGCGACACAAGCACAACCCTTTACGTCCTATTATGGGAGTCAACCAATGACATCTCAACAAGCGGATAATCTGTATGCTGGTCACGACCATGGTTATTATCAGAACCTTGTCCAGCGACCTAACTTTTCCTGGAAGCCTAGTGCCAACCAAACTCCAGGTTCCTTTTTCCTTGGTTATAATCAACAACCCAAATTACCGTTTCTGGCAACACTGCACTTGCCAGACTTGACAAGGTTATTAAACAACCCCATCTGCCATGATCCATGTTGGCCTCCCATGCCTACCAAGTTGCCTTCGGACATTCCAAAGTTCAAGGCTAAGCCTAACAATGATCCAGACGATCATGTGACTACCTTCCATCTATGGTGCTCATCCAACTCTTTGAGAGACGACTCCGTCTAGTTGCATTTTTTTCAACACACTCTCATCTGGAGTGCTGCAAAATGTTACATTTAGATCAACCACTCAAGATACTCTTCCTTCGGTGAATTGATAATGGATTTCTTAGACCATTTCCAGTTACCTGTGAGATACGACACCGACACCGAATTGCTGGCCAACTTTGAGCAGACAAAAGCGGACCATATCTTAGATCACATCCGAGAATGTTGACTCCGGCAGAGTTTGATAAAAGTTCCAGTCCCACTAGAATTATTGCTTGATTGGTTCCTTAAGTATTTGGTACCCCAGTTATCTAAAGAGGTTGCAACCTCAGAGGTATTTAAAGAGGAAGAAGCAATAATGAGAGCTCAACAACTAGAGCTGATTTACTCTCAATCTGGTTTACTTTATGAAGTTTTTCCAGATGCACCACGGTCGATACTTGAGAAGACCAGATAGAGATCTAGACCACATGCTGATGGTATTGTTGGTTCAGCACAAATGAAGCCCATTGATCAACTGTCAAATCAATTGGAGAGATTGTCGATACAACAGACAACGACCAACCAGACCACTGGTTTGGATGTTCCCGCTACCCAAAATTTGGATGTACATAGTGTGCAATCAACAAACCCGAAGGCCACCCAACAACGTGAATGAAAGAAGAAACAATGAAAGAAGAGTAAGGGGGATAAGAAATCTACTGATAATGATGGCGGGGGAAACACTGAAAATAAGAATTCGAAGTATCCATGTAATATTTGCAAGGAAGACCACCCGACTCACTAGTTCCCTTGGCTTGCGGAGGCCCAAAAGTTATTGGCATAAAAACAACCTGTTGTGTTAACGAACCCATTTCCACATGGGAAAAATTTAACTCAAGCCTCTTTGAGCATGGAAGGGGGCAGTCAGGGACCCCCTCCTTCTATGAGTAATCCTTCATCTGTGAATGTGTACATGATGAAAGGTAGCATTGACATAATGACTAGGACATGTGTCTACAGAATGCAAAACACCTATGAGAAGGGTAAAGTAGCCAAAAACCCATCTCTTCCTCTCCAGATTGAGAATACGTTGGGCGAAACAATGACACACATCCCCAAAGGTGCATTCAAGAAAACTTCCCACAACCCAAATGCAAGGGCTGCCCAAAACTACTCCGTGGTGGAGTATTTGTCACAAACCCCTTGTGCAATGTCTTCTTTGGAAGTCCTCCAGAGTTGACCTTCCCAAAGAAAGTCTCTGCTAGCTACCTTAGTATCTACTGAGACTTGTAATCTAGGAATGATCATTCTTCATACGACCGACTTAAAACCTCATCTTCCTTACCATGTAACATTCTAGATAGTAGTGGCTTACACCACGTAAACTTTTCCTTGAAACATTTTCCACATGGTGGTTGATGAGGGCGCCTCGACATGCATGACGTCTTTGGCATGTTGGAAGATCATTGTCCAACCCTTTTTTTCGTCGTCACCTACTCTTCTTACCTCTTTTGACGGTCATTCATTCCAACCACATGGAATCATCGCCTCTTTTCCCATGCAGTTAGGGGGAAGACCATGTGCATTTAGGTTGAAGTGGTCAATGCATCTCTCAACTACAATCTCTTGTTAGGAAGGAGTTGGACCTATGCTATGCAAGCAGTGGTCACGACAGTTTTCTGGGTCTTGTTGTTTCCACACGAGGGTCAGATCGTGTCTATTGATCAGTTATCCTTCTCTCATCTTGACTCTTCATCGGGGGTATTCACCGTCCTGATGATTGATAACCCTCAGCCCGACATCATCAACGTAGGGGTTGGTTTGTGCCCACCTTTGATGGTTACTTTCGATTACCCACCTCCGACCAACAATGTCCACTACATATCGGTTGTCCTTGACTAGCCTAGAGTTGAAATATTTCAAATCTCATCGTTTCTCACGACTTACTTTAACGATTCATGGAATCTTCCTTCCCCATCAGCTACGATGGAAGGGACAGGGCACCATGGCATGGCCATGCCTTTGTCTGTGACAAAAGTTGAGTACTCTATAGTTCAGCAAGCTTCCACTGATCCTGATCCAACTCCCGCACAAATGTCAGATCCGATTCTCAAGCCTACATGGGCTCAAGGTTACCTCATCGATACTGATTCTTTAGACTTAGTATTTCCCTCAGACGAGGTGATTATTGAGGCAATGAATAATCCAGACAGACCTTGGGATGATCTTTATCACATATCTTACTTCCTCCCAGAGTTAAGAAGAATTGAAGTAGGTGAATTCACTCTGACTGTGACTGGAGATAAGGCTTGTTCTATCAATCCTTTGGCTACGTACACTGTTTACGTTGAAGGAAATATGGAAACCATTTATCAAATGACACCTATTGATATCTCCAAAATCCCTGGTATCGTGGAGAATATCTTCATTGGAGCGGACTACTCCCTAGAGGAGATTCGAATCCACATAGATTTATTTAAATAATTCCGCGACATGTTTGCCTGGTCTTATGAGGAAATGCCAGGCATAGATCCAAGAACAATCGAACATGAAATCATGACTTGTCTTGATGCTAATTCGGTATGGCAGAAGCTTAGTCTAGTCAATCCTAGGAAAGCAATAGTTATTAAGGATGAAGTAGAGAAACTAATCGAAGATGGTTTCATCTACCCCGTCCAATTGACTCAATGGATGTCAAATCCCATTCCAGTCAACAAAAAATAGGGTATGATTTGCGTATGTACAAACTTTTGTGATTTTAACAAGGCATGTCCAAAGGATAATTTCCCCACACCATTTATTGACCAGATAGTCGATGAATGCATAGGTTGCAAATCCTTTTATTTCATGGATGTTTTTTCAGGATACAATCAAATACAGATCAAGCCTGAAGACCAACATAAAACCTCTTTCATCTATCCATTGGGTACATTCGCTTATCGAAAGATGAGTTTTGGTCTGAAAAAATGTTGGAGCTACATTTCAGTGGGCCATGTATTTTTCTTTCCACGATCTCAAACACATAGTAGAGGCTTATCTCAATGATTTAGCGTCATGATCTTGCAAGAGAGTTTATCATCCCACACACCTATGACTTATCTTTAAGCGATGCCATTACTACCAGATCTGCTTGAATCCAAAAAAAAGTAGTTTTTGCGTCACATCGGGTTGTCTTCTAGGTTTAATAGTTTCAACAACAGGGATCATGGTTGATCCTCCAAAGGTTGAGGTGATAGTTTAGTTTACTCCCCCATGCACAGTCCCTTAGCTTCAGAGTCTATAGGGAAAAACAAACTTTTTACGGTGTTTCATTGCAAACTATGTTGAGATAACAAAGGATTTTATGCATTTATTGAATAAGGACGTTCCTTTTCATTGGGAAAAATCCACCCATCTCTCTTTCAAATCGTCGAAATGTGCCCTCACGTCTACCCCTCTGTTGTGGTCACCCAATTATAATAAAGATTTCTTATTGTACTTGGCCGCTACGAAATCAACCATCACTATGGTCTTCGTTTAGAAGTATGATTTTCTCTACGAATATGTGATTTATTATCTGAGCTGAGGCCTGGTTGGACTAGAACTCAATTATTCCCACGTTGAAAAACTTGTTTTTGCAGCAGTTCATGCTATCCAATGGTTCTGTCATTACATCTTGCTTCGCAACACCACCGTCATTGCTGTTGTGAATCTGTTTCAATATGTGTTGACACGACGTGTAATTGGCAGAAATACCAGTAGATGGATAGTTATCCTCCAAGAATTCGACTTGGATTTTGTTTCGGCAAGATCCAAAAAGTCATTGGTCTTTGCGGAACTCATTTTGGAACTTCCGGTCGGATCAGGTGACATTATACCCAAAGCGTTTCCTATCAAAGGAGACATGTTTTCGATCACATATTCAGATCCCTGGTATGGAGATATACTAGTCTATATCCATACTTTGAAGTTCCATTACTCTACTTCTCGTGATGAGCATCGCCGTATATTCCATCAGGCCAATAACTATCTCATACTCGAGGACAATCTGTATCATCGAGGTGTAGGTTGAATCCTTCACTGGTGTCTCACTCATGAAAAAGCGAAAGCCATGCTTAATAATTTCCACACTGGAGCATGTGGTGGTCACTTGTCTGGGTTGGAAACAACCCAAAATATTCTATGAGCCGATTACTTTTGGCCAACGTTAATTAAATATTGTGTTGAATCAGTCAAGAAATGTCACCCGTGTTAGATCTTCTCTCAGAAGATGAGGGCACACCCTTCTCCCATGTTTCTCGTTATCATAGTTGGTCCCTTCACCAAGTGGGGAATTGATTACACTATATGCAACCCTCCTTCCGCAAGGGGGAACCATTATATCATCGTAGTAGTAGAATACTTCTCGAAGTGGGTCGAAGTTATGCCAACGTTTAAAGATGATGGAGAGACAACAACTCTCTTTTTGTTTAACCAAATAATAGCAAGGTTTGGTGTCCCGAGAGAGATTGTAATTGACCATGGAAGTCACTTTCAGAACAAAATGATGTTCGATTTAACATCAAATCTCGGGTTTAGGCAAGAACATCCATCACCCTACTACCCATAAGAAAATGGTCAGGTGGAAGCTGTGAATAAATCTCGGGTAAAATCATGAAGATGGGTAACACTTTTGCCTGTTTTATGACAAAAAAAATTGTATTTTCACAAGTTCTTTAACTTCCAGCATACAAAAGTATTTTTTTATTTAGAATTTCACTTTATAGTAAAAACAAAACTTGTGAATAATTTTGTTAGCTTTCCAATGACTATTTTTCAATTCTTTTTTATTAAGATTTGATATGTCAATTTGACAGTTGTTTAATAGTATGTTCCTTAAACATGAAAGGAATGATAATGAGTTATTTTTCCCCACAACAATGTATCTATTATTAAACTTGTGTTTTTAAGAAATGAAATATACTACAACAATCTAAAGAGACTCTATTTTATTATGACTATAATTTTGAATCTAACAAATGAAAATTATAATTTCTAGAATTTTTTTAAGTTGACCAAGCTAAAAACGTTGCAGATTTTAAACACATGTTTTCCTACACCTTGTATATATCTTGATTTTTACTTAAAAGTAAAATCTAAAAATACCCTTTTGAAGATAACAATTTAAGGATTATGAATATCAATTTTCCATAATTTTCCACTTTGTATTTTTAGAGATATGGATTTTTCATTTCACCAAATCATAATCTCACCTAAAAATATTATGTAGTGATTTTTTTATAAAATTAGATAAAAATAATGAAAATGAAAACAAATTATATCCAATGAAAGTAGATTCAATTTTTAAAATGTTGGTATCAATTCTGAAGCTAAATTATGAGTATTTGTAGGATTCCGCTACCTCGAAAGATCAAGTAAGATGGAGAGAATTTATAGTTTCCTACAAACAGTCCCAATATTAGGTTTTCGATCGAAATACTCTTTCGGCCGAAACCTAGTTTTTAACGGAATCCGTTAAAAATAAACATTTTGGCCGAAAAGTCTTTTGGCCAAAATATGCTTACCATAGGAAAATAATTCATCCAAAAAACATTGTACATGAATTTTGAGGGTGTCATTCAATTTGACGTGCAAATTTTAAAGTCGAAAAATATCCTAGCAACATTTTTTCGGTCGAAAAATTGTCGCTAGGAATTTTTGAGACCCGACTGTCATGAAAGTGTTACCCACCTTCATGATTTTACCCTCCCTTAAGATTATTTTACAGCGAATGATCAATTCGGCCAGGTCAAATTGGCATTTGATGTTTTACTTGGCATTATGGGCCTACAGAACATTTGTTAAGACTACAACTGATTTCTCACCTTTTCAACTCATTTACGGGATGGAAGCAGTCTTGCCTATAGAGTGCCAGATCCCCTCTCTAAATTTGGCAGTATAGTTATTTCTAGACACTTCACCACTTGAAGAGTGTTTATTATATCTTGATCAGCTCGATGAGCAGCATCAGGATGCAATGTTGGCTATGAGGCTCACAAACAAAAAGTCAAGTGTCAGTATGATCGGTCCATTCGTCCTCGAATTTTCTCTGAAGGTGTTGGAGATGGAAGTCACTCCTGGATTGCTTGCAGGAGCAGAGCCCGACGCCCATCAGTTTAATGTCACGATTTGTTTGAAAGGGGTGATCAAATGGAGGCAAACTCGGAACAGTCGTCTCAACTCAGAAACTAGGCCATGCATGCATGGACGAGTGAGGTCTTGATAAACTCCAAACAGTGAGTTGCAATAAAGGGTGAGTAGGGGGGAAGACTTGTATGAGAAGGGTGTGAAGGTCTATCACAAACATCAGGTTCGTAACAGACTGGAGAAGAAATCATTTGAGTGCAAGAGCCTCTTACATTCAAACACAAAAAACCAGAGAATACAATAATGTCACAACAAATCCTTTATCATAACAGAACTGCAATAATCCACGCGAATCATTCGATCATGAACTCTCCAGCAAGAGAGAAAACATAGATGGAAAAGGAAAACTGTCTTTCATAAACCAAGAAGTCTCAAACACTGATACATAACCCAAAAAGCTAGAATGTTTACTGAAACTTTACAGTCGGGATCTTAGCTCTACCATCGATAGATACAAAAATGGCGAAAACGCCTACATATACTCAGAACAATCAATAGCAGCGGAACCAAGAAAATGCATTGAAATCTTTGCGTCTGCATGGCTTCTGACAATCAACCTCTGAAGGGTCGTTCAACTTAAGTCAGACGCAATCTAATTCTTTGACAGTTCCAACGACGAATCGACGTGCCTTTAATTCATGGCCGTGCTTTCCCATAATGGCGAAGGCGATATCTAACCACCACCAACCGCTTCAATAACTGCTTCACCGAGATCGAGGATAGCCTGACCAACTTGGCATCTTCAAGACGTGGAGGACCTCACACACCGCCACCTGGAATAACTGACTGGCTCAAAGGATATGCGTGGAGGGCCAGCACGGAAGGTGGGGGGTATGGGAATGGATGGGGCCGAAACTGTGAGGACGCGAAAGAAGTGGCAAGGCGTGAGAAGGGTTACAGGGGAGACACATGGCAAAAGATGATAAGCGGAGGGGGCAGGAGGGCAGATGTTATGGATGATGAGAAGGGAGGAAGACCACATGGACGATAGAGGGGAGGCGGATGGATGACACACGGCAGTAGGGGAAAGGTGGAAAGGAAGATGACATGACGGGAGAAGGGCCCATGCTGGTTAAACATAGAGCGACTAGGAAGGACGGGGTTGTCCAAGCGTCGTTGATCCCGGCGTAGTAATCTCAGTCGTCGGAAGCTGCTTGCTCGATTCCGGACCCCCCCC
>ML776820.1:197859-216591 GCA_009831015.1 Picea engelmannii
AAGGTAGAATGGTAGGGGGGGTCCGGAATCCGATACGCACCGTTGATCCGGGCGCACGAATTGTGACCGCTAGAACTTGCACATTACTTACCGCGGGCGCATTATCACCCAAAACTTAGGACAAGTGGGTTTTTAACCCAAACTTTTGCGTTCTAGCCCCTCTTACAAGAAATATCGCTAACAGAAGGCAACCTTGTCCTAGTCTATGACCAAGATAAGGACCCCCTGGGGGTAGGCAAGTTCAAACCCATGTGGTTCGGACCTTTCATCGTGAAGGAGGTTCTAAAGAAGGGCACTTATCATCTGGTGGACTTTGAGGGAAATTCTTTGGCAAAGCCTAGAAATGGGATCTACCTCAAGAAGTATTACTCATAGGTGGGTCACCTTGGGTGACTTATTGTAACATATGTATAGTCTTATACATTTTATTTTTAGTTTTTGTCTTTTGGTTTTATGGATGTGTCTTTTCTGATGTCATCTTTTTCACTGTGGTAGATGTCAAGTGAATCAGATGTGTTCATCGGTTTTGCGAACGACGCTAGCCAACACACTCGGAGGTTTTCTTCCACAGCTTGGGTGATTTTCACACCTCAGGGATAGTTGTTATCTTTAGGAGGTATCTGTTTAGGTGATGCCACAAACAATGTCACCGAATACAACACAGTCTTAGAGTTTCTTAGTGACTCTTTATCGTAGGGTATCTCTCACCTCCGGGTCTACCTAGATGCTCAGCTAGTTGTGTCTTAGTTAAATGGGGTTTACTGCATTTATGATCCTACTCTACACCGACGGTTCCTAGGGTACGTCTCTTAGAATGAATCTTTGATTACATTACATATATCCATGTTCCTAGGAGATTGAATCAAATCACAGATACTCTAGCTAATCATGTATTAGATTGACATATTGCACACATGTAAGAAAAAACACACACACACACATGTAAATACATTTGTAAAATAGATGTAATCCATAAGATGTAAAAAGATGTAAAATATGCATATATATATCAAAAATATCAGAGTACATGGGTGGGAGCAAGTGCCTAAAAAATATGTCCAGTAAGAGTCACGGGGCTTATGCCCTAAAAAATATACAAAAAGTGTTCTCAGCACGTAAGTAATCTATATTAGCTAAGGGTGGGGCCTGTTGGTCCTGTCATAGTGAACAACAATGTTTTCCAAACACTGGAAGAGCTGGACCTAGGTCCATGGCACCCCAACTGCATGAGGTTGCATCAATGGTGGGAGATCCTTGATCTCCTCCATAGGGACTGTACGAGTGAGCGCGGTAAGGTTCTGCTCTACCTATCTCAATACTCTCTCAAACTCTCCAGCTAGAGGCCCCCCTGCTGCTGCTGTTGGCCCGACAACTCCAACTGGTCCTGCCTCCGGTCGAGGATGCCGCCTAGTCCTCGAGAAGTTTGCTGGACGCACTGGTCCCACATCTCTACATAACATATACATAAGTGTTAGATACTCTAGTATAAAAAAAAATGATATATATATATATATATATAAACAAACATAAAAATTAAATAACTTTGAAAACAAATCTTACCCATCTCTCCTTGCTCCGCTTCGGGAGGTACAGGCATGTCAGGGTCCCTAGAAAAATTGATCCTGGCATAGGGGTAGTCCTCTATTGCTGGAATCTGTCGTACCCACCAGTCACAAAACTTATCATCGAAATCCTCGATGGTCCTCCCTCCCCCCTGTTGTGGCAACAGTGTCACCCATCTGCATAGAGCTAGGAGAGAAGCCTCGTGCCCTTGTATAGTCTCTCAAGGACTGAGACTGGGTACCCTCTCAAAGAAAAATGAATAGAAAATGGCCCCAAAATCGAAGTTTCGGTGCTCCCTTATCTGACACTCTGTTAGATGTCTCTTCATGCAATCCAACATGGTGGTAATCCAGTCAAAAATCCATGCATTTAAGCACTATACCGCACAATGCATGTGCACTCGGGAAGCTTGATGTAAAGATGCAGTTCTAGTGATCTGCCCAATGAGTAGAACTATCACTTTGAGTGATAGGTTGCTGATCTTATGTATAGGAACCTAAGAACCTACTTTCTCAGTACCAGCTTTTCAATGGAGTCCAATCAACTCCTCAATGTTGTGAGGTCTAGGGGGAAAAGTATGCAAGTTGACTGGGTCCCCTCTCCATGAGAGACCAGTTTGGAAGTAAATATCTTCAGTTGTTGGAGTCAACGACTGCCCCTCGAGCATGAATGCCTCTATTTCAGGATGCCAGTAATCTATAAATGCATTTAGCAACTTGGGTTGTGCCCTCATAAATGGACACCCAAAGAACTTTAGCAACCCGCATTGTGACAAAACAACGATAGCAGCAGGGTCCTCGGAGACCAAAAAATCAATGTCCTCATGCTCCCTCTCTCTCCAATGCACATACATCCTGCAAAATGACAAATGTATGGAGGGTTAATTGTTGCATTTTCATTGTTTTCACTTATTTGAGGGTGTACATGAGTTGTCTTGGGGACAATCGCAAGTGCACGCGAGAAAATTATCTTCTACCTACGTGTACATGTGGGTTGTGCTTGGACAACCCATGTACATGTAGGGCCGACCTCTTTAAAGGTCAATGCTCCCCAAAAAAACAAAAATAAATGAAAAAATGAAGGATGGAAATGCAAGAGAGGCTAGTTTGTACTTACTTGGTCCATTCGAAAGTTCGATTTGTCCACTGAAGCTCCCAGAATCAACTCTTTTGGCAAAGGGGTGATTTTTTACTTTTGGCCAATTCTCAAGTTACAATGGTGATAATGAGCTGCCAACATTCTATTTATAGACTTTTTGGCCCCTTTTTGTCATTTTTGCACCCTTTTGTCATTTTGTTCTAGCTTGAAAATCGTTTACTATGGTTCTTGAGTTTCTTGGGGGATGTTACGATATGTGTTACTTTGGATATTTGGGAAGAATTTTAGTTGGGTCATTTTTAAATGTCTTTGGTAAAAAGTAGTTTTTCCAACTTTGTGCATGTAAGATAGGATTCCACCTCCACTTGTTGCACCTCGTTGTCTTTTTCGCTTTTCCATAGGATCGATCCCACCGAATTGCGACACAGAACCCTCACTCTTTCTCTAGAAGTGTTGTAATTTAGTGGTAGAGCCTACCTTCACATGGATACCCTAGGTAGATCCTGGTTTCATTTTGGTGTCCATGCCATCACTAATGACTATAGGCTCGGGATTCCTCATTATTTTTTCCTGATTGCGAGCTTGAGCCTCATTTGCATGATTCATTATCACTCTTGACCTCACCCTCGGGACTCTCAAAACATGAGTCTTCTTTTAAGCCCTTTTCAGACCCTCTAAACATGTAAATATTTCTAAATGATCTTATTTCCCTTCACACTCACTAAACTGAAATTTGAAGGCACATATGTCCGACGATAGTTTACCCATTTTTCAGTTCAGATCGTCAAACGAACGAACAAAGTTATACTCTAGGAGCCTCAGTTCTCTAGAAGAGTATTCTCAGGTATAGATTTACCCCTTTTTTGGGCTCGAGGGACTAAATTTATGGAAAAGGAACCCCCATGGAGTGAATAGTTAAGCTCTTTTCAGACTCCCTAAAATTGAAAATATGGCCGCGTGACCTTGTTTCTTCACACTCGTTAAATTGGTCCAAAATAACATCCCTTTTGGAGTCCATAGTTAATATCTTTTCAGACTCCTTAAATATGAAAATATTGTCGAGTGATATTGTCCTTGTCACACTTGTTAAATTGATTTTGAATAGACATTTGTTCGGTGCTAGCTTACCCATTTTTCGAGCCGACTAGACTACCTTCGAAAAAGGTACCCCACTAGAGTCTCCTTTTATGCTTTTTCAAACTCTCTAAAAATGAAAAGCCATCGAGCTTACCTTCTCTGGGATCATTAAAATTACGTCAAAGGACGTTATTATTGTGTCTTATTAATTGCATTTTCATTCCCATGTCTTTGGCCTAATGTTGGCTCCATGTTGCTCTCAACTGAACCATTTGAAACATGCCTTATACGCAAGCTTTGTAGCACTTTGCCTTTGCATCTTGACACCTTGACCCATGGAGGATTTTTCCAAGTGTCCCTTTCCTGCATATGTCCCCTTTGCTCTGAGCATCTGTGTGTTCCTTTCATTTGGTATTATTTCTGTGACACTCATTCCTCCTTTGTAACGTGGCATTCTTTTATTCTTTTTCAAACTTTCCAAGATTATTGAAAAAGACAAAAAAAATCAAATATACCCCAAAAAGAGGAAGGGAAAATTATTTTCTTTTTTTTGATAGCACAATGAGTCTCCCTTGGAAAAAGCACATCATTTTGTTTGTTCATCAAGATCTAGGATTCAATATGAACTTAGGAAACTTTTCTCACTACATAGAATTGTGTCCTCCTCTGTTTGGTTATCCTTCCAACCACATGGAGAGTTTACGTTGCGTCCTACATCGTGAACTTATGTCAATTCCATGCTGCATGAGTCTCATCTTTTAGTCGTGATTTTGTCTAAGGGAAGTCTTAGTAAACTTGATTCGGCCCTTCTGCAATTTGTCTCTTGTCCTCATGCCCGACCACCCCGAAAGACCAATCAAGTCCTTGTTTGAAATCAATGAAGTTCTATGCATGGATCCCTAAGATCCTCTTGTCTGTTCTCGACGAGCCGTCGAAGACCTTTGGGTAGTAAAGTCGTACAATGATATTATACTCCTACTTGAGTTTTTAATATTTTGAAGTTGTTTCTCGAGCTCTGAAGACCTGATCTCCAGCCATCAGGCGTCATTGGTTTCTTGAAGATGGATATCATACATGTATATCTTTTGATTTTGAGATGTATATCCATTGTGTACTTCTTGCGGTTACACTTTATATAATTATATGACATGGATCTGAAGTGTATTTGATTGGAAACCATGATTTTATTTCATCCTGAGCATGGGTATGCTCACTTCGGTGAGACAAATTATTATTTTTGCAGATGGCACCTCCTGAGCTATGGTCCCTGGGCTTAGTCGCTTCGTACATTGGTGAATATTTGTAATTTATTCCGGCCATCAAATTCTCTTCTGACCTCACACATTAGGGGGCATCTGTTATAACCCTAAATTGCACCATACATGCATACCTGACATAAGTCCATCTAAATTACTATCTTTGCCAAGCCATCACTGAACAAGATCTTCTAAAAATCATTTTTTTGAAGGTGTATGCACCTTGCACCACTACTTCCTACGTACACATGCCTACTGACCCACTACAGCCCGCATACACTCACAAAATATCACAAAAAATGAAAATTGCATAGGATACTAGTTTCCGGACCGTTACTTAATAGTTTGAATACCCATAGCCAGTCACCCCAACCGTTACTATCTCCTTTGGCCTATAAAATAAGGGGTTGGGGTCCTATTTCAAAAGGAATCATGAGAGCATAGAAACTCTGACCATTTCCATATTCACCCTTTTCCCCAATATTCGGAAACCACATTGTGAGTTTGAGCCAGAATTCCCTTCTTAATCATTGAAATCCCTTGCCATTCCCCTAGAAAGAACTAAAGAGGAGAAGGAGACATGGAAGCAGTTGGTACATTGTGAAGAGGATCCTGGGACCGATTTCAAGGAGCAGTGTCGATCTCATATTGTAAGTGAAGTTTGTGAGATTAATATAAAGAAGTGCTTTTTCCGTCCCACCAAATGACATCTTAAACTTATATGATTTGTTTACATTTCTTGTTTATGATGTCTAACCCACTAATCCATATGTAGAACACATGCTTGTAGTTTCTTGTTTCTCTTTTGGTGAATGCAGGTCAGCCTTGGGAGGAGACTTGCAGTCAGGAAACAACTAAGTGCAAAGGGATCGACACCAGACGCGGAGTTTAAGGTATGCCTAATGGATCCCTATACCTTTTATTTTATGTATGATTGTGGGGGAATGTTGGGATAGTTGATAAAAACAAGGAGACTTTACATGGTTATCTATTCCTACATTTTAGAACCCTAGTGTAGTCTGTAGAGGGGTTTTCCCACTATAGCACCTAGTAGCAGGTTATAATCAAGAGGCACATCAACTACCTCTACTTCCACCTCTACGGTCTTCCCACCTAAATAGACTGGAAAGGTAGGGATAATACTGTGAGGGTGGAAGGAATGACCGTCAAAAGAAGTCAACATGTTCAATGAATTGGAAAGGGTAGGAGAACCGATAGCTTTCCAACAAACTAGGGACATAACACACATAACAACGGCTTCATCAACAACCACACATTTGATGGTATACTTTGAATACTCCACATGGATTTGGAAAGACACATGGTAAGGAAAGTGAGGCTTAACATCTGTGACATCAAACTTGATAATATTTGAGCCACTCGGTTCTAGAGATCTTAAAGTAGAGAGTAAGTCATTTGTCTGTGAAGGACACATCTGCAGTACCTCCAAAGATGACATCGCACAAGGAGTTTGACCTAGGTCCTCAACAATAGAGTATTTATGGGCAGCTCTAGCATTTGGATTATGGGTAAAGCACTTGAGTACTCATTTTGGAATATGAGGTGGTGTCTTTGGTTTCTCAATCTATAAGGTCATCTCCGGAGGAGGAGGAGATTCTAGACCAGGATTAGTTTGTTTAGAACTATAGTCTTGAGATCGAGTGGCTACATCGACTTTCTCATTGACCATATTGATACATAAAAGGTTTCCATCTTGCGACTGCTGGTTTTGACCTCCACCAGCCGTATTTTTGGTGTTTGAGGATCTTGAGGCTAAGTGTTGATTATGTGGGAATGGATTCATTAGCACGGTGGGTGATTGATCTAATAGTCTCGCAACTTCTACAAGTTTGGAGCACAAATGGGTAAGGTGATCATCTTTGCAAATCTTACAGGGAAACTTGACCTTACATTTTTCTCGTTTTCCCTCTCCAGCATTACTAACCGTCTTCTCATTATTGTCCTTGGGTTTATTACCATTTTTCCCACCCTTAAGGTTATTACGTCCTTTCTTCTTATTCCATCCTGGTTGTTGGTTACCATTTGGGTTGGCCAATGATTGCACTCAGTGTACATCTGCCAACTAAGTGGGACTAGAAGACACATATGAGGCTGGTCCTCCTACAGACTGGCTTAAAGACAACTCTTTCAATTGATTAGTCACCGAGTCTGCAGACTTTACATTGGTGGAACCTATGATGCCATCGACATGAGGTCAGAGATTTTTCCTAGGGTCATAAGTAGACCATGGTGTGTCATGAATAAGCTGGTATAACATCCTAGACTGAGCATATATCAAATCTAACTATTGGGCCCTAAAGATAGCTTCTTCCTCAGTGGTAACCCTGAAAGTAGCAATTTCCTTCGAGATAGGAGTGTGCAAAGACTTAAGAAACCATTATAAAATAAAGTTCAGGGGTATAGGGGTCTTAATCAACCTCTTCCATCTACGCCACTCCTGGATATGTTCTGAGATATGAGTGGAGGTATCCTGGTGTAAAGTAGACAACAATTCTAGGCAAACATCATAACAAATGGGCAACTTGAAGTGGTTAAGAAACACCATCACCAACTAACTAAAAGTCCCATATGCCCCCCTAAGTAGCTCAATATACCATTTTGCAACAACTCCGATAAGGGTGCATTGAAATAATCTCAAATGAATATAATCATCAATAAGGGAGTTTGATGACCACCAAAGGTGAAAGGTAGTGACGTGATCACCAGGATCCTCTCCATTCTTACCCTCGAACTTTGGGATGTCTGAAGGAAGTTTGGTGGGGACCGAGGGCCATGTAGGATCATGACTCATAGGGTCATTCATTAACTTAGCCAAATATGGCACATTAAGCATGGCCAGAAAAGGGAGACGGGGTTATGACACCTAGCCCCAACCTCTCGGTAAAGATTGCACTTGTGGATTTGGAGGCCATCCATGGTTTTGGTAAACACCATGGCCCTATCCAACATTATAAGGCCCTCTTCTGGGTTGATTCATATAAGATTCATTGGTAATCATTCCAGTTGGAATGTTCTATTGAGGGTTATAGAAATTTCCCCTAGCTGGATTAGATCCAGGTTGGGGATTGCCCAAATTGTGAAAATGACCTACCCCAGGTTGGAAAATGGAGGATAGAGGCGGATTCATCATGCCAAATGTATTTTTTGGAATCTGTGCCAAGGAGGTAGGATTGTAGGATGGAACTTGAGTGGAATCTTGTCCACCAAGTTAACTGTTCCACCCAGAAGTAGGAGGATTGGAACCAGGGTTAAAATCAGGGATACCTCCCATATTAGGAGTCATTTGAGGGATTTTAGATCCACCAAATGAAAAAGGAGTGTAGGGAGGTGTGCTTCCCCCAAGTCCAATGCTAGCATTAGGGCCAACAACTGGGATGGAGTTCAAAAACTATGAAGTGATGTTAGGCATACCATAATAAAATGGACTAGAATCCATAGGGATGGACTGAACATTGTAGCCCAGTGAGTGGACAAGAGACCCAAAGGGGTTCGAGATGGTAGCTTGAGAATTAACTATAGGCCAAGCCATAGTACTGATAGGTACCTCTGACACTACTACCATAGAGGTTACATGAGTCGAAGGTGTGTCGTTAACTATAGTGGGTATGGGAGTCAAAGGGATCCCAAAATTCTGAAGACCAGATTCAATACTCATCCTTGTAGAATCACAAGTCTGAATGGTGGACGTGTCTGTACCACGTATAATAAATCTACACCTTTTAGAAGGAAAGGAAATGAAATCCGGTGGTAATTGTAACAAGAGACGAGACCGATGGGGAGGTTGGTCCAACTCCATGTTGACTTAAGACTCTAAAGATAAAAGATATATCCTAAGGACAACTAGTAAGCAAAGAGCACACCAAAAGTCAAACGATCAATATGCATGCAAACGGGGTAAAGTGGCTGAGTGGCCTCCCTCCCTAAAGAAGGTATGTCTTTCCCAAGAGGAGCCTGAGACTCCCTGCTAAAGATCAGAGGTAAGATAATTAGTTATAAGGGGTCTCATGGCCTTAACAACCAGTCGGTTAGATCCCCCCAGAGAGGTAATCCTCCATAAAGGATGTGTGTTTTCTGACCCTTATCTGACCCAGGGTACCTGCAGAATAACCCCTGGAAGTAACCTATGAGACACCTAAGTCAAGAAAATAATAAACCATTGTATAATCAATGCACAAGCGAGTAGTCGTAAGTCAGGTCCACCATATGGGCAGGGCAGAAAATCCCAAAACCTTGAAAGAACCGCCTCTCATGGAGGTAAAGGCACTAACAATATCCCCAGATACGAATATATCCCCCAAAATATCTCTGACAGTAGGAAGGTATCGGGGGGATATCCCTTCAACCAACTTCGCGCGACCTTGTAATTAACTCCAGTGTGAGCAAAGCCTACTGATCTTACCAAGTATACAATGGATTTCTCCACTCGCTGACTCAGACACATATGTTGATTCAATTGACTTGGAGAAGTTTACTCACAAAATACTATTCAAAGGCATTAAATCCTAGGTTAGTTTGTGCACCCCAGAAAATAAAATCGTTACTAATAAATTTTAAATTATAGCGTTGATTTTATGGCCTTGATTACTCAAAAAGGTATGTTGATGAAACTCATGGTGTTATGACTCTACAAGAAAGTAAATATGAAAATAATGCAAAGTCCTAACTTTAACTTTTAATGTATGATATGATCCTAAAAGAGATGCAATTTTTGAATTCAAATTTGTAATTCAGAAGTAAAAATGCAATCTTTCACTGTATGCACTGAGCTAATGATAAAAACACAAAAGAAAAAAATGTCGAGCAATGCAAAGTGCCTATTTTTTTTGTATTTTCAATATATCGAAACTGAAAATGCATGGATTGAATAATAACTTGATATGTAGCACTATTGTGTATAAAAAACAGATAAATCAAGAAGGATATCAAGCAATGAAACACCCAACCCAATGTACAAGAAAAATAAAAATGAAAGGATGAAGTGAAAAACTTCGCCCAAAAATTCAACCAAAAGAGGGTTTCCTGTCATTCCACAAGAACTCAACATGCACTACAGAGACCTAAGAAGGCTCAGCAAGCATCAAATCCCACCTAGAAAACACCAAACCAAGAAAAAAAGCAAGGAAAATAGGTGTATGCATCTGTGTGGGAAAACATAGCATATATATGTAGCTTGTAGTGAGACAAACTATGTGTATACGCGATTGTCAAGGAAAAAAGTGTGTATATGCTTTGAAACAAGGCCAAGCAAGGGAGAAAAGGATGAATACTCAGACCCAGAGTGAACAGGAGCTGTCAAGCAATGTTACGACAAGAAACATAATAGAAACAAGAGGAATCTAAGGAGAAGAGTACTTCAAACCCTAAGAAAAAAGATTCATCCCCAGTATGGTCGCCAATTATGTTATGAGGAAAATCTCTCTATGGCTAGGGTGAACCACAATAGATAGGTATGACTATAGAAACTGACTCAATTCCAGCACATGATATAAAACTAATGTGCTAGAGGGATAAGAAAGAGGCCTACCTCGTCCAAATGTTTGATGATGTACACCAATGAGCACTTCAAGCCAAAGCTTTATACTTGCAACAAGTTCTCAACAAACAAGCAGAGAAAGCATATAGTGATAATATAAAAGGTTAGCACATTAGATATAATAATCCATCAATATACAAAAAAAACATGCCCATGGATAATAATTCATATATTTTCACGATATCAATTGGATGGGAAAGGAGTATTTCTATTAATAAATGATCAACAGAAGTGAAAATATTATAGACTTTTGTGTCAGCACAGTTAAGAACCAAGAAACCAAGTTCCTTCGAACTGGGCCTCCACCACTTCAATCCTCCACCAAAGGCAAGCTCATATAAGGGATAAAAAGAGGTTCTCCATCAATAAGGGAAGAGCTTGGGGGTTGAACTATGTGTTCGATCCCCAATATGGTCACACATTTTATGGTGAAGAATGCAACTTATCATTCAAAGACAATGCATATTGATATTCAATATCACTTTGTGAGAGACATGGTTGAAGAAAAGAAAGTATTGTTGATGAAGGTGGACACTTTGAATAATGTTGCAGATTCATTAACAAAATCTGTGAGCACTGAGAAGTTCTCTTGGTGTAGAGGATCCATGGGAATTGTTTCCCTGGATTGTTGACTATGTAACCATGTAACCCCTTGTATGGAAATAAAATAACAAGTGGAAGAATGTTGGTTATGTGTTATATTTTTTGCACGAGTAGTAGTGTTTTCATTGCGCTGGGCGCTCATGGGGGTTTGAGGATTTTTTTTTCGTCGATAAACATGTCATATTTTTACCTTGCTTTTCATGTTGCCTAGATTTTCGTGTCCATTGTTGGGAGGTTTTTTGGCACATGGTATTTTTCCGATGGTTTTCTATTTCCAATTAATGAATCGGAGATTTTGACTAATCTAGGTCATTAGGTTAGGGTTTTGGATGCTGTTGGATCCTATATGTATATTGTATTGTAAACAATGTATCATGATGAATGAATACAAAATATGTTGGTTTTCCTGGTTTGGGTTTCCACGGGAAAAATCTATATGTAAGTCTTTTATTTTCCATTATATCTTTTCTGTTCTTTTATTGAAAATTTGTTTGTAGTAAATATTGTACACGTGTATCTTTTCTATTCTTTTATTGAAAATTTGTTTGCAATACATATTTTATAAGGTTAAAATCACCAAGTGTTACACAAGATTGGAATCTTTGATATTGGGGAAGCTCTTGTCACTAAATCAATACATAAATTTATATCCCTCCTTGGCGGAAATCCCAATATTTCTTTAAATACATCCTCAAACTCTTGCAATATTGGAAAATATTTAAGGCTTGGCTCTTTAGACTTTTCAAGCTCCTCCACATGAGATGCATATAGTTGACATCATTTCCTTAAACATATCTTCAGTTACAAGGTTAAAAATCCCTGATTTATATGGGTCTTGGAATTCCTTTCATAGTGGTCTTCTTCTCCTCTTCATAAAAACATGTAAATGTCTTATTCTAGCAATCCAGGACAACATGATGCTTGTCCACCCAATCCATTGTAATTAGGATATAATAGGATCCTAAGGGTATGATATTTAGGTCAACCTAGGAGTACACTCCATTCAAATTTATTGGATAATATCTTACAATCTTATTGATCCTTCTTTTGGTTCTAGTGGCCAGTTGAACCAACCATGATATTTCAAGTTTCTTTTTATTCAAATAGAATCTTTCCACTATTTTAGGCTCAATGTTACTATGGATTTCTCCTAAATCAATTCAAATAGAAATCAGTTGATTTGTGATCTTACCTTCCACCTCAATCATATGTGACTAATGTTTTGCTTATTGGTTTTCCAAGGATGCATAGATTCTTGGAAAACTTCTGCCCATATCTTCCATTGTAGTAACCTCTTGGATGTTGTGTAGTGTTGTTTTACCCTCTCTGTGGGGGAAATCCTTCTACATGAGATCTACTTTTCATCCACAACATTTTATAGGTGGTATTTCCATTTTCCCTAAGGAGTCTTCCTTCGCAGATTCATTCTTATGATGATCTTGCTTATTTGTGATAGAAAAGTTCCTACTGGAAGGAGGTTTGAATCCCTTCCTTCTCTAAGCATATTTCTCCTTCTTCTTGTCATTCCAAGACTTTTGAAAGGACTCTCTACTTGTGTCTTGCTCATATAGGAACTTGTCCCTTCTAATGGCCTCTGTCAAGGTTTTTGGTTCATCATACCTAATTTTATATTTATAGAAAGAGCACATTCCACTCAGAAACATTTGTATATTTACCTTCTCATCCTTCATAAACCCCACATACTTAAACAATCCCAAGAACTTATTTTTATATTTTCCCATGGTCACCCTCCCCAACCTCGGTTCAAAGAAATATTACATGTTCTTTTCATAATATGTTAATCCCTAAATCATGGCACATTACCCCTTAATTGGGGTATATTACATTAGTATTTCTATTTTATTTATGTCATCTTGGGTCCATTGGTTGTAATTGTGCCTCCTAATCTCCTATATATACCAAGGAGACCTTTTCATTTGGAATCATCTTGTATTTGTGAATTCATATGATGTATAGGGAGGTTTCCTCCTTGAAGAGGCTTATTATATGAATTTATCTCTTTTTCAAGGCATTGAGTACTTATTTTGAGGTTTTTATACTATTTTGATATTTGGTACTTAACATTTGGTATTAAAACTAGACAATCCTCAAGATTGGCTTCTTCAAAAAAGGTCTTCTTGTAAATTTTGCCACAACATGTTTTCTGGAAGGTTTGGGTATATGGAATTTCTATGGTGTAGAGGAGTGTTGACACAGGGGTAGACCTAGGGTTCAATGCTACAACAACGCACCATCAAAACCCTAACTATCGGCCCTTTCGGCAACACCTACAGAGTAGATGAAGTCTCACCCAAGGTAGAGGCAGGGGTAGTTGTAGGAATCCAGTGTATGTAACCTTAGTTGGGACACAGATATGTGATTATGACACCTTAACAAAGCACTTAGAAATTGCAACTCATTAATATTCAGCCTTAGTTTACAGTGCAGTTAGACCCTAACAACAGATCAGCGCAGTATTCACATAGATCCCATAAAATTAAAAACTAAGCACAACAACATAGGTCAGATCTAACATTGATTCAAATTATTCAGTACTAAGCTAGCATATCAAATACATCTAACATACATCAATGAACTAAGATTTCAATCACATACACAAGAGAACAATCATAAAGCACATAGAAACCAAAATGTAGGATATACATGGTTCACCCCCACCCTAGGGCTACGCCCACCAACTCTTCTTCTTTATTTATTTCTGTCATTAATATTCAGCCTTAGTTTACAATGCAGTTAGACCCTAACAACAGATCAATGCAGTATTCACACAGATCCCATAAAATTAAAAACTAAGCACAACAACATAGGTCAGATCTAACATTCATTCACATTATTTAGTACTAAGCTAGCATATCAAATACATCTAACATACATCAATGCACTAAGAATTCAATCACATACACAAGAGAACAATCATAAAGCACATAGCAACCAAAACGTAGGATATACATGGTTCACCCCCACCCTGGGGCTACGCCCACCAACTCTTCTTCTTTATTTATTTCTGTCAATCTTTTACATGCACAGAGCGATGATATCTTACTCCACAGAGGACAAGAGATCTGCACACCTTGATAGATCCTCCTTCCCTGTAATTCAAGACAAATCCTTCCACAGTCTCTTACAATCACTTGCACTTAGCTCCGCAACTCTCACATAGGATGGAAAAAGCAATTACAATTACCACTTGCACTTAGCATCACATACTTGTCCTTCTTTGATCACATAGATTGAGATCTAGCACTTAGCACCTTCTGGTAGCCTCTTCTTACATCACCTAGATATCTTATTTATACATTAAAAAATGGGCCTAAACATGGGTAAACCCATGGGATGACATCCCATACCCATTACATAATCTCAAAACCCAAAAATATCTAAAAGGGGGACAAGATCCTGTGATCTTTGCTTCAACTTGCGCTCCATCTTCGACAACCTATCGAAGTCCCAAAGTAGGTCAAACATGATAAATGATCCTCAAAACTTGGTCAATGTCCAACAGGACCCCAACACTAACCTATGACTCATCCCAAGTCACTTTGGTCTGGGTAGCTGTGCCTCACAACCCTCTAGTTGCTTCGACCTGTTGCTACGCCAGGGCCTCCTGCTCAACGAACTCTTGGATGTCTGCTTTGTTGACAGGTCCCTCTAAACATTTTTCGACTGCAACGACTACTTGTTTGAACTCTATGCCTCGACCTTCAATCTCCTCAAACAGTTGGAAATCTTTGTCCTAGATTGGTTTTAGCCTTTGAGTCACTTCCATGACTTTTCTCTGAATGGTGTGGACCTATTGTTGAGAAGTGCATTGTTCTTGGGATTGTTTCATCCTTTCAACTACTGACAAGAGCTTCAACTGTGCCTGTATTTTTGTTGCTTCCTTCTTTGCTTCCTAGAGTTGTTACTCTAGTGCCTTCATCTCAGTATGTTCAGTGAGTCTCTCATAATTCTGTGCATTGCATGAACTTAGATGTTTTCATTACAGAGAAAATGTTTTGATCCTCTTGACTGTGCTCCAAGCAGTGGCTTCTCTTTTATCTCGCACATCCTACAGTGTACTTGGCACTGTTCATAGCTTGAGGTCTATGATTCTCTATTGAAGTTGTTGGATAGCTTCCACGAGCTTCTCTACTTGGTGTTCCATTGGGTCTTCCTCCTTTTTCTCTAAGCTTGTCATAGAGCGGAGTGCTCTGCTGATTGCTTATTTTACTCCCACCTTCTCTGCGAGAAACTCTTCTTTCTCTTGCTAGATATGCACTTTCTCTTCTTCAAAATTAGCTTGGAGGGAAACCTTCTCTTGTACCTACTTTCAGGCCTCTGTGGCCTGTTCTGTTTCTTCCTGTGTGTGACCAAGACAATCTTCAGTCACATCGGCTAGTCTACGGAGTTGGGTAGGTTCATCTCCCAACTCAGGTTCTTCTGGTGGTGGGGGTGTAGTGGATACTGTGCGGCTAGATTGAATGGCTTGTTGTACCCCTCTGAGCTCAACCTCAATTCTATCATACATATCCTCCTTCTTGGATTCATTTTTTCTGCAAGATGTCCTACGAGGAATTTGCTACAACTGTGATGATAAAGTCGAAGTCATCCACATTGAGCATAGTCTGCATCTTATTCAAGGTGGCTCTATATTTATTTCAGGAAGTGGGTTTCATGGAAGAAACCTTCCTTTTCTTCAAGGGATCAGCCTCATCAGTAGGGTCCCTAGGTGGTGTTACTTCGCCTTACTTTTACTAGTCCTCTTTTCCATTTGTCTCTTTTACTTTGTCATCACCCCCTCGTCCAGGTGATACTAAATTAGTTCCTTCTGATGTGCTACTCAAGTTCTAGGCTTCTTCGGTCTTCTTCCTTCTGCTAGGTTTAGGATGATCCTTTTCTTCATGAGTGATCTCAGGGATGCCGGTTAATTCAGGGTCTGACATTTCTGTGGGTTCTACGGGGATGAGGAGTTCTATTGACCAGTCCTTGGTGATCTCTTCAAGGTCCTCCTGTATGATATTATAGTATGATTGAAGCTCTTATTTGTGCTCATATGCGCGTGTGGTGATATAAATGAAGTGTCGATATGTGCAGAACTTCATGAGGGATTGGAACTGATGTAGTGTGTTTGTCATCATGCAAGGGACAATAGCCCTCTTCAATTCAATATAATAGGTATGAAATATGGCATTCGACTGCCACTGTTTTCTCATAATGCTCGAGTACCAAAGCGTGGTGAACTTCGCAGCGGGCGTCTCGAATGGCTCAATGTCTGGGAAGGTCGTACCTTCCGGCATTTCCCAAATGGTAAATGCAATGAGGATCAGGAGCCAACTAAAGTGGAACTCATAGAGCTGATCCTGAGCTTTGCGACAGTAGAATTCTAGCTGGTTGACCAAGTACTTCACCCAGTTCATCTAGAGTCCTTCTACACATTTCCTGGCTGGGTCAACAATGAATCCTGTGACTTGAGTAGGTCGGTTCTTCCTCACTAGCTTCCCTGCGATTGTTAAGCCCTAAATATCGGCTCATTAACCATTAATTGGGACATATTACATTAGTAATGTTATTTTATTTATGTCGGATTTATTCCATTAGTTGTAATTATACCTCCTAGTCTCTTATATATACCAAGGAGACATTTTCATTTGGAATCATCTTGTACTTGAACATTTATGTGGGGTAAAAGGAGGTTGCCCCCTTGAAGAGGCTTATTATCTGAAATTGTCTCTTTTTCAAGGTGTTGATTACTTATTCTGAGCTTTCTCTGTGGTATATTTATATTTGGTTCTTAACATATGGTATCGGAGCTCAAGGTCTTGGTGTTTCATTGCTACATCTAAGACACCTCGGAATTTACGCTCTAAATTGTTTTCTCAAATGATTAAGAAGGAAAGTCTTGCTGGATATTTAGTACACAGGTCAAGGTACGTTGGGTTAAAATTTCATCTCTTGAGGCCTTATACTTTCAGAGATACAACCTTTGTAAGATAGGGTTCTGTAATCATCCTGAATTGAGTCATTGTGGAATTTTCGTATAAAAAGTTTTTTGTAAGGTTTTAGACCCTAAAATTTGGAGGCTATTCACATAAATTAGTAAGGTATCTTTGATAGAAATTTCAACTTCTATATCATCTTAAATTTGTAGATAAACCCTGTGCAAGATAGGGTGTCTGACTAGTTCTATTGACTAGTCTCAAGCAGGAGTTCCAGGTAAAACAATCATAACTTATTCCTAGAGTATCCAAATTGAGTGAGACTAGTTTCAATGGATAGTGGAAATCCCGTAGTAGTTCTGGTATGAGTTGCATAATTTAATATCAATTATTTTGTGTGGGGAACTCCATACAAGTGAGATCTCTGAAAAAGGCCAAAAATCAACAAGTTGTGGGGAATTTACCGTAAATTCCACTTGGCACATCCAATTTTTATTAGACCTGTGGCATTGAAGATAAGAAATATCAGAGACCTACAAAAATAAAAGTTCATACTTAGAAGGTCCTAAATTTTGGAGATACAATAAAAGGAATATTTTCTAGTAGAACCACCTCAAAATCAAGGTTTAAAGTGATACTTGGGCAACATGCCACCAAAAAAGGGAAATTCTACACCAAATAAGCCTCCAAACAATCCTACTTGGACTCTTGATGAAGGTGAATAAATGCGTAGGGACATAAATGATTTACAAAAGAATACAATAACAAAAGATGAACTATAAGAGATGATGGATTCAACAGAAGCTAAGTTTGAGGCAATAAATACTAAGATGGATGCTTTAAAAGGGGAGATCATGGAAGGATTGAAAAATTTCCTAATAGAGAGGACACCTGAAAGTGAAAATGTATCCCATGAAATTCATGATGAGGACACAAGGAAGGTGAATCAAGAATGGAGAAACTTCAACTTTGGGTTGAAGACCAACCACGTTCCTAAGATTGATATGAGGAAGTTTGATGGCAAGGACCTAATCACATGGATACTTCAAATGGAGCAATTCTTTGATCTACATAATGTGCCACATACACAAAAGCTAGAAATTGCTTCTTTATATTTATATCCCAATCAATTTGTATGGTATCGATGGCTTTGTTCTTGCAAATCAATCGTCACTTGGTTAATTTTCACGGAAGAAATGATAGAACACTATGAAGATACAAGGAGAAATACCTTCTTTAGTCAATTAATAAATCTCAAGCAAAGGGGTTAAGTTAAAGATCACATTGAGAACTTGCAAAGATTGAATATAAAGCTAACAGATATTCCAGATGAGCACTTTATTGATGTATTCATAGGAAATTTAAAGGATAACATTCAACATGAGGTTCTCCTTTGGGAACCCAAATCATTGGAGAATGAATTTAGGGTGGCAAGAAATGTTGCAAGTAAAAATATGGCTATGGCTACTAGAAGGACCAATCTTGACATCTATAGAGAGAATAATGCTCCTTCTTCTAAAACACCTCAACCTACAAGGTTGACACCTCAACAATTGGAGGAAAGAAAAGAAAAAGGTTTATGCTTTGATTGTGACAACAAGTACAGTAAGGGACATAAGTGTGGTGAGAAGAAATTATTCTACAT
>ML776820.1:216821-244422 GCA_009831015.1 Picea engelmannii
ACTCCCATGATATCGTGTAATGCATTGGCTGGAATTAGCACTCCTCAAACCCTCAAGATCGAAGGATACATCAAAAAGAAAAAGGTAATAGTCCTAATTGATTCTGGAAGTACTCATAATTTCATTCACTATAAATTAGCCAAGTCTCTCACTTGATTTGTATATCCAGTTCCAGAGTTTCAAGTAATGATTGCAGATGGAGGAACTATCAGTTGCTCAGGAAAATGCAAAAGGATCAATCTTACTATGGGAGAATATTTAATGAACATTCCAATAATTTCTATACACGTGGGTGGTGCTGATGTTGTACTAGGAATCAAGTGGTTACAATCATTAGGAACAATAGATTTTAATTTTCAAGAACTTTTCATGAAATTTTCATTGGAAGGAAAATAGATTGAGTTAAGAGGTATCACAGGGAAACCCGGTAAGGTGATAAGCTGTAATGGCATCACAAAATTATTGAAAAAGGGGAATCAAGGAGTTATTGCACAACTATGCTCACTATATGTTCAAACATCTAAGCCATCTATTCCTCAAGATCTTCAAGGGATCATTGATAAGCATTCAAAAGTATTTGAAGATATTCCCAAAGGTCTTCCACCCACTTGAAATCATGATCTTGATATTCAACTAATTCCTGGGAGTGTTCCTCCTAACACCAAGCTATATAGATACCCTTATTCCTAGAAGAGTGAAATTGAGCGCATGGTTGAAGAAATGTTAGAGGCTGGCATTATTAGACCTAGCCAAAGTTCTTACTCTGCACAGTGGTAATGGTATTCAAGAAAGATGGCTCATGGTGTATGTGTCCAGATTATAGAGAGCTCAACAAGATCACTATTAAAGATAAGTTTCCCATTCTCATCGTTGATGAATTGTTAGATGAACTACATGGAACAATCTATTTCACAAAGTTGGATCTTCATTTAGGGTATCATCAGATTAGAATGAAGGAAGAATATATCCCCAAAAAAGGAGTCTGAACTCATGAAGGCCATTATGAATTTTTGGTCATGCCTTTTGGCCTTACAAATGCACATTCCACATTCCAAGGGTTGATGAATTCCATTTTCAAGTCCTTCCTTTGAAAATTTTGTGTTAGTATTTTTTGATGATATACTAATCTATAGAAAGTATTGGGAGGATCATGTGTGACATGTTGACAAGTTGCTACAACTACTAAAGGAGCAACGACTATATGCCAAACCATCCAAATGTTTCTTTGCAGTGAAGGAGGTAGAGTATTTGGGTCATATTGTATCTCATGAAGGTGTCAAGGTAGACCCTAACAATATTAAAGCCATGATGGAGTGGCCGATTCCCAAAATATTTAATAATCTTAGAAGATTTTGGGGTTTGACAGGTTACTACCACAAGTTTGTTCAGCACTATGGAAGAATAGCATAACATTTAATGACACTAACTATGAAGGATGAATTTTCATGGACTCCAGAGGCAACTAAAGATTTTGAACAACTTAAAGAGGTGATGTGCAAAGATCCTATTTTGACCACTTCAGACTTCACAAAAACCTTTATTGTGGAATGTGATGCCTCGGGAAATGGAATTGGTGTTGTCCTAATGCAAGAAGGAAGGCCCCTGGATTTTGAAAGTCGACCACTCAAGGGAAGGGACTTACACAAACCCATTTATGAGAAGGAAATGATGGCAATACTACATGCATTGAAGAAATGGCGTCCTTACCTAATAGGTAGGCACTTCAAGGTCAAAACAAATGATGATAGTCCTAAATACTTCTTGGAACAAAGAATATCTTCAGAAGAACAACAAAAATGGGTAACCAAGATATTGGGTTATGATTTTGAAATCGTCTATAAAAAAGGGAAGAAAAATGTTGTGGCAGATGCACTCTCAAGAAAGGATGAATATGTTGAGGCCTTTCTCTGTGCTCTCTCGATCATCCAACCCAATTGGATAATAGAAGCAAGAAATGAATGGAAGAATAACGAAAAAGTGTGGACTCTCATTCAAAGGTTGCAACAAGATTCCAATCCATCAGACACATTTACATGGAAAAATGATTCACTATGGTTCAAATAACGCTTATATTTATGTAAGAACTCCCAACTCAAATAAAATTTACTATTGGAATTTCATACATCTCTAGTAAGAGGGCACTCAGGATTTTTGGAAACCTACCATAAGGTCAAGAAGGATTTTGTTTGGGATGGCCTTAAAACTAATGTTCAAAGGTTTGTAGCAGAATGTTTTCTTTGCCAACAAAATAAGGTGGAAACAATTAAGACCCCGAGTCTTTTACAACCATTAGCGATCCCAAGTCAGCGTTGGGAGGAGGTTTCCATGGATTTCATCACAGGGTTACTGAAGTCTAAAGGAAAGAGTGTTATCATGGTGATTTTTGATAGAATGACCAAGTACACACACTTTTGTGCACTCTCTCATCCCTTCAAAGCCAGTACAGTTTCCATTGCATTCATGGATTCAGTTCAAAAGCTACATGGCAACCCAAAGATTATTGTAAGTTACAGAGATCACATATTCACTGGACATTTTTTGATAGAATTATTTTCTTGTTTGGGTACTCAATTGGCACATAGCTCATCCTATCATCCTCAATCTAATTTACAAACCGATATAGTGAATAAATGTCTGGAAGGATACCTTTGTTGCTTTGTCTCTGATAAACAAACACAATGGTTCAAATGGTTACCCTTGGTAGAATGGTGGTATAACACTTCCTTTCATACTGCAACAAATATGACACCATTTATGGAACTCTATGGATACCACCCTCCTTCCATCATTTCTTATCTAAAGGAAAAATCTAAGGTTCAAGCAATGGAATATCACATCGAGCATCAACAACAAGTTCTCCAAATCTTAAAGGACAACCTGACCATGGCACATAATTGCATGAAACAACAGGCAGATCAACATCGTAGTGAAAGAAGTTTTGAAGTAGGGGATTGGGTGTTTTTAAGACTACAACCATAGAAACAGATGTCCCTCAAGCAAGGCAAGAAGGATAATAAATTATCACCAAAGTACTATGGCCCTTATAAGGTGTTGCAAAATATTGGTACTATGGCCTACAAATTGGAGTTGCCTGCATATTCATGAGTACACTTAGTTTTCCATGTTTCATGCTTAAATAAGGTTATAGGTGACAAGATCCTAGTTCAAACTATATTTCCATAACTTGACGAGGAAGGAAAAATCATATTGGAGCCAGAAGCCATCATTGACACAAGAATTCTCCAGCTAAGGAATATATCCATTTTAGAGTATCCCATTAAATGGAGGAATCTATCGGCTGAAGATTCCACTTGGGAAGATGAGTCTTTTATACATAAGCATCTAGTGTTACTCAAGCATTTTGGACAACACTTGTCTCAAGGGTAGGGGCATGTTAAGCCCGAAATATTGTCTCATTATCCCTTAATTGGGGCATATTACATTAGTAATGTTAATTTATTTATATCGTCTTTACTCCATTAGTTGTAATTATACCTCCTAGTATCCTATATATGCCGAGTTATTTTCATTTGGAATCATCTTGTACTTGAACATTTATGTGGGGTAAAAGGAGGTTTCCCCTTCGAAGAGGCTTATTATCTGAAATTCTCTCTTTTTCAAGGCGTTGGTTACTTATTCTGAGGTTTTTCTATGCTATATTGATATTTTGTTCTTAACAATGATCAATTGGCAGGATAGGTGCACTGCGCCATTGTGGATGGAAGCTCCCTTGTAGCCTCATGTTCCCTTTTCTACATCGCCATAAGTGTCCTTAATTCTTTATGCCAGGGCATGGTCATAAGTTTCCCTAGGTAGAAGTCTTGCGGGCTAGGTCCTTGTGTGCTCAATCTGGTGATCCTATGGATCAGGGTCAGATCGACTATAATACATCTATATAGCCATAGGTAGCTGCCATGGTAACATGATAACAAGAGCTTAACACATGCGTTAACCTCCTGGTGCCTTCCAATGTGTGGGATGTTCATCATGTTCAAGAGGGTGGACTACGTGAGGTTCATAGTCCATGGTTGGGGGATTATTTTCGAGTTCTTCCCCTTCATCCTGGTTAGATACTTGTAAGGATCAAGCATGCTGTAATTCTTGTGGTCACCTAGGTTGAAGTCACTGAAATTCAAGGTCGTGATATTATCTTGCTGCGTTCTGCCTACACATATCCCCTTCAAGAAGTATGCAGTAATCATGGTTTAATCAAAGTCCCTTGGGAAAATTTCACGACTCACCGCACCAGCCAGAGGCGATATCTAGTCAGGTAAGATGGTCGGGATTAAATTTGTGTTTGCTAGATCATCTTTGTGCTTGGTTCTCTGCTCTGCTGTCGGTCGGGATGGTCTAGATCTGCAAGTAGCCAATGAAGAGGCTTGCGCTCATCGTGTCGATGAAGCTTGAATTCCTATAGACATCACTCTCTTGGCCATCATATCAATTAAAACTTCCTTGACTTACTTCTCCACAGCGCTGAGTGCATCCGACATGCAAGCTCTTGATTGGAAAACTCGAGTGGATGGATGAGTGCTCAAAGAAATAGAATCAGTGTCAAACTTACTAATCACAACACGGTAGCAATGGGTTCTCTTGTTAGCTCTGATACAATTCACAAAAGTGTTCTCGGTGCAACAGTCGATGGACTAAGTAGACACGATGTAACAGATCTCTCCAACAGATACAAATATTTCTATTAATGTAGTTCTGTCCTTTGCAACGCGGTCCCAATGGTCCAATGGCGAGATGTCTGGTCATAATTGTTGTTATAACCATTCTAGAACATCGATCCAATGGTTATAATGCTTCCAATGGTCATATTGCTTCACCATGGTGAAGTTCCATGGGGCGTTGTTATGATATCCTTGTGAAGTTCCAATTTTGCAAATCTTCCTTCCGCAAAGTTCCCTCTGGGCCCTTCTATAACTTTTCTACCTTTTGTCTCTTCTTATTGATTTTTATAGCCTTCTTCCTGGTGATCTTCATCTCGGTATTCCTCTTTCCATTCTGATTATTGTCTTCTTTTAGCATAGAATCTTCATGCTGTTGAGATTCTTTCATAGGATCAGAGAGTAATACTGCTTCTCTATCTGGGGTAGGTGCTCTACTTGGTTGTGAATCTTCTTGTGTTCTTTCAACTTCATGATCCAAGTATTTGGTTTTAAGTAGCTTTGATCTGTTCTCCTGTTCTGCAATCAAGTGTGCTATCTTTCTAGTCATGAAATATTTTAATTCCTACTTTTTCTGTTCTAGGGCCTCCTCTCCTTTTTTCTGGTATGATATTTCTTGATCCAGGTTTTGCCTAATAACACAGTATATGGAGTTTCATTCTCAATGAATCTAACAACCTCAAAATATTCCTCTGTCGAAGCTCCATGAGCACTCATAGATACCTGGGTGAGTCTTCCACATAGATTTATCAGCTTTCCCCTAAATAATCCTATTCCTCCTAATGAAGTAGTCATATAAAGCTTTCCTAAAACTTCCCAAGTTCTTTCTGTAATGATATTTACCTGTTTTTCCTCATCCAGAACACAGTCTATGTCGAAGTCTCCTATTCTTGCTTCTATGCATTATTTTTCTTTGAAGATCTCTGATAAGTTGATATCTCTGTGACCATTTAGGGCTTCTTTGATTTGCAGTAGTATAATCTCTGATTCAGTCTGAGGTTCTTCCATGGTCTCAGTTTCATGACCTTACTCAAGGTTTTCTTGTCTCATATTCATTTTGTCAAGGTTAGCAATCATTCTAGGGAAATCTAAAAATTCGTGGTCCATATCTTTACAACAAAGAGAACTAGGTCTTCTTCCAGGGCATTCCTTAGCAAGATTCTCAGTCTTTTGCAATTGTAACAAAGGGTTAATCCTGTTTTTTTTTTTTAAATGATCCCCAACCTTTCTTTTACCGTGCACTAGGATCATAGTATCTAACCTACAAAAAAATCTTTCTACGATCCTGCATCCATTTGTTAGTCCAAACATTCTTTTTATTCATAGGAATAACATATCTTTCATTATTTCTATCAGAACTACTCATATCAAACTTTCCCTCTTCTAGTTGTTCCCTAGTTTTTAGACTAGGACAACATTTATCAAGCACACCTAGATCCATACTCTTGAAACAAAAATTTCCGCTAATCTTACTTTCAGCGGAGCACAAAGCTTCCATATCTAAAACTTTTCACTATTCTTACCTTTATCAGAGCACAAAGCTTCAAGATCTTACCTCTTTTCTTCGGATCTGACTTCTCTTCTTAGCACAAATATTTACAGGTCAAGTGGAATACTGTGCACTAAGAGAATAGATCTACACACCGAGCTTTCTTTATTTCCTTCAGTTCCCAGTAATCACAGTTTCACATCCTGGCAATGAAGCCATTTGTTTGCATAGGGGCAGACCTAGGTTTCAATGCTACAATAATGCACCAACAAAACCCTAACTACCGGCCCTTTCGGTAACACCTGAGGAGCATATGAAGTCTCACCCAAGGTAGAGGCAGGGGTGGTGGGACGACTCCAGTGTCTGCAACCTTAGCTGGGACACAGATCTATGATTACGACACCTTAACAAAGAACTTAGCATTTACAACTCGTTAATAATCAACCTTAATTTACAACATAGTTAGAACCTAACAATAGATCAACGCAGTATTCACATAGATCCCATATAATCAAGCACTAAGCACAACAACATAGGTCAGATATAACATCCATTCACATTATTCAACACTAATATAGCATATCAGATACATCTAACATACATCAGTGCACTAAGAATTCAATCACATAGACAAGAGAACAATCATAAAGCACATAGAAACAACAACGCAAGATATACGTGATTCAACCCCACCCTGGGGCTATGTCCACCAACTGTTCTTTATTTATTTTTGTCAATCTTCTACATGAAAAAAGCCATGATATGTTACTTCGCAGAGGGCAGGAAATCTATGAACCTCGCTAGATCCTCCTTCACTGTAATACAACACAAAGAATTCCACAGACTCTTACAATCACTTACACTTAGCTCCGTGAGTCTCACATAGGATGCACAAAGCAATTACAATTACCACTTGCACTTAGCATCACATACTTGTCCTCCTTCGATCACATAGATCGAGCTCTAACACTTAGCACCTTCTGGTAGCCTCTTCTTATATCACCTAGCTATCTTATTTATACATTACAAAAATGGCCTAAACATGGGTAAACCCATGGGCCAACATCCCATACCTGTTACATAAGCTCAAAACCCAAAAATCCCTAAAAGGGGGCCGAGATCCTATGATCTCTTCTTTGACTTGCACTCTGTCTTCAACAACCTGTCAAGGTCCCAAGGTAGGTCAAACATGACCAAGGATCCTCAAAACGTGGGTAAAGGGCCAAAAATAAGACAGATAGAGTTAACGTGGGTCCAAATTTATGATGTTGGTTTGTTATAGTTTTGGAGATACATTCCGTTCAAGTTATAGTTTTTGACTAGTCATGAAACTAGTTTGAAACAAGTCTTCTTGGAATTTTTGCTCCCACTTGTTTTAGGCTTGGTTTTAGGTTCTGAAATTTTTACAGTACGAAGGAGGAATAGGGAAGTATCATGTGTACAAATTTTAACCATTTATTCGTTGTACTCTAAGTGTTATTCTCTGAGGAAATTAGGGTTTTCAGTTGGTCCAAATTTCAATCTAAAACAAGTGTCCTTGGGAAAACTATTATATCTAAATATACAGACCTGTAAATTGAGTGAGACCTATTCCATTGGTTAGGGTATGGACTGAAGGTTTAATAGTGAAAATTTCAAGTTCTTAAGTGAATATAGTTACACAGGGCAAGCTGTACAAGTTCGCTCTCCTGAAAGGGAAAAAAATCAGCACATCTTGAGAGAATATTGAGATCCCTAGCTTATATCGGGAGAACCCCTATAATCTTGAGACCAACTGAGTAAAAATGTTGTTCGTCTTGTTGCTATAGTACATCGATAACAAAACTCAAGGATATCACTCTCTAGTTCCTGGGTAGTTGGATAGTATGGCTAAGGGCATGGTCAAGCCTCCTTAGTTAGTGCCTTGAGATATTGGGTAGAGTAATATTGTTGGACCCAACACATATATCATAGAGCTATAGGACTTGACACTCCCTTGTCTATGAGGACCTCTGCCTAAGATAATTAGGAATTCCTACCTTGCAATGATACTTGGCCAATATGCCACCAAAAAAGGGATCTTCTACACCAAATCATCCCTCAGAGACTCCTACTTGGTATGTTGATGAAAGTGAAGAAATGTGTAAGGATGTATATGATTTACAAAATAAGGCAGTAAACAAATATGAACTACAAAGGATGATGGATTCAACTGAATTTAAGCTAGAAGTGATGATGGATACTAAGATGGATGGCTTAAAAGGGGAGATCATGGAAGGTTTGAAAAAGTTGTTAATAGAGAGGCCACCTGAAAGTGATAATGTATCCCATGAAATTCATGATGAGGACACATGGAAGATGAATCAAGACTGTAGAAAATTCATCTTTGGGTTGAAGACCAACCACTTTCCTAAGATTGATATGAGAAAGTTTTATGGCAAGGATCCAATCACATGGATACTCTATATGGAGCATTTCTTTGATCTACATGATGTGCCACACACACAAAAGCTACGAATTTCATCCTTATATTTACAACATAATAAATTTGTGTGGTATCGATGGCTTTATTCTCGTAAATCACTTGTCACTTGGGTACTTTTCACGGAATAAATGATAACACACTATGAGGATACAAGGAGCAATACGTTCTTCAGCCAATTGATAATTCTCAAGAAAAAGGGTTCACTTGCGGAGCACATTGAGAACTTCACCCTTCCAAAGATTTAATATAAAGGTAACAGATATTCCAGATGGGAACTTGATTGATGTCTTCATAGGAACTTTAAAGGATAACTTTCAACATGAGTTTCACCTGTGGGAACCTATTGACGAGCGTAAGTAACACATCGTCAAATGGAAGGTCAAATCCGGACCAGGGTTGTCTAAATAACCCAAGCCGTTTGGAGTGAAATGACCTGACGGGTTTAATGGCTCCATTGTCCAACTAAAATCCTAAAATAATAAAAGAAAGGAAACTAATCTAAAAGAAACTAAGATAATACGCACATCAATTTAATTATTTACAAGTGTTAGGGTAGAAACATGAGCATGTGATTATGAACAGGGTATTTACAATTTGCAAGTTTTGTAAGATGTCTTGCAAAATCAATGTTTTTTGTAACTGTTTATGAAGTAGATAAAGAAAGCACATACATTTTAAATTTTATGTTTAATAATTTAAAATCTAAGAACTCACACATACTAATAATACATAATTTGAAACAAGAACAGAATAACAGTCAAAGCCAATTTAAACCGTTCCTATTTCATTAATAAACTAATAACATAAATAGAATACGAGTAAAACTAACCTATGATTAATCAACTAATGAGTTTATGTCTCTGCGCAATTCAAACTCCTAGCTATCTTTCCTGTGAGAAAAAACTGTAATAGGCTTGTGGTAACATTCCCAGAATAAACTCAAAGGTATTTTTGGAGCAAAGATATAAGAGAAGAGTAATAAACATATAGATCTAGTGATCTTGTAATGATGAACACTTATCGAAAATAAATTTAATATAAAGAATTCACGTAATACATCATTTAACATCAAGCATAAATCAATGATATTTAAACAAAATAATGATCACAGATGTAATATATGAACAACAAATTACAAACATAATTTGAAGTGTTGAATAAAATGAAATATCATATGCCGATAAGACTAAAGTTGTATAACATATTAACATTCCATAATATAAAAGGAAAAACGTAATGGGAAAGTGCCACGCTATTCTAAAGACGAGAAGTGAACAACTTGTCCATACAGTATTGAAAATTACATGTCTATAATGTGTTCCAATCAAAGTTTTTTTTTTTTTTTGGTGTCTGGAGTTATCAACAACTAGTTGGGCACGTGCTCGCATTACACGTGACCATGTTATCCAACCTCTACCACTATAACCTCCAAGTGTGCCCATGATGCCCCTTACGTGGCACACAAGGTAAGTCGGGGAGAATTGAACTCGAAACCTCATGGAACTTCATTTTCACGACACTTGCCAATTGAGCTGCCCCCCCGGGGGCCCAATCAAAGATTTTTTACTACCAAGAGTGAACAATATTTAAACTAAATCAGGATTCAAATCCCCATATCATACAAGATAGAGTTGAATCCCTAAAAATCAAATAATATTACAAAAATAGTGAATGAGAAACCACTCATGCATGAGTTGGTTTGTTAAAAAATAAACCAAAATTTTTTAAAACATAAAAAGGGAGAGACTACTGAACATTTTAGCATATAATTCAAAGTGTTTACTCCACACAATCAACAACATAATCTTCCATTTCTTGTGAATAGAAAAACCAATTTGATATATTAGAAAAACAATTACTAATTACTAATTATTATTCAAAAGAGACTGGGTACAAAATCATAGATTCTATAGCTAGTCTTATCTTTAGCAAATGAAATCAAAATTTAAATCTACTTATTTCGACTTGGATAACAGAATTGAATGAAATCAAAACAAAATCATTTTACCATTAAAAATTAGCGAAAGAGGGATCTGACAGTTCGGAATTTATAATTGCTTTGAAACTGGTTGTGTTCTTAATGATTATATTTCCAGCCCTCTTGAATTGTTTATTCTCCCTCTCTGTGTGTGCCTTCAGATCAAGGTTCTCTTGTTTCAACAGAGCATTTTGAGAATCCAATCTTTTAATTTAGGCCTGTAAGAGCGGAACATCTGTATAGTAACACTCTATCTAGTCGAGGAAACTATCACAGTGCACCGGGGAAATGGTAGATCGACGTGGAACACAATCGACAAGGGGTGTTACATTTTTATCTGTGGTTTGTTATAGATCATGTCCGATACCTGAAAAATCCTTCTTTACCCTTAAGACACGGGAGTAAATTGGTCACAAAATCATACTATTTAACATGGGTAATAACCTCTCTCTTGGAATACTGATTTTATGGGTCTTCACGAGCCAATAAATCCTCTATCTCACAAACTAAGCACCGATCATCGATCGCGATCGGATCGATCAAGCTCAGATTATTACCCTTTCTATTTATTAGTTTTCTAGAAATCAAATGACCAACATTCTCATTCCTGAAACTTAAATCCGTGCTCTGTGGTTTCTTTCCTTTACGGAAATTCTTAACAACAGGATTATCATTCATGTTTGAACTAGAATTTCATAGGCACAGGAGGATCCTTTTCTTTTAATTCAGCAATCACTTGTTCCAGAGATATTCCAGGTGAAAACCTACATGGTAATTCTTTAGCCACAAGGGGTTTCATCCACAACATAAACAGGTTCAACAAGTTCCGAGACATCAATTGAATTAACAAACTGGATTTCAACTATTGGTCTGTCTGAGTTAGGGTTTATAATTAAAAGAGGGTTGGTTGTAACATTGGCCTGGGTGAAGCCATTTCTGATTAGAAAGGTCTCCCAATTGTCACCTATTTTCGAGAAGTGATAAACCAAAAAGATTTTAACGAGTCCATGGTGAAACAGACTCGAATTGGTACCCATAATGCTTGGACATTTTGTAAACACTCATCAATAGGTAAAAATGCATGTCCAACTCAAATCCTATGAAATTCATAAGCAAACGGATATGGTACATAGAAACCAGCCCATATTGGCCTTCACATGTAACAAAATCCTTCAGAATTAAAAGGAGACTATGCCATCTAGGTTTTAACAGAGCGATAGGAATACATTTTATACAACAAGTGGTTTTACGGGAAGCCATGAATAAACTCCATGGGACATATTCTATCTTAGCATTCTTAAACCACCTATCGCCTTTAGATAGGATTCCTGTCACCTTGTTAATGAAATCCTCTATTAAATCCAATTGTATATCCCCAATCTTGGCTCTGAAGTCGTCAAAAGTTTGTTCAAAAGATTTTGTAATTTGAAGATTATAGCCCTCGGACGTATTGAGGAATACATCCCACCCATGAGCCTTTAGGTCTTCAATAGATTCATCATGGGATATCAAAGATTGGAATCTGTTTGAATCGATACAAGCCATAGGTTCCATTAACATTGTGACAAGGATGCAACAGATATCAGAAGGGATAGGTTTAGGTTTCCAACGGATGAGCAATTGAGACAAGTCTAAGCGGGATGTAATAGCATGAAAATCGTAGAGCCTGGGGGCTATAATAAATCAGATAGGAGAATTAGGGAAAATGAAAACCAGAAGGTTCATAAAACTCCATTCCATTTCTCACGATTAGTGCCAAAACCTACAGAGTAGAAAACCCTATGGACATAATGAATAGTCTCATTAATGTTTTGGGCCAACAAGGTGAAATGAAAATGTAAGTACAACATGCGTGTACTAATTTGCATGAATGTTGATATGAAAATTGAAGTCATGAGAGAAATATCAACAGTTAACCAAGGTTCTTGTGCATCAAAAACATTTCAACAATGAACTAGAGAACCATTGAATTCATAATAACCATAATAAACCAAAAATTTCGATAGTGGATTAATCAACTATTTCATAAGATTTGAATTTTAATCACATATGGGTGGATTTTAAAATGATAGTTCTAAGGTAAAATATTATGAAACCAAGCCAAGTTTTATGTTTAAATTCATGCTTAAAGTCATGAATTAAAAATAAAACAACTGAAATTGCAAATGAAAAAAAATCAATAAGTTAAACTTAATCCGATCATCACCTTGAAACTCAGAAACATAAAAATTTACAAATAGAAGGTGATGGCAGCTACATAAAGGTATGATATTTTGTGGGGAATTTGATTGAGAATAAAAATTATTATTGGCTGCCAATAATGGCGACATATTGGGTGAAGCAATTATCTTTGCATCATCATAAAATTCATGTTAGGGTGAATCAAATGAAATGAATTTTTTAGAAATAGTTAACAATAGGACAAGCATATTGATCATAACTCCAAAAATAAAGCAGTTTAGCATCAGATGTATTTTTGATTAAAAAAATGTCATCCGGTATCCAACTTAGATTACGAGTGTAGCGATTTTTTATGTAGTTGACTTTGATACTATTGACAGGGCCAATGCTGCCAACATGCATCCATAGCCTTGACAGGGATGTCATTTGACCCACTGTAGTACCTATATCATGTCCAGGAGTTGTCCATTCATGATATGGGACATTTTGTATTTTGATCAAATTGAAACAAACTTGAGGATCTTCTTAAACCTGGCATTGCTTCGCTACCAGCAGGCCTATTCAGTACCCCAACGAAGTTGCCTTGGTATCATGCATGAATTTACTTGCTACCAGCATACCTGTTCAGTGTCCCAATGGGTTTACATACATTTACCACACACCATCATGCTTTCAACCCTCTAAATTTCTTTTAACGTTTGCATAACTTAATGATATTCAAGAGGGCGGGGTGATACTGAAGATCTTGTAGCTTGGAATGAAAAAAGAAATGATATTTCACCAATTATTCTTCTGTTTTGATGCCCTCATAGTGACTTGGACACTTATATTTCAGTTAGGAAATCATCTTGAGGACAGGAAGGTACAGTTGAGTTGTTTTTCGGAAAACAGGGACAGCGTTAGAAGTTTGTTAATGGAAATCACGTCTACTTGTAATTTCAATGAGAAACCAGAAACACTGATTTGAACAGAAACCCAGTTCTACTAATCTGAGTTTTATCACTTACTACTCAAGTGATTGGAAAGTTATCAAATTCTTCTAACGAACTAAAATTCTGATTCGCTTTCCAAAAATGAGATGGTGACTTAGAAATAATTGTTTAGAAAACACAACAAAACCAAGCAAAATAAAAAGAACCAAAATAAAAAACATAAAAGAAAATTAACAAAAATGTTTACAAAAGAGTGGAACAGAAATCATCAAGTGAAATACCTCTTCAAACCCTGGCCATTCACTGGGAAGGTGTATGGTTGTCCCTCCAAATTGTCTAGATGGAAAGAGCTCAGACACAATTTTTCAGAAATTACAAATGGTCCCAGCCATAGATTCTGAAACTTGGTGTGTTCCCCCTTTCCCTCGTGAGATTTGTCCCACTTGATAACCAAATATCCTACATTGAAATTCCTATCTAAAGAAGAATTTGAATCAAACCATATTTTTAAATTTGTCAATGTTGATCCAGTTTTTTCTTTGCTTGTGTTCTCACTTCCTCCAATTTTAATAAGGCATTTATTCGATTTTCTAGAGGAGGGCACTCCTCTTCTTGAAATTTCTGCGACAATTGCAGAGAAGGAAGTAAAACATGTGGAGGGAGAATTAGTTCTCTTCCATAGACAATAAAGAAAGGGGAATTACCAAAAGAGTCTTTTGGGGTCACCCTATCAGCCCAAAGTGCATTATACAGTGCATTGTGCCAATTCTTGTGATTTTCTGAAACTGTCCTTTTAATAATCTTGATTAAATTTTTATTCGTTGATTCCGCCAAACCATTTCCTTTAGGATAGTATCTTGCATAATACTTAAGTTTAATATCTTTTTCTAGAGAAAATATTTTAATCTCAAGGGACGAAAACTAAGAGGCGTTATCAAAGATCAGACATTTGGGAATGCTGAATCAAGTGATGATATGGGAGTTCAGAAAATATACTACTTGACTGGTGTTGACCACTTTTAAATGTACAGCTTTGGACCATCTTGTAAAATAGTCTGTTGCCGTAAGGATATGCTTGTACTGCTACAAATAAGAGGGATTAATTGGTCCTATGATTTCAAGGCCCCATTGCTGAAAAGGGGCATATATAGTAACAAGATGCAAAGGGAATGCTACCTTTTTCACCCATCCTGTAGCCTATTGGCAGATTATGCATTTACGACACAATGCATGGGCATATTTAAACATTTTAGGCAAATAGTACCCAGCTCTTAGCACTTTGTGGGCAGTGGTATCCCCACCGAAGTGACCACCGGATTCACCTGCATGAAGTTCAGATAACACTTTTTTTGAATTCCTTTTCTAAACAACGCATAAGAACACCATCAAATTTATTTCCCAATAATACATCATTTATTAACTGGAAAGATGCAGATTTAAGCCTAAGTGATCTTCTATTTTTAGGATCAAGATTATATGGAGAAGATCCATGTGCCAAATAAAATTTAATGTTTTCATACCAAGAATTGGTAGTAACTTGTGCACAATTGATTTGTTTTTCGTTATGCTGATTTATAGTTGAGGTGTTGGTTTTACTTTCTTGTTCTTCAACTAAATCAAACACTAGTTTACACATGACTTGACCTCTAACAATCTGTGCAGGGGTTATTTCAAGGTCATATTCTTGTAATGACGTCATCCAATTTTCCCTTTTCTCACCCAGTTCTTTTTGTACTAACATGTTTCTTACAATTGGGTAAGGAACAATAACCTTGGTTCTGGATTTCAACAGGTATGACTAGAAGTTCTTCACTTCTTTGAAAATAGCATATTCCTATTGATCTATCGTTGGTTAGTTAATATTTGTTCCTTTGAAAGATGAGATCATGAAGGAAATGGGTATCTCATTGATTTCAGCGTTTTTCTGTGTTAACACAACAACATAAGATCGGTCAGAAGCAAAGGTGTAAAGAGTGAAATCCCGAGAAAAATTGGGACTCATCAAGGAAGAGGCCTCTATTATTGCTTTTCTAATTGAGTCAAAAGATTGAATTTCTTGTAGTCCCCAATGATACAAAACACCATTTTTAGTTAAATTATGTAATGGTCTTACAATTTCTGAGAAACTTGCGACAAACCTTCTGACAAAATTAATCTTGCCCAAAAAGAACTGCATGGATTTTTTGGAAGAAGGAGGGGGAAGTTTAGAAATATCTTGGGTTCTTTCAGGGTCAATAATCATTCCATCCTTAGACACTATAAACCCAAGAAGTTTACCTTTATCCACTGCAAAGACTGATTTCTTAGGGTTGAGAGATTGGACGAACCTGCGACATTGTTCTAGGACAACCCTGAGGTGAGACAAGTGATAATTCTTGTTTTAAGAGAATACGATAACATCATGAAGGTAGACCACGAATGACTAATTAATGAGGCCATGGAAATCAATATCCTTTGCTCTCTAAAAATTTGCACTGACGTTTATCAGTCCAAAAGGAATTTTCCTGTAGGCATATGTGCCCCATGGGGTGCAAAAGGTGGTTTTAAGATGATCCGAGGGAGACATGAGGACCTAGTTGTATCCCGAAAAACCATTTAGCAGAGATAGCCTTTTGGAGCCAGACACCTGCTGTAGAATTTGTTCCATTGGAGGAACAAGGTAGTTGTCTTTATCAGATGCTCAGTTTAGGTTCCGGAAATCGACATAGAGTTGAATTTTACCACTTTTCTTCCTTAAAGGGACAAAATTTGACCCCATTGCATGTGCCTAATTGGGAAAATTATCTTTGAAGTTAGAAATTTTCTTAGTTATTTTTAAATAGTGGGTTCTAATTTAGGATACATCTTCCTTAATTTCTATTGAAAAGGTTGAGTCTGGGGTTTCATGGGGATAACATGTTGTATGATGTTAGGGTTGAATGTTTTCAAGTCATCATATGTCCAGGCAAAAATGTCTTTAAATTATTTAAATTAATTTATAAAAGAAGATATTTCTTTCTCGGAACATCCCTGTACCAGATTAATAGTTTGAGGATTATCATTTGTTCCTAAATTAGTCGTCTCATAAATCAAAGAAGATCTATTAGTTTTGCAATTTACTGTCGCTCTAAATTTATCATGCAAGTCATAAAATTTCTCTAGTCTTACGACAGATATGGGAATAGAGTTTACCAGCTCAGATGCTAATTCAGGAGATCGAGGATCAGATAGTACCGTGAAATTTTAGAGGTTCTCATCTTGAGTACCTTCATCAATGACTGCACCCTGGAAGGTGTCTTCCATATGTAGGAAGCTGATAATCTGTTGGTCATCGTTGAATACTCTCCAATTCTTAATGTTATCCGGGATTGACGGTCTAAACAAAAATTCAATTGAAAATGAATTAGGGGAAAGACCTTCAACAGGAAATAGTTTAGAAGAAACATTGGCCAATAAATCATCTTCTGAATTACTCAATCTAGGAATGGAATTTATGTTGAATTTTGAAAATTTATGCATTAAACTCCATACCTCTGTTTGGTAGCTTTTCAGATGTGGTGATAAGAAATGTCTGGTGTTTCTTACCTACCTAACCACGATTTTTGAATCAACAAATACTATCAAATTCCTCACATCCATATCCAAATCTTTCCTGAGTCCTTGTAGAAGTGCTTCGTACTCGTCCGTGTTATTAGTACATTCAAACTCTAACTGACAAGCAATAAAAGTCTTATTACCTATCAACACCTACTCCTTATTTGGATTTGGATCCATCAAAGTATAAGGACCATATATGTGCGTTGTTGGAAGTACTTGCCATACTTGACAAAGATGGTGTCTGAGTATAGGTTACAACTTCATATTGCTACGTGGGATCAGTGATGGGAGAGATTTCAGACATGAAATTACCAAAGGTATTCATTCCATGCATTTCAAATGAATTAGAAGATGTAATGAAAGGTTCATTTGTATCATTTAAACCTATTACAGTATTCTTAATATAACGTTCTCTATTTATCCTAATTTTGTTGGGCTGTCCATTTTCAGGCAGCCACAAGTGAGACCAGTCTGTGGAAAAGTAATCGTGCAACTCTTTTGACCAATCCATGCTTAAAAACAAGCCACAAAATTCAGGGATATCAACAACGATGATATCAATTATATGATGAACCTTATAATTGGATGATAGTCTAATCAGTACATTCTTAAGATCACCAATTACTTTCACCTTTGTTTGATCCAGCTGAATGATTTTAAGATCAGAAGGTTTAACATCTGCATTAATTTTTTGGCAAACAGATAGAGGCATCACGTTTGGTGATGTGCTCGAATCGACCATACAATTATGTATATTCCTTAAAAAATTCAAAGGTTAATAAGAAAGGCGAGACATTTTTTCAAGTGTTAACAACAGAATTCTGCTGATGTTTAGTTGTTGCCCCTAAAATAATTATATTTACATTGGCTACAGTTTTTTCTGTTAAGTCCCTTTTATCTGGAGGTTCAGATGTCTTTTTAGTTGGGACATTTTTAGTTGCATTTGAATCAATTTCCACTGATTTTTTGCTGCTAGGATCATTCGTTTTGTTGTTTTCAACGATACTTTGAAGCATTTTCTGCAAAATAAGGGGAAATTTCAGCAGTTCAAAAACATAAATATTAACCCTCAATTTTTTTAGATCTTAAATTAAATTGTATTCTAAAACTAGGGCTGTTAAGATTTGTTTAATTTCAGTATGCTTTGACTTCTTTGGAAACAAATTTCTACTTTCTTCAGAAGGGGGTTTGTTTTGCATTTTTCTTCTTGTGTTGTAGGGGTGGATAGTTTTGAAATTCGCTTGGAAAATATTGTCTAATAAGTGACCAAAAACAGGGGGAGATGAGTCTTCCTCTTCCGGTACCTCTTCCTCAGATACATCTTTAGAACTTGAAGGAGGAACATAAGAAGAATTATCATGTGCTTCTAAGATGGTTTGCAAAGCATACTGTAAACTTTCGAAATTTAGACCTTCTGTGGTCAGGTTTGGCTGGTTGGGAGGAAAAGGTTTTCTGAAAGGAGGTTTTAAAATTCCTTTTCTTGTGGATGCCTCCTTGGTTGATCTCTTCAAGTCAATGACCTGATTGGACATTTTTTGGAAATATTTCTGCAATCTCTCCAAGTCTAAAGTTTCTTGTTGATTTTTAGTTTGAGGAGGCCTAGTGAGAATCTTTATATTCTTCTTAGAGGATGAGGTTGTTTCAGCTTCACTACTAAGATTTCCTTTTAGGCTCAATACATCTTTCTCAATTTGGCTTGCTTCCTCAAAAGATTCTAACAATGTGTTCTTTTCAGACCTTTTGACCCATAGGGCTATGTTATTGTGCAAGGCTTTGACATAATATGAAACAATTAGACTTTCAGCGGGCATCGAATCTATAGGGATTTTGTTTGTTAATGTTAAAAATATTTGGCTAAAATCTTTCACTTTTTCCTTAGGATTCATTTTTAAGCTGGAAAGTTCCATAACTAGGAATTCTAGAGATTTATCATCTCTGAATTTTTCCAAGAAACAAGTTTCAAACTTGTCCCAAGAGACGATGGTTTGTGGTTGCTGAGAAAAATACTATGTGGAGGGATTTCCCTCAAATGCAAAAGGAAATAATCTGCATACTACATGCTCATTTTCAACACTTCAAAGTCTAATGGCCAACATAAATTTTTTGATGTGATAAATTTTTTCGACAAGTGATAAACCAACAAGATTTTAACGAGTCCATGGTGAAACAGACTCGAATTGATACCTTGTCACTTATAATGCTTGGAAATTTTGTAAAGACTCATCAACAGGTAAAAAGGAATATCCAACTCAAACCCTATGAAATTCATAAGAAAACGGATATGGTACAGAAAAACCAGCCCATATCAACCTTCACACATAAAAATCTGCTTCAAAATTAAAAGGAGACTATGCCATCTAGGTTTTAATAGAGCGATAAGAATACCTTTTATACAACAAGTGGTTTTACGGGAATCCATGAATAAACTCCATGGGACATCTTCTATATTAGTTCTTAAACCACCTCTCTCCTCTAGATGGGAGTCCTATCACCTTGCTCATGAAATACTCTGTTAATTCCAACTATATATCCCCAATCTTGACTCTGAAGCTGTGAAAAGTTTTTGCAAAAGATTTTGCAACCTGAAGATTATATCCCTCGAACTTCTTGAGGAATACATCCCACCCATGAGCCTTTAGTTCGTCAATAGCAACGTCATGGGATAACAAATCTTGGCATCCATTCAGTTCGATTCGAACCACAGGTGCCATTACCACTGTGACAAGGATGCAACAAATATCAAAAGGGACAGGTTTAGGTTTCCAACGGATGAGTAACATAGACAAGTCTAAGCGGGATGTAATAACACAAAAATCGTAGATCCTGGGGGATATCATAACTCAGACATGAGAATTAGGGAAAATGAAAACTAGAAGGTTCATAAAACTCCAAGAAATTTCTCACGATGAGTTCCAAAACCTATAGAATAGAAAACCCTATGTGCACAATGAATAGTCTGATTAATGTTTCAGGCTAGCAAGGTGAAACGAATATGCAAGTACAACATGCCTGTACTAATTTGCATGAATGTTGATATGACAATTGACCTCATGAGAGAAATATAAATAGTTAACCAAGGTTCTTGTGCATCAAAAACATTTCAACAATGAACTATAGAACCATTGAATTCATAATAACCATAATGAACCAAAAATTTCGATAGTGGATTAATCAACCATTTCATAAGATTTGAATTTTAATCACATATGGGTGGATTTTAAAACAATATTTATATGGTAAAATATTATGAAACCAAGCCAATTTTTATGTTTAAATCCATTCTTATAGTCATGAATTAAAAATAAAACAAACGAAAATGCAAACGACACAAACTCAATAAGGTAAATTTAACCCGATCATTGCCTCGAAACTCAAAAACATAAACATTTACAAATAGAAGGTGATGGAAGCTATAGAATGGTAAGATATTTTGTGGGGAATTTGATTGAGAATCCAAATTATTATTGGCTTCCAGCATAACCCAAATCATTAGAGAATGCGTTCAGGGTGGCGAGAAATGTTGAAAGCAAAAATCTGGCTATGGCTACTATAAGGACCACCTCTAACATCTATCGAGATAATAATGTTCCTTCTTCTAAACCACCTCAACCTACAAGTTCGGCACCTCAACAATTGGAGGAAATACAATCAAAAGGTTTATGCTTTAATTGTGATAGCTAGTACAGTAAGGGACATAAGTGTGGTGAGAATAAATTATTCTACATAGAATGTTAAGAGAAAGAAGAACAAGAACAAGAGAAAAAACCATATCAAGATGAAGACGCAGAAGAGATTTCTTCTGAAGAGATGACTCCCACCATATTATGTCATGCATTGGATGGAATTATCATTCCTCAAACCCTCAAGATCGAAGGATATATCGAAAATAAAAAGGTAATAATGCTAATTGATTTTCATAGTACTCATAATTTCATTCACTATAAATTAGCCAAAGCTCTCAATTACTTTATATATTCAGCGCCAGAGTTTCAAGTGATCATCGCAAATGGAGGAACTATCAATTTCTCAGGAAAATGCCACGAGATCAATATTACTATGGGGGAATATGTAATGAATAGTCCAATGATTTCTATACCCATGGGTGGTGTTGATGTCGTACTAGGGGTCCAATGGTTACAATCATTGGGAACAATGGATTTTAATTTTCAAGAACTTTTCATGAAATTTTCATTGTAAGGAAAGGAATTTGAGTTAAGGGGTATCATAGGGAAACCAAGTAAGGTGACAATCTATAATGGCATGAAAAAATTATTGAAAAAGAGGTATCATGGTGTAATTGTACAACTATGCTCACTAGATGTTCAAACATCTAAGCCATCTATTCCCCTGGATATCCAAGGGATCATTGATAATGTTTCCAAAGTATTTGCAGATATTCCTACATGTATTATATCCACTCACGATCATGATCATGCTATTCACTTAATTTTTTCCAGTGTTCCTCCTAACATCAGGTGTGCAGAGATATCCTTATGCCCAAAAGAGTGAAATTGAGTGTATGGTTAAAGATATGTTAGAGGTTGGAATTATTAGACCTAGCCAGATTTCTTACTCTGCACCAACAATAATGGTACTCAAGAAAGAGGGGTCATCATGTATGTGTCTAGATTATAGAGAGCTCATCAAGGTCACCATTAAAGATAAGTTTTTCATATCCGTCATTGATGAATTGTTAAATGAACTAAATGGAGCAATATTCTTCAGAAAGTTGGATCTTCATTCAGGGTACCATTAGATTAGAATGAAGGAAGAATGTATCCCAAAAAAAATATTCATAACTCATGAAGACCATTATGAATTTTTGGTCATGCCTTTTGACCTTACGAATTGTAACACACCCAACCCCTTAAAAAGGATTTTTATGTAATGGGTCATCATAAATTAGCTTTCGTTAAACATCCCAGATACTATGTTATAGATATTCATCCTCTTCTGCTCATCAAGATATTTCCCACCACTTTCGCCATACTCCAATCCAAGATTTGGATCAAAATTTATACCTTTTCGAAGTTTTGCTAGCCTTATTTTCACAAGGCCACATGACACCCACGTGGATCCTCCTCACATGTGTCATCTCCAATTTACAATATCCACAGTGGGAATTTCATCCACTGCACGATCCAATGGCGGGGATCATTCCCCATTGAACACTTAATCGAGGGGATAATTCGACGTTCAACACTTCAACACTTAACACCGCTTTTTCGTTCTGCACACATATCTTTCGGAGTCCTAAACTCCTAAAGTTATGAAATGCTTCAATGTACCTTGGGCTTTCAGGCCTTTTCAAATCGCCTTTGACACTACACTATAATCTTCTAGAGTAACAAATTCATTTACGCCCGAATGGTCCCCACCTACACGTGGTAACGCGGTATACACAGGGACAGGTACAGGTGTGTCCAACCCTTCGACGGACCTAGTTCCAATGCTCCAGCCTCTCAATATTTCCAAAGTCTCATAATCTTTCCATGTATCTTTAGCCTTCATGCCTTTTGTTCTCTCTGATATGATACACCCCAAATCCTCCGAAGTCCCAAAGTCTCGGACTATCGGAGTCTCGGTTACATCACCAACCACTTTGGCCAGGCGGGCATGTACTAGAGGCTGACACATGGTGAGGGTTAGGGGTGACACGTGTCCTTAACAAAGGATGGTTGAGAAGGATCTTGAAGGATCCAAGGATCGATGGTAGAGGTTTCTTCATTACTTCATCCTTTAGGTTTTTTGACGCTACAACAACTCCATTCTCCCAAAGTGGGACTTCACCAAAGTATCATACGCAAAAACCTTTGTTGGTTGATTAGGCGGTCATGAAGGGTCATCAACAGATTCCCCAAATAAATGACTCACAAAGTTTCACAAATACAACATTTCAGATTTTTGGCGATTGTGAAGTTTCAACATTCCTGGAGCTTCAAATGCCCAGAGCTCTGAAGCCAATAAGAGCTAGCTCCTTTCGTACTAGCGCAAGGTTTCCAAACCCTGGTCATATGGATCCTCCAAATATTTTCAAGGGCTACACAAACTTAATTCTTGGCTAGGAAATTGATAAGGCCATGAGCATGAGCCCTTGGTCACAAAGATGAAAGGTCTAGGGAATGCACCCCCTTGTCTACACCCTAAGAGCGTTATACCTCCTGAGCTTACTGGTACTTATACGGAATGAAGGGATTCTCCTTGTGTTTCTCCTAGAGTTTATAACTTAGAGAGTTCTCCACTCCTACATAGCTGGTGTAGGCTTTGTGCACCTTTGCACTACCTCTCTTGAGCCTAACGAACTCCCTTATCCAAGAGGCCCAAAATAACTGAAAGTGTACACATTCACACGTGAAACTATGCCCAAGGTCGACAGACTCATAGTTATTTTGTTTTAGCTTGAACCACTATAGGGCTTGACCATTTACGTGTAAATATCAACACAAGCATGCCAAAGATAAAGGAACATAGTCCAACCATCAAGCGAACATGCACATCTCTAAACATTCATGGGATATCCAACTTTATTTCATAGTTACAACTCAATTTACATAGATTATGATTATACTTATATTTTTAAGGTTGCATCCAACTCACTAACTATGGGTGTGCGCCTTTCCACTAAACCATAATCATAGAGGAATTCATTCTTAGAACTTTGGCCACCTCCATGCCAATCCATGATATCACCAGGGAACTCTCGCAGTTTCTCAGGGATTCTTTCTCTATCTCAGCTTTTGCTTAGGTTATGTTCTCTGCAAACTCTTAGAGATATCCTTCTATGTAACGACCTCAACGAGGTTTATCAAACGCTCTCTCAACATCAAGCTCGTGGCCTTTTGTTAATCATTCTATTGGATATCTCCCCACATTCTCTTCTCACTCTATCTCCCTTCCTTGCATGCACACATCTCCTTTTTTTTTGGGAAGGTTCTCCTTCCTATCCCGTTCCTTCTTTTAGAAGGAAACTTGGGTCAACCAGGGTTTGTGGGGCTTTGTGGTACTTCGAGATGACAGTATCATGTCTCCTCAGCCAGACTAGGCTTCCATTCATGGGGGTGGTTGATTTTTCAACCACCAATCCTTTTTCATTAACTAATTTCTCTCCTTGGGATCCAGAGAGGGTTTGTTATTCCCACCAAGGGGAAAATTGGGGTCATACCCATAATGAACCTTCTTCATATTTTTCCTCACTCTTCCCTCTAGCGATATCATGGCTATCACATCAAGTCTTCACACCTACAGTCAATTATTGGAAATTAAAACAATAATACATTTTCATCATTCCCATTCCACATCATGGTAATCCTAATTAATGATTAATTACAAGTTGGGGAAAACATAGGTGTTACAATCCCATCCCACTTAAAACAGAACATTGTCCTCGGTGTTCTTTCTCATTAATGGCTCAATGTCTGGGAAGGTCGCACCTTCCGAAATTTCCCAAATGGTAAATGTGAGGAGGATCAGGAGCCAACTAAAGTGGAACTCATAGCCCCGATCCTGAGCTTCATGAAAGTATAATTCTAGTTGGTTGACCAAGTACTTCACCTAGTTCATCTAGAGTCCTTCTACACATTTCCCAGCTAGGTCAACAACAAATCCTGTGACTTGAGTAGGTCGGTTCTTCCTCACTAGCTTCCCTGTGATTGTTAAGCCCTAAATATTGGCTCATTACCCCTTAATCGGGGCATATTACATTAGTAATTTTATTTTATTTATGTCATCTTTATTCCATTAGTTGTAATTATACCTCCTAGTCTCCTATATATACCAAGGAGACATTTTCATTTGGAATCATCTTGTACTTGAACATTTATGTGGGGTAAAAGGAGGTTGCCCCCTTGAAGAGGCTTATTATTTGAAATTATCTCTTTTTCAAGGTGTTGATTACTTATTCTGAGTTTTTTCTGTGGTATATTGATATTTGGTTCTTAACATATGGTATCAGAGCTCAAGGTCTTGTGGTTTCGCTGCTACATCTGGGACACCTTGGAATTTTCGCTCTAATTTTTTTTCTACAATGATTAATAAGGAAAGGCTTGGTGGACATTTATTATACTGATCAAGGAACGTTGGGTTAAAATTTCATCTCCTGAGGCCTTATAATTTCGGATATACAACCTTTTTAAGATAGGGTTCTATAATCATCCTGAATTGAGTCATTGTGTAATTTTTGCTATAAAACGTTTTCTATAAGGTTTCAGACCCTGACATTTAGAGACTATTCACTAAAATTAGTAAGGTATCTTTGGTAGCAATTTCAACTTCTGGGTCATCTTAAATTTGTAGATACACCTTGTGCAAGACAGGGTGTCTGAGTAGTCCTATTGACTAGTCTCAAGAAGATGTTCCGGGTAAACCAATCATAACTTCTTCCTAGATTTTCCAAATTGAGTGAGACTAGTTTCATTGGATAGTGGATATCCCATAGTAGTTTTGGAATGAGTTTCATAATTTAATATTAATTATTTTGTGCGGGGAACTCTATACAAGTGAGATCTCCAAGAGAGGCCAAAAATCAACAAGTTGTGGGGAAGTTACCGTAAATTCCACTTGGCACATTCAATTTTTATCAGACCCATGGCATTGAATATAATAAATATAAGATACCTACAAAATAGAAAGTTCATACTCAGAAGGTCCTAAACTTTGGAGATACAATAAAAGGAATATTTTCTAGCAGAACCACCTCAAAATCAAGGTTTAAAGTGATACTTGAGCAACATGCCACTAAAAAAGGGAACTTCTACACCAAATAAGTGTCCAGACATTCCTACTTGGACTCTTGATGAAGGTGAAGAAATGTGTAGGGAGGTAAATGATTTACAAAAGAAGACAGTAACAAAAGATGAACTACAAGAGATGATGGATTCAACAAAAGCTAAGTTTGAGGCAATAAATACTAAGATGGATGATTTAAAAGGGGAGATCATGGAAGGATTGAAATATTTCCTAATAGAGAGGACACCTGAAAGTGAAAATGTATCCCATGAAATTCATGATGAGGACACAAGGAGGGTGAATCAAGAATGGAGAAACTCCAACTTTCGGTTGAAGACCAACCATGCTCCTAAGATGGATATGAGGAAGTTTGATGGAAAGGACCTAATCACATGGATACTTCAGATGGAGCAATTCTTTGATCTACATAATGTTCCAGATACACAAAAGGTACAAATTTCTTCTTTATACTTATAACCCAATGAATGTTTATGGTATCGATGGCTTTGTTCTCGCAAATCACTTGTCACTTGGTTAATTTTCATGGAAGAAATGATAGCACACTATGAGGATACAAGGATAAATACCTTCTTTAACCAATTGATAAATCTCAAGCAAAAGGGTTCAGTTAAAGAGAACATTGAGAACTTGCAAATATTTAATATAAAGGTAATAGATATTCCAGATGAGCACTTGATTGATGTATTCATAGGAACTTTAAAGGATAACATTCAACATGAGGTTCGCCTTTGGGAACCCAAATCATTGGAGAATGAATTTAGGGTGGCAAGAAATGTTGAAAGTAAAAATATGTCTATGGCTACTAGAAGGACCAATCCTAACATCTATAGAGAGAATAATGCTCCTTCTTCTAAAACACCTCAACCTACAAGGTTGACACCTCAACAATTGGAGGAAAGAAAAGAAAAAGGTTTATGCTTTAATTGTGACAACAAGTACAGTAAGTGACATAAGTGTGGTGAGAAGAAATTATTCTACATAGATTGTGAAGAGGAAGAAGAAGAAGAAGAAGAACCATCTCAAGATGAAAATGTAGAAGCAAATTCGTTTGACGAGTTGACTCCCACAATATCATGTAATGCATTGGTTGGAATTAGCACTCCTAAAACCCTCAAGATTGAAGGATACATCAAAAATAAAAAGGTAATAGTCCTAATTGATTATGGTAGTCCTCATAATTTCATTCACTATAAATAAGCCAAAGCTCTCAATTGCTTTGTATATCCAACGCCAGAGTTTCAAGTAATGATTGCAGATGGAGGAACTATCAGTTGCTCAAGAAAATCCAATAAGATCAATCTTACTATGGGGGAATATGTAATGAATAGTCCAATGATTGCTATACCCGTGGGTGGTTTTGATGTTGTACTAGGAATCCAGTGGTTACAATCATTAGGAACAATGGATTTTAATTTTCAAGAACTTTTCATTGGAAGGAAAATAAATTGAGTTAAGAGGTATCACAGGGAAACCCGGTAAGGTGATAAGCTCTAATGGCATGAAAAAATTATTGAAAAAGGGGCATCAAGGAGTTATTGCACAACTATGCTCACTAGATGTTCAAAC